>CM035818.1:14053717-14544856 GCA_020458035.1 Magallana ariakensis | reverse complement strand
GAGTCGGATGAAGGATCCAGTTCTGTTGATGCAGTGATTGAGTCTTACCTTGGAAATGCACATGCAGGTGAGATATCTGACTATGCTAACTAGGGCAATAGTTGTTTGAAATTGATATCTGATGAAGATGACTGTTTATATCTTCTTCTGTAGGCGACAAACCTCATCAGTCAGATGTAGCGTTTAATGATGGAGAGTCAAATAAAGGATTGGGTTCTGTTGATGCAGTGATTGAGTCTCTTCTTGAAGATGAACATGCAGGTGAGATATCTGACTATGTTAATTAGGACGATAGTTGTTGGAAATTGATATCTGATGAAGATGACTCTGTTTATATCATCTTCTGTAGGTGACCACCCTCATCAGTCAGACGTAGAGTTTAATGATGGAGAGTCAGAGTCTGATATGGATGATTCTGATGAATCTTGGATTGATTCAGATAGTGATCCTGATAACTCATCGAGTAAAAGTGATTCAGATAATGCATCAAGTGAAAGTGAAAACGATGAAAACCTTCCAGATGTTGACAAAAGTGTTTCTAAAAAGGGCAATCATCAAATACTAAAGAGTATTGAAAATGTGAATTCTCCTCAAAAAAGAAAAAAAACACTGTCATGTGAAGAATGTGACTTCGACATAGAGTATCCGAACATTTTTATCAAAAGTTCCAAAAAGGAAAAAATGAAAGATCAAAAACCGGAAGAACATACGACCTTGTTCATTCATGTATGTTTTGTCATGACCTTTATTCAAACATCCAAACTCACATTGAGAATAAACATGCCAACAAAAAAGAGGTACAAGAAATTAAAACCATGAAACAGAAAAAAGAGTTCTGCAACACAGAAGAGAAAACTGACCTTATGAAGGAAATCAATAGAAAAGTTACGCTGATTCGCAATAAGGGAGACAATATCCACAATATGTCTGTTCTTCAAAAAGGTGAGGGCGAAATACTACTTTCAAGAAGAACCCAGAATAAATTCAGTCTGAAACAATATGGGCCTTGCCCGGAATGTTTTGAATGGATTCAGCTTGAGAAATCAGTTGCAAATCATAGGACCTCTTGTCCAGCGTTTAAGACAGGATCAGATTTCCAGAGCAAAGGGTCTGTTATCATTCAGGCTAAAGTTATGGCAGGAAAAATCATTCCAGAAAGTTCAAAAATACTTCAAAAAGAAGTTCTTCCAGCGATGAGAAGAGACAGCATTACAGACTGTGTTTTGGAGGACCACATTATTCTGATGCTTGGAGATATATGGCTCAGTAAAAACATAGATAATAAAAGAAAACGAAAACATTATGCGAGTTACCACATGCGACTTGCTGGACGCCTCCTTCTCCTTGTTCGAGAAACAACAAACCTATCTCTTAGTATGTCGGATTTTCTGGTACCAAAATATTTTGATGTTTTTGTGTCTTGTGCACTTAAGGCTTGTGATGGTGTTGACAAGGAGGAATCTGATGAATTTGACTTAGACCACCCAAGCACGGCTTTAAAAATTGGGTTTGACCTTTGTCGTTTAGCGTCTGTGAAACTTGGAAACAGTATAAAATCTGGAGAGGAACAAGGGCGTTTAGATGCTTCAAACTTTCTAAACCTGATGAAGTTAGAATGGACTGTTAAAGTAACAAAAATTGCAAAATCAACCCTGAATGAGCGTCATTTTAATGCTCAAAAGAGTCTACCAGATCCCGAAGACATTGCAAAATTAGCAAAGCACATCACAAATGAACTTGCCAATTTTGATGTGGAAAATATGACTCCAGATAATTATAGAAAAGGAGTTATACTCTGCGAAAGTCGACTTCTATTGTACAACCGTCGAAGACCTGGGGAACTTGAGGCTTTAAGGTAATAACAATTTTGCCTATATGGCTTGTTTCAGATATAGTTTAACAAAAGTATGACATGACAACAAAATTTTAATGAAGCACTTACAAAATGACGCTCATTTTGAACAATTGTTTTCTTTATTAATACAAAATATTGAATGACAGTTATTGTCCATAAATATTTGTTAATCCTTTATTTTCTAACAAATCAATTAAAAACTCTGTAATAAATAGTTGAATTGGATTTTTAAAAAATCACTTATGTGACGTCCATATTATAGACAATCAACATAGGGAAGTCGGTTATTTTTTCTCTTTTTGTTAAGAACGTATTTCATATTACTTATAGTGATGAAACGATTGTCGCCGACGATTGATTATCTGTCGTTCTGAGACCCACGATTCTACTTAGGCCTAAAAAAAAAATGTTTGTTTCCGCTTTCAGGCTGAAAAAAATTATGTTTCAAATACATCAAAAAAAATATATGTTAGTCAATATCGAATTAAATTTCTGCAATGTCCTCCAAACCGGATGTTGTCTAATTCAGCGAAACTTTTCAGAACCAACCCAAGCTGGATTAGATAAGTTTTACAGTATAAATGAAGAAACAAACAATTTAATGGGTATCAGTTTCTTCATAACTTGTTTAATACTTTTTAGCAGCCACCGTTTTGTGGCGGACATTAGTTTTACACTACATCTGAAAGTGGCCCTATAGCATACTTACATGAATTTTTATGGTTACAGTTTTAACTTTGATTTGATACAAAAAAAGTAAGAGTGAAGCTTTGTCACTTTTAAGACTTAATAGACAAAAATTCGGATTTTGCTTCCTTCTCTAAATGTTTTCTGAGATATAGATTTTAGGAGACCCGAGTTCAGCGAATCTATTAAAAAAAATTGTTTCACTGCAGTTTGAAATGCTACGAAAACAGATCAAAAGAAATGTCTGCTGTGGACAAATCTTTACGCCTGGAATTGACGGATTTAGAAAAACAAATGTTGGACACCCAGCATGTTATTGAAGTTCGCGGAAAGGTATTGCAATTGTTTAGATTTACCTGGTATAAGATAACCACTCAAGTGACCTATTGCTATCTGTTTTTGTCCATCATGCAGTAACATTTGAACTCTGAAACTACTTGGAGTATCATGACGATATATAGTGTTGCATCTATAGCAGGAGGGGAAGATAAATTGGGAAATTAGACATTTAGCATGCAAACTATGATCATGGTTATATTAAGCAAGGAAGCTTCTATCAAAATTATCATGTATGATTTTCTTCTGTCTTGAGATTTCTTGTACCTAAACCATGATGTATGATTTTTTTGTTGCATCAGTTATTAGTAAGGGTATCATATGGCACCTCCTTACAATGCAAAACTGTTCAAATGTCAAATCTGGTATTTTTTTCATGTATGTAGACCATGACCCAAATGGTAGGCCTTTCAACTAATTTTTCAATTTTCACATATGCTTAAAAATGCATTTAGGGCTAAATTAAAATTGATCTGTTTGATGTTCTCCTACTGACCCATCAAAATTGCTCCTACCTAATTATTTTTTTTCAGCATATTCATTTTTGAATTTGATTTTTTTTTTTTTTTTGATTGCAAAGAAATACAAACTGTCAAAGTCATGTTCAAAACTCATTTAGATTGATAAATGAACTTTAATAAATGAAAGTGTTTAACTGTCTTAAATAAAACCTAAAACATGCATGTATATGTATATACTCTGTGATTTATAGCACAATTAAAAAAAAAGACCTACCTACCTACCCAACATGAAAATTGTGGGTCTGAGTACATCAAACAAATAAATAAATATTAATGTTTTTTATTTAGGACAAATAACTTCCTTATAAATATAATGACCAAATGTGGTATTTCAAGAGTTGTATGACATAAAACTTGTTTATAGTTGGTTTTTAATAAAATTCTGACCCTTGTGATTTAAAAGGCCAAAGCAATAGCCTATTGTGAAGAAGACTATATTCAAGTCTGACAATTGTTAGATAATAAACATGTTGCATCGTAATTTTCTCAGTGTGCTTTTTTGTGCATCATTTATATTAGGATCTGTTTAAACTATAACGTTCAACAGACATACCTTTCCTAACTGCAAACCCTAGCGGCAGTTGAAATGCTTACATGTGGGGAATTCCAATCTTAAGGTGGGCCCTTCTTTGTATGGTAGACTTTATACTTGCCTTAATTTACTTGTGTTAATTGTGGGTAGGTGGGTGTGCTGTAAAGAAATTTGTTAAATTATCAAATTGTTGCAACTTACAATATTAGATACCCTATTGCACGAGATTGGATGGTTTCTTTGCAGGAACATGCAACATATACTTTCTACAATTTAAGTGTACTTGTCTTGAGTGATAACATTGGAGGAATATATTTTCTCTCTTTATCTCTCTTTTTGATAATTTTTAGAACAAGTATAGCTTTTTAAAAAAGCTTACCATCTTTAGCACAAACTAAAGCAATTAGTTATCAAAGAACATTAATTCTATTATTTTACATAAATATCACCTTCCTCTACGTGTCATGGCATGTGGGCCATTTTAATATGTATCAAATCTGCAATTTGTTTTTACTGATATTAGCCTTACCATATCAAATTTTACGGTATTTTCATGAAGATAAAAAAGGAACAGAACAAATATCCAATAAATATTATAGAATATTGCTTTCAATAAAATGAAAGCCTGAACTTCATTCTTAGCTATTTTATAACTTATTTGTTTTCTCTCTTTTTAAGATTGAAAATTCTTAATTTGTACATAAATTAGAGTATCGGAAAATTATCTCCCTTGTGCCGAACAGCATTAGACCAATGAAATAAATGTAAATTTTCACATCATGTATTTTCTACCAATCACAGAGGAGAAGTGCTCAACCCGAAGACTGTAAATTATTTCAACTCTGTATACCATCTGGTACATGTAGACTATAAATGGTGGTGCTTTTTTAAAATCATTCAGTAGTTTGTGCAATCTTAAATGGTCATATATATTAAAACTGTGTTTCATATGTATATATTTAATTAAAATTTCTGTAGACTGGAAAACGAGTGCCAGTTATTTGCCCTAAAGAAGTCCTGCCAGTATTACAATATTTGGCCAATCCTACTGCCAGAAGAAAGGGCGGAGTTAAACCAGGAAATCCTTACTTGTTTGCAAATACTGGTAAGCGACATTAAAACATACATGTTGCAATACAAAGAACTATATATGGCCCCATTTTATTAAGAGTTAAATATTGTCAATGCATGTAATCATGCATTACCAATAGTAAAAAATTGTTTGATGCAGCAATTAAAATGTTGTTATCATTGCTCAGTGCTGGAGATATTGACAGCAATTGGCACAATGAAATCTTTTCAAACATTTATGACCATTTGTATCAAGGTGGTAGTTTTTCTTTAAAATTGACTATAAATAAGTGAAGATGCAACAGCAGTTATTGAAGCAAAGAATTGGTAATATAACTCAAAGTGCTAGGAACTTCACAACCACATTCATGCTGGATACGGGGAGGAATCCATTGATCCAAACACTTAGTCAAGGCCCAAACATATTCTTCCTAACTTTTAATTAAGGCTTGGATTTCAATGTTGTTAACAATGTAAACAAATCTTACTCCTTTCGGGTTTAAGTTGAAAACAAAGTAAGATAAATTGATAAATTACGCACCCTGCTAAATTGTTCCCATTTGTAGTTGATTTATTTCAATTTCATTACACACTGGTGACAGCATTGCTACAACTTGCTACATTGTTTTTAAAAGAAAGTTTACATCAGCCAGGTTTAGGGTCTGACTCTCAAACTCTAGATTCGTATCATTTTAAGTGTCCACTTCCATTGACTGCCAACAAAACAATGCAAAATTTGCATGGCACAGCAGGAAAGATTTTAATCGTATGACTTGAACTTTTATCTCATTGGAGTTCAGTTGTTTAATTTAATAAAGAATAATTATTAGAAAATATTGTGTCCAAATGTAAACTTTTTGAGTAAACTATGATACAAAACAGTTTTTAAATATCTATTTCGTGTATCCATAGTTAAATTGGTAAAAGCCAGTATAACTTCACACTCGTACTTTGCACGTGTCACTGCCCTTTGCTGATGTAACTTAGGATACACCAAAAGATATTTTGATTTTGAGGAGGTGTGTACTACACTGCATATCATTTCCAAATAGCCTAAAGATTATAGAGGCAAAGTAATATTATGTTAAAGTAATTTAATTAACTCCTTATTCAACTCCTTATTCCTAGAGGATATATATTACCACTACTGTTTGGTGTGTCCGAACTTAAGATAAAAACAAAATTCATGTTGCGAGGGGATGCTTCGCTTTGTGGTGCTCTTGCTTTCTGCTCGCTAGCTTGTTACAGAGGGGAATTAGCATCGCTTGTGCATGTCCACACCTCAAAGGCTAAGTAGAAATTATACTTTAAATGATAACACTTCACAAGCTGATGCTCTGTTTACAGAGCTCTTGTTCTCTTTTATTCAATAATAATTGTTCACTTTTTTGTAGCAAATGGTGTTGTGAAGGCGGGTGAGGCCCTAGATGACATCAAAGAAAAAGCTAATTTGAGATCTCCACATCTTATCTACTGCACTAACTTGAGAAAACACTGTGCGACCATCGCTCAGGTAAATGTGCATTGTAGTGCAAACAAAAAATATGTTGTATATATACAGAATAGCATATAAACTTTTGCATATCTGAGTGGTTCTTCCCTCAATTTAAGATTCAACATTTCTCAAAGTCTTGTGAAAAAACATTTACTTGTTATTTGGTATTATATCTTTGATTTTCAAATCTGTAGTTTGAGGTTAGAGCAACATCCAGTTTACATTCAATTTAAAAGGTTTTACTCAATATAATTTTTTTGAAAATATGTTATTGTTTACAATGCTTTCATAAGGCATTTAAAGTGATCAACTCTCAAATCAGGGCTTGTGCACTTTTTCTTTCATCTATTCAGCACTCAAAATAAATCAAATGAGCTTAATTTTTTTATATACATTGAATTGTGAGCTCTGTGTTGCTTATATATCAATGACTGACACTCAAATGTGTCTTAAAGCAATCTGAAAATCAGTTTTCTGAGTATCACATTTACTTGTTATTTGGTATTATATCTTTGATTTTCAAATCTGTAGTTTGAGGTTAGAGCAACATCCAGTTTACATTCAATTTAAAAGGTTTTACTCAATATAATTTTTTTGAAAATATGTTATTGTTTACAATGCTTTCATAAGGCATTTAAAGTGATCAACTCTCAAATCAGGGCTTGTGCACTTTTTCTTTCATCTATTCAGCACTCAAAATAAATCAAATGAGCTTAATTTTTTTATATACATTGAATTGTGAGCTCTGTGTTGCTTATATATCAATGACTGACACTCAAATGTGTCTTAAAGCAATCTGAAAATCAGTTTTTGACCATGCCCACTTTAAGTAACAAGTCTCTCTTATTTTTGTAAAGATTAATTTTTTTTACTTTTTAGGTGATTGGCCTTCAAGATCATGAAATGAAGTGGCTTTGTCAGCATTTAGGGCATACGCAAAAAGTCCATGCAATTCATTACAGAGCCACATCTGGAATGATAGAAAGAATTGAAATATCAAAACTCATGCTGATGCAAGAGACTAACAGTATTTCCAAATTTGCTGGAAAAAATTTAAGGGACATACAGTTTGAAGGTAAATTTTATTTTGTTGAGATGTGCTGTAGGAATGATCAAGTGCATTAATATGTTAAATTGTAGTGTTGTAAATGACCAAATGTGTACTAGGTTAACCATGCAGTTACTCATCAAACAATGTGAGTATCTAATAGTAAACCTGCTATTCAGTTACCGAGATAAATATGTATTTTACATAGTAATAGTCAGAAAACAGCTTATTTATAAGCTGTAAAGGACTTTGAAAAACCCAGTTTATAAATCCTTTGATTTAATTACAACTGACTGCAGTCCTAAACCTCATGTCTGACATGCTATATTCATTTGTTGCTGTAATGTTTGCACAATTATTTTTGGTTTAACATGTATATTCTTTATAAACTTATTGCATTGACTTTTATTTCTGATGTTTTTAATCTTCCATTGCACAATCATATACAGTACCGTCAACGCGGATCCCGTATTTTCCGCGCACCCATGCGGTCCAAATTTCAATGTGGTTTAAAGCAGGTATCTCAGGTAAAACTGCGTACCCCCGCGGTTAGGTAGCTCATCAAAACAACACTGCAGCGGTCTTAACGATGGATTACAGGTGAAGAAAAGTATCGGACTGAAATGCGAGTTAACAACACTGCCGCGGTCTTAACGATCGATTACAGGTGAAGAAAAGTATCGGACTGAAATGCGAGTTATCTCCCTCGACTAAAAAACAAATGACAGCTACACGTAACTACAAATCATACCATAAATATAAATATCTAAAATTTATCATGTTTATAGCGTGTGTTTGAAATAATTCAAAATTTGAAATACATGTAATGCAAATGACATAATTTAAACAAATGAAATGTTCGTGCCTATCGATGTTCGTGCGATCGAGTTCAACAAATATTCAGCCAGTTTTCAATCGTATTAGAAAACAGAAAATGCATTATATTGTTGATATTTGTATTTTGTATGTATTTTAAAGTTCTCACTCTACTTGTTGATGTGCAGGTGAAGTGACTAGAAATCAGCGCGCTAACCACTTATCATGTTAGAAAATTCGCGAAGTAGTTTATGGCAATTTATTATTTATCAGTTGGGTTTATAATATTAAGATAATTAAGGCTGTTCTCTTATTTTATTTGTATATGCTTTTTAATCATGGTTATATTAATATTACCACTATTTTTAACTCGATATTTTAAGGCGTTATTCTTTACAAGAAATGAAAGGGGGTAATTAATTTGCATTGCATAAAACATGATGAAACTGTACATTTCATTTAATGCATACATCTCGAATTATATTTTAAAAAATCAAATGCAAACTTATTGATGTATACATTTCCTCTTTTGTGTATATTATAAATCGCGATCATTTCTTGTGTTTTGTGATTGACAAACTTAGGGTAAAAAACGACATGCCCTGGGGGTTTTCACACCTGTTTAAGACAATCGAAGCTGTTTACGGCTTCGTCTAACCGTACAACACTACCCCTTTTCTATCTTACAGGAAACGCTTTTTGATTAATTTGAAATATGAATTTTTTCGATCCAGATATTCGCTGTTTGATGATCGTTGAGAGAGAGAGTCTCTCTCGTAGCGTTTTATTATATTGAAGGTTTTATTGGGGGGGGGGGGGGGGGTCATTGATTTTTGCGCTGGAAGAAACATCTCACACATGTTTAACATTTTAAGAACGCAGAAAAATGAAAGATTTATAATTACATGAAAAATTGTTCGAGCTAGAATGGGTAGAATGCTGATGATCACTCGTTACAGGGACTCTTCACCTGTTTGATTCTCTTACCTGTGTATTCTGTGCATTCAAGCGTTTCTGACAATGGTTTCACACCTGTGGGACTAAAGTCAAATACAGTTTTCTTTGGCAGTCATAAAACGCTGAGAGGGTAGGGGGTATGTGAAAAACCGCCTTAACCGTCTCTACTACGCCACATTCAAAAGAGAATTACTGATCATAAAAAATTACTCATAATTAAAATTGTAAGAATCAACAATAGCCTGTCTTCTCTTCAGTTTTAAATTCGGAACTTTGCACATGCTGTGTTCTTTTATATATTGAATTGCGAAAGAATAATAATGGAAACTTAACAGTAGACAAATGTCTTGTATATAGAAAGGATACTGAAATGTCGGAACTAGACATAAAATTAAGTTTGATTTCGAGTTGAAAGGTTAATTTGTGATGTGTATTAATTCAATAAATATATACGGAGATGTGTAATCTGAGATTTACTTATAAGTCATTTAAAATTACATACAATAGCGCTGATGAATATATAGAGCGTAATCTAAAGATTGCTCTACGGTACTCGCGGGGATCATCGATCACTATAGTTATGGAGACTTGACCACCCGTTTCAGACCCATGTATTCTGTGCATTCAACCGAAGAGTGATTTCCTGTTGCTGCGTTGGTTGTATATTTCACACCTTTGTAAAACAATACTGGGATGAGTAAATTGAATATTTCTTTGTTGTTTTGACTGAGCAAAGCTGATATTCACATTTATTAGCCATTGGTACTATTATACTAGTATAATATGATTATGCAGTGTTTTGTCGTATTTCAGTCATGTAGAATGAATGCAACTTTCCCGAAAATCTCTTAAACCTGCACAAACTGTTTTAATTAAATATTTGAAGCAAGTATTCATCCATACGTACAACTTCAAAATGTTACAATTTTGTGGACACTTGAAAAGTATCGCTTTTCTTAAAAACTAATTTCCCCAACAAATTTGAACTTGATGAATAAGATACCAAACTGGACAGTCTACAATAATACATTTTAAATCTTCGTCTTCTGGCTAAAATTGTAAGAAAAAGTGGAAGACCCTCAAAAGGAACAGTGTTGTACAGGCCGTTGATCGAAGGTAAATTAAAATCGTGTAGCAAGTGCCGTCGAGAGATAGGCTATAGCTGACTTGAGCATTGAGAAATTGTGCCTCAAACATGCCCCGAGTTGATAAAACAATTTTAATTCTTACAAATCAAATCATTCCGATAAAGCAATGAAAAAAGAACGTACTTATTATTAAAACAGTTTAATATATCAAGTATATTAAGATATAACTCATGTAAAAAGAAAAATAAACAGATATAACTTTCTTTTTTAAACATCAATAGCTATAACTATTGAAAATTGCAACGGGGTGATTTTATTTTTTATCTTTTATCATTTTAATTAAAATACTGACAATATTGGGACCGATCTTTACTAACAGCAGGCTTTTATACTGCCTTGCAGCACACAGGTAAAAATTATTTAACGGTAGGTCACACCGCCGCGGTTTAAAATGGCTGCAGTGAGAACCGCGAGGAATTAACCGCGATGGTGTAACACGGAAAGGATTAACTAACCGCAGGGGGGGGGGGGCGCGGTTAAATACGGGATCCGTGTTGACGGTACTGTAGCTGCGTTTATCTGATAATTTTATCAAATCTAATTAACAATGGTAAACAACACAAGATGTATGTCCGTAATCCCTGCGGAGATTCGGCTCGGCTAGATATTTGGACTGACGCCATCACCCAATTTATGTATGGAAATTCACCCATACCTTAGGTCAAGTGTCGCTGTAAAAATCGAGATATTCATGCAGCTTGCCTGCTTCAGTTTTGTACGCAAAACATCCTTCTTTTCAAATATCTAAATCAATTGATTTGAAAGGTTTATTCCAACAATTTCTCGATCCAGCTAATTTGCTTCCATTCAATCTATCATTTTTGTACCTTTTTCAAACTAAGAGTTCAATTAAAGTCATTTGACAACTTGCATCAATGTGTACTACTGCGCATCAGCTTCAAGCCTCCCGATGATGAAGAGCATAATAGAGATTCAAAACAAATTAGCCAGCTGTGTAAATTAGGGGAAAATCACTGTTAGGATAAGAAATAAAATTTTTATAGAATAAGGTTCAAACTGTAACACTGAAGCAGTAATCACTGCAGGAATACCACAAAAGTATCTTGATTTTAATTAACTGTGACAATTGATCTAAGGTAGGGCTGAATTTCCAGACATACATGTAAATATTGAAGGACTGTCCCGAGATTCGGTGAAGGCGTCGTTCCTAATATCTAATCAAGCCGAATCTCCACAGAGATTAGTACGTCAATGCAGGTGAGACCTACACAGCAAACTAAAGTGTTTAGTAGTCAACTTCTCATATAAGTGTTAAGGGAGAGCGGCGCGCATTGAGAACTATGGCAGACGTAATATATTTATGAGTCATGTTCAGCTTTAGGTCTTAAAGTCTCTTCTTTGTGTTTTCTCAAAAAAGGACTTGATTGATCACATGACCAAATCATTGAAGCCATTTGTGTTAAAAGATCATTCCAAATTACAAACTTGCTTGCAAAGTTTACAGCATCATGATGATTTTATGATGCACGAAAACAAGAAACAGAGAAATTTTTTTTTCTCTTTAGCAGTTCTTGTAAGAAAGGGTGTAAATTTTGATGAATTCTTTTTAGATATCCTTGGTGATTCAGACACCACTAATGACAGCAATGATCCAGTAGATACCAATGATGAAAGCAATGATCATGTAGATGCGTTAGATGCAACATCAGGTAACAAATTGAAATTGTCAAGATGTATCATTTTATTGTCAATGTCCTTTTATTTTATCTATCGATTTTTTTCTCTTTCAGAAAATCCTATTGTTTCAGTTTTAGACAATGACTTTGGCCGAAGGTCCACGAATAAAGGTATAATGATTTATTGTAATTAAGGGTTTTTCCAGGAAAAAAATAATGAGAGGATGAATATATAGATCCTTAACTGGGCTGTATATTTTACTTAGTAAATAAATATTGCTTCACTTAAAATGTTTTGTAGAAGAAATTATCAAACTGTTTTCAAATTTCTATTTTTAGTTACTCGTGTTCAGTGGTCAAAAGATGAAGAACAGGAATTGCGGGAATATCTTTCAGAATACATTGGAAAGAAATGCCCTGGAATGAAGGCCTGTAAATATGCTATTGAACAAAGTAAAAAAAATGAAGGCAAAATTCAGTACAGAAAGTGGGACACAATTAAGAAAAAAGTTGTTAGAATGAATCCTCTATAGATATACATTCAATAAGAATGTTTTAGTGTGTGGACATTTTCAAAAAGGTACTTGTTATGTACATGTTCCGTTTTGATATTTTGAAAGCTATTGTTAGGAATGAATCTTAAATGGAAGAAAGGTACAGTATTTATATGTACAATTTGTTAGTTGATGGTTTCAAAAGTTGTTCGAAAAAAAGATCATATGAAAAAAAAGAAGATTTAAGAAAGTTTGTGTAACAGTAGCATTGTTACTTGACAATTTCAAGTTGCATTTTGCTTGATCTTAAGAGACAAAGGTTTATTGGTCTTTGCTAATATTTTAAACTATCAAACACAAGAATACATTACATTTTATTAATTGCACACCTATTGTTAACGTGTTTATTTTTATGCAAATGTTGGCACAAGAAAGTTTATGTATTTTTTTTTTTGTTTTGTCTTAATTTTTTTAATGCATTCTGGATTGAATTATTGGTGTATTTTCAGGAATTAACAAATATATTCTTGACTAGTTTAAAAGGACTGAAATAAAAAATTCTTGTAAATATTTGGATTAAAACGGAAATATAAAAAGACAATATTGGTTTTATTAGTTTATTTTGCTTCAGATATTGAAGTACTTGTGTGTAATCAAGTTTTGTGAAATTTGTTATACCAGTTGATGCAAAATTTAAAAAGTAGCAAATCATCTATTTAGAATAGATATTTGTGTCAACCTTTTTTTTTTTAAGTTGAATTCATATTAACAAATACCATTGAACAGAAGTAAAATTCAACAGGGAAGTGAGGCAATTAAAAAAGTTCAGAATAAAACATCTGTAGACATATTCATACGTAAGTTCAAGGATGTTTTAAGTTTGTTGATATTTTCGTGTACTTGTAACAATTGTTAGTTGATATTTTGCAGACTGAGTTTATGTAGTACTTCAATCATTACAGTATATTTTCTCATTTTTTTTTTAAATTAAAAATTTATAAAGACACAGAGGTTTCTACTGTATTTTATTAGGTCACCTGAGTCACTCAGGTGACATATTGCTATCTGTTTTTGTCCGTTGTCGTACATCATTTGTCTGTTGTAAACTTTTGAACGTTTTATCTTCTTCTCTGGAACCACTGAACCAATTTCAACCAAATTTGGCATATAGCATCTATGGTTGAAGGGGAGTAAAAATTTTGAAATTCATGGCCCCTTCACCCCTTGGGCCTGAGGGGTGGGGCTAAAACCATCAAAATTAATGTAATCTTTAAAAAATCTTCTTCTTTACTATGGCCTGTTATGATTAAACTTGCATAGATATTGCATCTAAGGATAAAACTTCCAGACTTGCTTTCGATGTTGGAACTGACCAAAATTTTCTTAATCGGTAAACAGGTCAAAAGTTTTTTGATCAGGTCTATTTCCAAGTAACTATAATTCCTACTTGACCATACTTGCATTATATTGATCTTGGGATGAACACTAACTAGAAAAAAAAACATGATGCAAGATTTGCCATACTTGTAGATAACATTTGTCAAGGTGAACTTCTTAATCATTGATTTTCTATGTTTAAAATATGAACTTTTTTCTTTTGCAAATCAATTGTACATATTATACAGTTGTTGACTGGGGTCGAGGGCAACAGTTGATCTGTCGGACCGGTTCGCAAACTGTTGCCCAAGGCCGAGAAGGCCACGGGCAACAGTTTGCGAGCCGGTCCAACAGATCAACTGTTGCCCGAGACATAGTCAACAACTGTTTTGTTATACCCCTTCTAATCAATAACACGTTTTCGCGGAATGTGATGTCACCGGTCAAACAGTCTTTTTTAACAGTCGATTTTAACAGTTCCAATCCAACAGTTCCAGTCCAAAAGTCAAAATGCTGAACTTTTTTTTCATATAGAGTTATATAGTAACTGTTTTACAGGGGTATAACAAATCAGAATGTTTATAGTGCTTGGGTTTTGATTTTTGTTAATCTGTGAGACAAAAAACAGCTGTTGAACTTGGTATTTTTTTTCTTAAGCAAAATATTGCATATATGGTACACACTTGTATGGATACCTCCTCCAAAGTTTTATACAGCAGAACCCTGTCCAGGTCATACTAGTATCTTTAACAGGCTGAGGTTGGTCAAACCTAACTATACTTGAGAGATAAATCCACTGCACCATAAAGCTACAAAAATGATTTCATTAGCCCTGTAATTATAATGCACATAAATGTACATTGCAAAAGCCACACTGCAGTTACTCAGTGACCGATAAGGCCCATGGGCCTCTTGTCTTTTTCAGTCTAGGTATTGTAAGATTTCAGTTTCGGTAGATGCAAAGAAAAATTAGTATATATACAACCATGGTTTTATTAGTTCACAATAGTGTCAATAACAACAAAAATTTGATAATGTGTAATATTTTCTAAATATGCTTATTTCTGTTTTGGTTTTGATCATCATTCTTGGATAGAATTCCTGCTTTACATGTTTAACTTTTGTTTTGAGGGGTTTTTTTTATAATAGAAGAGACGTTTTGTATTATGTATATTCAAACTATAATGTTTTGCCTTGACTGCCTTTCACTGTTCATTCATTGTTACTTCATCTTCTTTTTTTAAAGTTCTTAACTTACCTTAAAAAGTTTGATATGCACATTTAAACATCTGTGTCCAAACCTATTCAGAGGTCTTGTGTTTGTGTAAACAAAATACTACAGTGTTCTAAAAAATAGATTTGTTATGGAGATGCAGTGTTTAACTTACCTGCTGTCTTAGTTTATATCAGTAGTTCATGCTTGTTCATGCTTGTATATTTTTTTATCCATATGTCATGACCATTTAGAGTATTACTTAGAAAGTGCCATGTGAGATAATTCTTGTTTTTGCGCAACGTGACACATTTCACTACCTGTATCTCTTGCTGGTTCTAATTATGCTCAGATAAGAGGAACAGATTTTGACTATTATTTTAAAGTTAATTGTTACAATTTTAACAAGGAATGTCTCAAGTCAGAAAAGAATTTTGCCTCTTGATTGACCTCTTTTATTTCACCCAGGGCAGATGCTTTGATGTAATGTTCGAACTAGTTTTGTTCATGCAATAAAATGATTGTTTTTTATATTTCTTTTTTGTTACATATGCGTAATGTCCCTGTTTATTATGGATTATAATCGGACCTGTCAAGTGTGCAGAGTTGAAACATATTGATTGAACAACAGGATTGGGCAACAGGCAGTTGATGATGCCTCTTGAACTTAGAAAAAATGAGAAATTCTCAGTTTCTGCTCTCCAACATTTGAAGGGATAAATGTATAAAGCTGATATTTCATATGTAGGTTATTTACAAGAAAATACAGGTAGGGTTGGAATTTGGTGTCGGTCTGTTGATTGAGTTTTGCCTCTTCAACATAGGAAAGTATGGGAAATTCTAAGTTTCCACTCTCTAACTTTTGAAATGATGCATATATAAAGTTGATATTTCATACCGTATAAGGTTATTTTATTAGAAAATACAGTTCAACTTCGAATTTGGTTCCAGTCCGATGATTTTTGACAGAGTTATGTCTCTTGAACTTGAAAGAAATGAGTAATTTTCAGGGATTTATAACTTCTTCTGTAATCAAAGAAATGTTATACTAAATTTGGCATTTGAAATTTTTGCCACCAGCGTCAAAGCAGAGTACTCAGGTATATAAAAAATAAGATGAACCCTTAATCAGTAAACAAAAAAACATCATAAACTATGGACAGAAACTAATCACATAACTGCTGAAAGTTAGATTTCAAAAAATAACCCACAAAATGAGGGTCAAAAAAAGCTCATAATCATGTGAGCTCTTAAATTACTAAAGTTAGTCTGTCTGTCCGTCCGTCTGTCTGTCCGTAAACTTTTTACATTTTCGACTTCTTCTCCAGAACCACTGGACCGATTTCAACCAAACTTGGCACTAAGCATCATTAGGTTAAGGGGATTCAAGTTTGTTAAAATAAAGGGCCACGCCATCTTTCAAGGTGAGATAATTAAAAATCATTGAAAATTTGTTGGTATTTTTCAAAAATATTCTTCTCTGAAACTGATCAGCCAGAAAAGCTGAAACTTGTGTGGAAGCATCCTCAGGTAGTGTAGATTCAAGTTTGTTCCAATGATGATTCCCAGGGGTAGAATGGGGCCACAATAGGGGGTCGAATTTTTACATAGGAATATATAGAGTAAATCCTCTAAAAATCTTCTCTGAAACTGATCAGCCAGAAAAGCTGTAACTTGTGTGGAAACATCCTCAGGTAGTGTAGATTCAAGTTTGTTCCAATGATGATCCCCAGGGGTAGGGTGGGGCCACAATGGTGAGGTCAAATTTTACAAAGGAATATATGGAGTCAGTCTTTAAAAATCTTCTTCTCTGAAACTGATCAGCCAGAAAAGCTGTAACTTGTTTGGAAACATCCTCAGGTAGTGTAGATTCAAGTTTGTTCAAATCATGATCCCCTGGGGTAGGGTGGGGCCACAATGGGGGGGGGGGTCGAATTTTTACATAGGAATATATGGAGAAAATCTTTTAAAATCTTCTTCTCTGAAACTGATCAGCCAGAAAAGCTGTAACTTGTGTGGAAACATCCTCAGGTAGTGTAGATTCAAGTTTGTTCAAATCATGATCCCCTGGGGTAGGGTGGGGCCACAATGGGGGTGGAGGGTGGGTCAAATTTTTACATTTGAATATATAGAGAAAAATCTTTAAAAAATCTTCTTCTCAGAAACTGATTGGGCAGAAAAGCTGCAACTTGTGTGGAAGCATCCTCAGGTAGGGAAGATTCAAATTGTTCAAATCATTATCCCTGGGGTAGGGTGGAGCCACAATTGGAAGTGGGGGTGTCAATTTTTTACATAGGAATATATAGGATAAAATCTTCTAAAACACAAATTGTCTAGAAGAGCTCTAACTTAAATCAGTTCAGTCTTCAAATAGTCTAGATTAAAATTTGTCAAAATCATATTCTTCAGGAGTAGGGTTGGGCCACATGGGGGGGGGGGGGGGGGGGAGGGTTCCAATTTTACAAAGAAAAACATTTAAATTTTTCACAAAAACTCAAATGTTTTTATATATGGTTTTACTTATATGCAAGCATTTTGACATATTGTTCATTCTTTAAAATTGTTTAGACTCTGGCCCCTGGACAATTCTTAGACCTCACAAGGGGTTCAAAGTTTGATGTAGGTTTATAATCCATATATAAACAGTTGTTTAAGTCTGATCATCTTCTCGAGAACTGCAATGCTCAATATGTGATATGACTGTAAAATCATCCTGTAACAAAGGGGCTCAATGATAAACATAAGAATATGGAGGGGAATTTTTTTTTATACAGGATCTATTATACGACATTGTTTAGATATTTTGTATATGACTCCATAAAGCTGATTTTATTATGTCTGTTGTTGCTCAGGTGAGCGATGTGGCCCATGGGCCTCTTGTTATTATTTTATGTTTAATAAATATTTTGAAATGCGGATCTGTATCATTTATAATCGCTATATGTGATAATTAAAAAGACACGTGTCATGATACCACAAGAAAATGTCGCCTCTTTTGATAGGTTGATAGGTAGCCCCTGTCTCCTATATAAGGTCTGATCATTTTTGGGTGTATTGTTCACCGTCACAGAAACTGACAGCGACATGGGGAAGTTACTGGTAGCTCTCATTCTTGTTCTTTGCGTGGTCGCCATGGCATCCACAGTGTCCGGTAAGTTTGATAAAAAAAACTTGTTTTTTATTTAAACTTTCCCTATAATTCCTCTATTATCATTCTTCAATTTATTATCTTGACACTGTCTTCCCTTTCACTTTTGTTATTTTCAATCACAAGAAACTAGACTGGGTAATATTCTGCAGTAAAATGTTAGGATTTAAACCGTCGTCGATTGTTGTACATTTAGTATTGTGATATCTGATCATAAAAAATGACTCTCTGTTGTATTCGCGGTAATTGATGATCTTATGGTTGGTGGATTTCAGCTAGATGTTATAACGATAGACGGTGTCCATTGTCCTAATGCTCGCCGCGCCAGTACTGTAAATTTACCAAAGCACGGATCGGAGTATGCTGTGACAGAAGTAAGAACTTAGTAGCACTTTATATTAATAGTAAATGACCTTAACAATAAATTAAAAATACTTCGTATATCATATTGACAGTATTTGTTCCCTGGATGTTTCACTCAGATTATAATTAATATCATTGGCTTTATCAACTGTTTTCTAATTACATAAGTTTGTAAAAAATAACTCTTTTTCTTATCAAAATCATTTCACTGTATTTTCCTTACACTTTCGTCCAACTATTCAATAATCAATGTTTTTGTTTTAGGACTGGGCTGAAAATGTGGATCACTACCTATGGAGTATGGTTGCGTTTTGACAATTGTTGTTTTCTACATTTATTGTGAATAAACCATACATCAAGCATAAATTTATCAGGGTTTTTTTCACGACATCAATGCATAGATTCTTTTAATAAGAAACGCAAATTCTCAATCTTTTAAGAAATTGATTTCACAAAAGGGTTATGCTTGTATGATTGTAATTACAGCGTTATTCTTTCAAGTCCGAGTATTTTAAAACATCATGCATGTTATTTAATTTAAACAATAATTTATTTAATATGCGTCAAATAAACGGATGGAATAGCAGGCATTGCCTATATAAATCCTCTCCGACATACAAGGTCAAAGTAATATAATTATGCAAGATTTTGTGCCATACAATATTGACAATAATATTATGATATATATTATATTGATAAATATATACATATACGTATATTTGAAATATATGCACAGAAATTACAATAAGTATAATAATACTTATTATAATATTATAATTTGTAGTAACTAATAATGATATTTTTTAGAAAAAAAAAGAAAGAAAAAATACCAACAAAAAAGTTTTATACACAGGTTTAGGTTCTGTGGTATAGGGCAATGAGTAGGACTAGATGGATTATTTGAATGTTTTTGTAGATTTAATAAATTCATGTACATATTTAAATATTGCTATATTTTGTTCATAAGTAAGACTGATGTCACCATTAAGAATGAGTTGAACTGAAAAAGGTATTGGCAGTCTTAAGGAATCTATATTTTGGATTAGTAAATGTCTTTGAACACAGTATTTTGGACATTCAATAAAAAAAGTTAGAACATGTTTCATAATTGTTTCCACACATGTCACAACTTGGGTTGTCATTCAAAAAATAATTACATAAATCAGCATTTAAATTACTAGCTGAGTTACGAAGTTGACAATGTATTATATTTTCCTTTCTAACACCATAGTTAAAGTATTTCTTGGCTTTGGAACAATACATATTTTTTATGGCATGAGTAAATGATGAGAGTGTTGGAAGACTACGGATATTTGATGGGAGTTCATTCCAGAGTCTAATTGTTGAGGGTAAAAATCTTTTTATGTAAGAGGTTGTTTTTCCTTGGGGGACATGAAATGTAAGGTTGTCCTGATTTCTTAGAGGATAAGAATTTTGAGGTAGTAAACATTGTTCAAGCAGATCAACTAAATACTGAGATGCTAATCCATAAACTATCTTATAAAATAACACAAGCTTGTGTATTTTACGTCGAACTTAGAGTGTATCCCAACCAAGTTCATCATAAAACAAGGATCTTGAAGAATTTGACCTTAATCCTGAAATGATTCTAGCTGCTGCAACTTGAGTAACTTCAAGTAGTTTAGCATCTCTATCGGAACAATTATCCCATACAATGTCAGAGTATTTGAGAACTGGGCAAACAAGGCAAAGTAAATTTTTATCAAATCATCCCCTTTAAGAGTCTGTTTCAACATTCTTAAAATATTTAAACGAGTGCAAGCTTTAGAATGAATATCAAGAATATGTGTTTCTCAACTACCATCCTGCTGGAATTTTATACCTAGATGAGTATGTGTTTCAACATTTTCAATAGCAGGCCCATCAGTACCAAATTTAACTTTTGGATGACTAACACTCCTTTTACCAAAATCTTCTAAATTAACTGTTTTATTTGGATTAAATTCAACTGTTAATACTAAAGAACACTGCAATAATGTCTCTCTCTCTCTCTCTTTCTCTCTCTCTCTCTCTCTCTCTCTCTCTCTGGAAGGAGAGGGCTACAAATCTCCGTTATAATGCATGTCCAGCGACAATTACGACTTAAATCGCTAATAAATCACAATTACATTTGCATTTCTGACCTAAATTCAACTATTGTACTTGTGTAGGGCAAACTTTAATAAAAGAAATATCAAATATAGTTCAAATATTGGTTATATTTCGTGTATGTCAACAACGCAATGTTTTCTATACTATGTCCCAAGATATCCTCGATTCACATTTTGCTTAATCACATGATATGTGTTAATACCTCAGGGTTCAAACGATGTTCATTTAAAAGTATAAAAAACTTTCCAAGATTTCTCTTTTGAAACGCCCTCTAGCTTATCATGTTTTAATACACGGCTAAAAAAATGTGATGTCTACGGGGATTTTGTATTCTGTATTGCAGCAGACCTAGATGATAACGTTGAAAATTTGTGCTAGGCATTCCGATTGACTTCCGAGTGGATAAAAAAATATCAACATTCTTCATTATATATGGCACGCCAAATTCACAAAAAATGGGTAAGTATAGCTTTACAGTTAATAAACTAGATTTATCGACTGTTAACTGTAGTTTACGAACCGTAAACTATAGTCAACTATGCGTTAACTTTAGTTTTCATCTGTAAAACTATATTTACGGTTGTTAACTACAGTTGACGAATGCTAATCTAAATTTATCTGTCTGTAAATAAACGTTAACCGTATATTATGCTGATAAATATAGATTCACATCCGTAAACTATAATTTAAATTCGTTAACTATAGTTAAGAGTTTTTAATCATAGTTTCACAATCGTTAAACTATATTTATCAAACTATGGTTTGCAATCGCAAATGGGTGTTTTTAGTGTTAATTATCGTTTAAACTTCTGAAACATAGATGATGACGTTAACTATGGCTCATAGATGTGAAACCGATTAACGTCGTTAACTATAATTTTCTATCTAAAATTATATTCATTAATTATTAGTAAGACAAACGTCAAAAACCTATCGATCCGCCTGACGTTTCCGTTGAATTTTGACCAATTTGATGTCATTTTAAAGGTCAAATGACTTATTTTTATCTAGAATTAATAGTAAAAATTAAACTATATGCAATGAATTCAATAATTATTAGTTTTACACGGTATAAAATAGTTTATAAAAAATATATTGCATAAAACTAATAAATATTGAATTCATTCCTTAAATATGCACGGAGCGTAAAATTTCCACATTGTTATTAAACATTGTTTTAATGGATTGCGGAAATGATAACAAATTATGTAGAATTGTTTATATGCATATGTTTATATGCATATGCACATGTATAATAGATGTACCAAAAACCAGTCTACCAATCCATGGATATCATTTATACATACTATTTGTAAGACAACAGGAATGAGTAATATTTAGATGGATCAACATTTTTTCAGTGTCGAGTGGATAAGTGCTTAAATTTTGTTTGTGAAGAATATCTAAATGCTGCCCTTCTTAGAAAATTTAGAAATTAGAACAAGTAATCACCGTCTTCCTATAGAGGTTGGTCGCTGGAATTTACAACGGCACGAAAGAATCTGCAGTCTGAGTAATAATGACCTAATGGGGGACGAATTTCAATTTATGTAAGAATTCAACGTATCATCTTCAATTAGAAAAGATTTTTAGCTATGTCCCACCGAATATTATAAAGTTCCGTAATTTATTGACGAATACCAAATCTTTATTTAAAAAAAACTATGTATTTTCATAACCAAAATTTCTGAGATCTGTTCTCCAAAAGCAAAATGAGCCAGCTCTGCTCATTCAGACTGTTAGTGTACACTACGGCCGATATTATAATATCGATGCGTTGAGTGACGACGTTATTTAATGTAACAGTTTAATAGTAGTTCACCAGCTGTCAGGCAAAAAAAAAAAACGTGTTGTGTGACATTGAATTTTGTATCAGGACTGCAACACTAAATTCCCGCAATGGTTGGTCAAGACTTCTCTCAATAATGGCTCTTGTTTTTGTGTTTTTTAAAGGGGGATTCTGGGTTTTGTTTTATATATATATATATATATATATATATATATATATATATATATATATATATATATATATATATATATATAATATTTTTTTTTGTTATACCCCTTTCAAACAAAGTTTGGGGGCTTATAGGAATCACATTTTCCGTCTGTCTGTGCAATCGTGTCCGGTCCATATGGAACATTGGAAGGTCTTACTTCACACAAAGATTGCTTAAGAACTGATGATGTGTTATGATTTTGACCCAATGTCATTTGGTCAAGTCTAAGATCATTAAAAGGAAAAGTGCAAAATTTGTGTTCGGTCTATATATTTCTTAAAGAGAAACATTTGAAGTTCTTATTTCACACAAAGTTTGCTTACTACATAGAGATGTGTCCTGATTTTGACCCAATGTCATTTGGGCAAGTTCAAGGTCACTGGGAGGAAAAGTGCAAAATTTGTGTCCAGTCTATATTTTTCTTATAAAGACACATTGGAAGTGTTTACTTAACACAAAGATTGTTTATGACCTGAGGGTGTGTCATGATTTTAATTTAAGGTCATGTGGGCAAGTTCAAGGTCAACGGAGGGAAGAGTGCCAAATTCGTGTCCGGTCAATATCTTTCTTATGAAGAAACATTGGAAGTTCCTACTTCACACAAAACTTGTTTTTTACCTGAGGGTGTGTCATGGTTTTAACTTTATTTAGGTCATTAGGCCAAGTTCAAGGTCAATGGAAGTAAAAGTGCAAAATTTGTGTCCGGTCAATATCCTTCCTACGGAGAAACATTGGAAGTTCCTGTTTCACTTTCACTAAACGATTGTTTATGATCTTAGGATGAGTCATGGCCTTGACCCATGATTAGTTATACAAGTTAAAGGTCATTGCTTAAAATAACGCATAATTCCTGTCTTGGCAATATCTTGCAATTGATAATGATTAGAAGCTAAAAGATAAAGATTGCTTGTCATCTGTTAATAAGTCCTGTTATGTTCTAATTCGAACAATCTCAAACGAACATATTTACTACCTTATTCAATCATAACAACGCTGGCTATGGGCAAGTGCTCCAAGACTAGCGCATTTATTCAATAAGATACATAAATATCGCACAATCTCTGTCGCGTTCTCTTGAAATAGAACTTGAAATTTGCAATAAAAAACATCATGTAATGCATATTACTACTTAATAAAATTAACTCATAACACATTCATGTATATATGCATCAGTGGGTGGGCGGGTGGGTGCGAAACGTGTAAACAGCGCAAAGAAAATAAAATGCAGTGCAAGAATATTAGATGTTGTTACTAATTGTAATGTTGATGTGTTATGCATGACGCTATAATTTAATCACAATTTCATGTATATAAATGAAAATGGAAAGCGTTTACCATTTAATCAATAAAATACATGTATCCATATTTATGAAGGTGACTTTAAGAGCAAGAAAGATTAATAAAATAACATTTGCATATTTCGCTTCATTTATCAATGTACATATAAAAATTCCATTGTTATAGCTCGACTTCCTAAGAATTTAGTTATAAGTCGAAATTTAATACGATCCATACTCTCCATCTCTATTCTTGGTATGATTTAGAAGCACTTGCGGAGCCCCATCTTTGAATTTAGTGAGAATGTAGTTTAGTTCTGAAAATAACAAAGGATGGGGGGGGGTACATAAAAATATTACACTTTCTATCACTTACTTATCAATTTATTCATTTATGTTACATGCACAGACATGCACCTCTATGGTGTCAAAATTGCTTTGAAATATGAAAATTTAGAATTATTTTGAACAAGGTTCATTTCAATTTTTCGTAATATCATATCAGTGAAAAATAATTAAAACATATTCTTAAAATTTACAAAAAGCAATGTTGCCTTGGAATATAGAAACTAGTCAAGAATCAGTGATAAGTAATTAAAGAAGCATGTTAAAGGGAATTAGGTGTAAACTTTGATTAATCGCATGTTTTCAATTTTGTGTTTGCAATATTTTAAAATTATGACATACGCTTTTGGCTTCCTATGTGACCTTAAATAATAGCTGCAGAGATCCAAGTGAGATATCTCTATCTAATATAAGTCAGATCTTTAATTTCAATTTTCCTGCTGGAAGGTGGGGGTTCCCTCCCGAATCATCTACCAGTGTTTGATTTTCATCTTCCAAATATCAAAGCTATTCTGACCACGGAACATCGCCTACCAAATGATCTTTTATATTCATTAAAAGTAAAATATCGAGAACATAAACATGTCCAAGTAAAAGTAAAGTCAATGCATTATTTGGCGTAATTAGTACATACATCTATCTTTCCACAAATGTTTATTAAAAAATTTAATTTGGTGTTTCACCAACACCAAATTGTGTTTTTCATAAACATGTGTGGAAACTTTGTAGATAGGCATTAGGTATGATCGATGTATTTCTTCAGCTTCAATATTTGGGTAGTTTACAATGAATTAAATGAAGCATGTTTATGCTCATAATACTCAAATATTGATTCCTTATTCCTTAAATAATGTTACTTTTATTCTTCAATATATCTGAACCATATTTTCTTCACTTCTTCTTCCGCTTTCAACAATTCAATTATTAAAAAAACCGTTTATAGAATTTTTTTTTCAGATCAAAGATACTGACATCGGTAACTGGAGTTACTGTACGTATGCGTTGCGGGGATTATTGGTAAATATGCATAAATCAGGAATAAAACATAGTTACACAAAACATAAATTCATCAGTTTTCCTTTACGGTATCAGGATATTCGTGGTGGCAGTAAACTATAAAATATTTGTCGACAAGAAGTTGAGCTTGTAAGTGAAACAGGATCTCCATGCAATCTTGCAGGTTCTACGCTAATTTCAATATTAATCATCATTCAAGAAAGTAATTCATTCTATCAAATAAAGTTTTAAAAAATCACTTGTCATAATTACAAAAGGAAATGCCAGCTTTTTCGATTGGTTGATAGTTGGTTCCTGTTTACTATTACTAGTATAAGGTCTGCGCGTATTTGGAGCGGGTCGCATATAGTGTCTCAGAAAAACAAAATGTAACGACAGCATGGGGTGGCAGCAAGCTATTATTACTTATTAGGTTAGTTACTGACTCACTACGGATATATATTGGGTTGATCAATTTCATAGATGTCGAGGCGAAGCCGAGCCATCTATGAGATTAATCAACCCAATATATTTGTGTAGTGAGTCAGACTCTAACCTAATGAGTGTTTTGTTTTCCCGAGGACTATCAAGCGACGTATTTATTCAAAAATAGCGATGTATCTACGCAAAGCCATGTACAAGATGCCTTACATCTCGTCCAATTTAACTCATTTAAACTCTCCAAAATTATCAATCTCACCTTTCAAATACTCTTTAAAAATCTTGGCTTCATCCATGTTTACTTACAATGTTTTGTTGTTATTCAATTTTAAACGTTTTCTCCCTTTCCTCTGGACAGATGTAAGCAAATTTCGACGCTGCTATTTTGTTCTGCTTCAGACACCACAATGTGACGTCAATATTCAAAAGGCAACTTCTCTAATTTTAAAGAATTTCAAAGGGCAACTACTCCAAATACTTTAAGAACTTACGGCATGCGGTTTCTGTAGTAAATGCTATGAAATGTCGAAATGAGTAAGCGAAGCGTCGGCCAATGACGGCCATATTGCCTAATATTACATGTAATTCTCACCGAACAAATATAGAATATATGAGGCAATCACGTGCTATGTTTAAACCAATGAGAGTGTGACATTTCAGTGCAAGGGAAAACAGAAAACATTTGTCTACAAAACATTGTATTCTTTCTGTTGCTCATGTTCTATGATGCAATAACATCGTTTTCCATGTGTACAACAAAATGTTCATTTATTGTGTACTACAATACTGCAATAATATTGAATTTTGTATAAAGTTAAATTAATTTGAAATGAAATTACTTTAAATTGTTTTCAAAACAAATTCATTCGATTATAACTAGTAATTTTGGAGGAGAGACATTCTAGGGAAAATCAATAATGGGTTTGACCATTTAGTATAAAATTTTATACGTTGTAAAAAGTTTTGTTGACATCTGCCAAAAAAAAAATTAATGAGAAAAATTGCAAACGAAAAAAACGGGCAATAATTGACCAGAAAATTTCTCGTGAACCTTTGGTTTACTTGAGATATAAATAAAGAGAAAGTTTCGCATATTCATTGATTTTGTTATTTATATTAAAGCTGCTTGGTCCGTCGTTTTTTTAGCTATTACAGTATCAAATAATTTTCGATACAAACCAATTATCTTAGACAGACTTTTACCTATTTTCACCAGCAGAATCGATCTCCTTTCAAAGTTAGAAATAATCAAAGTAAATAACAAAAAGTATCTTTACTGAAACACAAAAAAAAAAACAAAAAAAAAAACCCAAATGCATCGTGGGCATTTTTAGGAAAGGAAACGTTTGGTTTCGGATTGAATCAAAGTACTGAAGTACTGACGGGAGTTGATTTTATTGATTATTATTTATTTTGTTTAATATTAAAAAAAATCAAGAAAATTTAACCTAATCTATTAAATCTTGATATTACATTCATATCTGGTATCAGGAAGGACATTTTACGTCAACACAGTTTACATGACATGCAATCAAAGATAATTTGATATAATTAAAACTGCAAAATTCACGCATACATACACAATACTTTGGTGTATTTAATAAAGTAATAAACGAGTTGAAATCACGGTGTAGAATATTTTGATTATGACCTATATACATGTATAAAATCGGACCAAGCAGTTTTAATTTTAGGTGTGTTGGGTTTTTTTGTAAGTGTTACTACATGTAGTATTCAGACGCTATATATGAATTTCGAAGTCGTATTTTAAACCTAGATTACAAGTATTTGCATTTTAATTTTTCTTCGTGATAAAACTAAGAGATTGTAAATAAATCTTAACAACATTAAGTATACAATAAAACTTGTTGAATCCGGATGTTGTGCATTCCAGCATGTTTTCCAATACGGCGAAATTATTCAGTTTCTTGACATTTTCTCATTATTTTATGCTTAATTAATGTTGTGCAATCCGGATCTGTATTTTTTATAACCACAATATGTGATAATTCAAAAGATACGTGTCATAATTCAGGAAGAACTGCGTTTGATAGATAGCCCCTGACTGCTACTGTATACTGTGGAATCATTAGATTTCGTGGTGGCTCAATTTTCGTTGAATTCGTGGGTACCTCTCATTTACAAATTAAGACCATCCACGAATTAATAAATTTGGGTTATAAACTTATATTTAGTTTTGCTGTTACACAGAGATACTCGAAATTATGTCCCCACAAACCTGTTAAATCTAAGCAATCCACGAAAATTGGCCCCCACGAATTTTAATGATTCCACAGTATAAGGTCTGATCGTTTTTGGGTGTATTGTTCACCGTCACAGAAACTGACAGCGACATGGGGAAGTTGCTGGTAGCTCTCATTCTTGATTCTTTGCTTGATCGCCATGCCACCCGGTAAGTTTGATAAAGAAAACTTCTTTCTTTTATATAATTTTCTTCATGGTTCTTTTATTATTACTCTTCAATTTATAATTGTAATCGTGGGTTTGTTCGTCAAAAATAAAACACAGTCGTTGAGGGTTCAATTTGTGATTTATAGAATATATTTAACACCCTATAAAATATATACAACATAATCAATATTTAATAACAATAAGACATATTTAATCACATTTGCAAATAATACATACGGATATATATATATCATCAAGCAGAAAATCTAAAATATTACACTGATAGCCCATTTACATGAATTTACTCTTCCAATGGGAAATATCACTTATTAACTGAAATAAATTGTAAATAGTCAACTAATATTTAAATATATCTCAAATTTTCAAAAGACACAAAAGATAAAATAGTTACCAAATTGTGGACTCAGGTGACAATTACTATTTCATTAAATACTCAGCAATATATGGCTCTGATCTGTAAATACAAATGTACAACAAGGCATTTGTTTAATCTATGTACAGTGTACAATGATATATGAATTTCTATCAGGTCAGATTTATATTAAATCTGTATAACACTTAATTATTGCTGTAACTCAGTGTAATTAAAACAACTTGATATTCTTTATTTCATCATTTGCTTATTTACTTCTCACATACTTTTTATCTATTCCATATGATAAATCACTCTTGTACACAACCTTTCATTTTCTTAGTAGCAAATGTTAATGGAAATATCAATAAAAGAAATTACCTTCCAGGGTCATCTTAGTGTCCAATAAATTGAAACGTGATTAAACCAAGACCTTGGACTGTCAAAATCGGACTTCACTCTAAAATTTGACCCTAAGATTGCCAATAGAAATTAAGAGGGCTCGATGGTTGTGGCCATTTTTAGACTGTATTGAACTCCTTTAGAAAAAGAGCTCTATAATAAAATATAGGAAAATACCCAAATTAAAAAGGAAAAATTTTATGAACTTTTTCTTTACTAACCATATTTTAAAATGTTAAGGTAAATCTGACGGTTAATTTGTTGACCACCCAGTTATGACCACTAGAATGTCACTGACCTCTAAACTAGTTCTTATCTAAAACTGGTCCTAATGAATATTAAAATAAGCTAAGAAAAATAACCCTCATCATAAATTAGTAACTTCATGCTTAATGAAATAAGTAGTATGTAAATGTACCATAACGTATAGTTTAACTTTTAAAATTGTTTTATTCATTTTCAACTTTCTACCAGATATTAAAATATTTTATTTCTTAATTTCTATTTACAGTTTATAACCAATAATATACTGCAAACGTACTACATTTGGCTGTGTATTCTATTTAGCGCTTTTGGTGGAATGCGGCTTCCGCTAAATCAAGTACATCGCTAAATGCCATACATATATGTATACGAATAGTCAAATTCAGGAATACGCTAATTCAAATCCACGCCAACTTGTTCAAAAATCAATTTCCGCCAAATATCGTACACGCCAAATATAATACGTTTACAGTAACACATTAACACATAATTTTAACATTTTTACTTTTACTTTTATTATTTTCAATCAGGGTAATATACTGTAGAAAAATGTTTGTTTTTTTTTTAACCTTTTTATTGTCCCATCACTTAATAAACAGCAATATATTTGGTGCCAGGGTTGGGGCCCTGGGTTCACCGAGTACAAGGTTACATACAGTTATATATTATACATATATTACATGGCTTCGAGGGCGACACACCAGAATATTTGCCCCGAGGTGACAGGAAAGCCCTGGAGTGTTATGTCGCCCGATGCCGAAGGCAGAGGACGACATAACACTTCAGGGCTTTCCTGTCACCGAGGGACAAATATTCTGGTATTGTCGCCCGAGAAGACATGTAATATATGTTATATAACATTTTTAAAAATTAAGAACATATTTACATCATTAACAAGTGTAACGCTATTTTAATTATTAATGCATATTCATATCTTACAAATCAATGATTAATAAATGTCGATCGGTGCTTTTAATAAGTAGATATTTCTTTTTCAAATTAAACAATAATAGTAAGTTCTCTGAATAGCAGACGCTGTCCTGACATTTTTGTTTTCGAGAAAATGCTTACGTTTGCTTAGCTAAATGTCGAACCCGACGTAATTAATATGCAGAATTATTGCACGCGACGGTGATATAACATATTCGGGAGGGCAATATAACTATTTCCTGTGATATATAACTGTTTCCGGGAGGGCATTATAACTATTTCCGGTATGATTTACCAATTTTCAGGGCATAGTAATAAAATTATTTCATTTGTTACATAACGAGAAAACTTATTCAAAAATGTTATATAATTATATACTTATAAACTTTTGTGAATGGATTTTTTTTTATACATTCATACATCATTCACCCCAAAAACATGCATATGACAATATGTAGACAACTATAATTTTTACGGTAATCTTGCTATTGCAATAGATAATTGTGTTACATCTGTAAGTGCACAAAAAATAATTATCCTATTTCTTTAAAACATTATCAAGTTCCATCGCTTATTAAAGCTTTCCATGTCACCACTTTTCTTATAAATATGTTTCTCATAGTGAAAGTAATAAACAATTTCCTCTTTGATCCTTTCAAAGGGGGGTTTACAATTCTTGCACCTACTACTTCTATAAATATGTTTTTTAATTATGCATATTATTAAGTTAAATATATTGTAATACTTGTAGTATTTTCCTAACAAAACACCAACTATGTTTAGAGATATGTCTATTCCAAACTGTTCTTTAAACCAAATTAATACATTTTCCCAAATATTTTCAATATATCCACATTCCCAGAATAGATGACACAGTGTTTCTGGATATATCTTACAAAAAACTACATAGATTTGTATTGGTAATGCCAATTTTACATAAGAATGTATTTGTTGCTAAAATTTTATGTACAATTCTATAATTGACCCACCTTAATTGTATATCATTTGTTGTTTCAAAAAACAAAATATTTTGGGTTTTTTCACCAAAAGTCATCAACATTTAAATCTAAAATATTTTCTCATTTGCTTTTACTTTTTTGCTTTTTTTAATTTCTGACTAATAAAAACATCATAGAAATCTCTACCACCTTGTTTGCTTTTTGTTATTAATTGTAAGAATTTTGGGAAGAAAGGTTGACTTCTTTGAATATTACCACAGTCATAATTCAAATGTAATTTTCTAATACAATTAATTACTCCCAAAAACAATGTAAAAGGTGCTTTTAAATCAAATTTTGTACAAAATTTATGATATCCTAGCAAAGTTCCGTGTCAGTAAAAATCAAAAACAAATTGAATACCTTTTTTAGCCATGATCTATAACAAACACTTTTGTTGCTTATACAAAAAGCTTGATTATACCATACTGGACTCAAAACAGAAATCTGATTATCAATGCATAGCCTTAAATCAGATAAAGCTGAAAAACATCAATCCAAAAAGCATTCTTGACATCTTTCTTAAGTTTTCTATTAAAAAGCTCTACCATACACGGCTAGATAATTAATGTCTGGAATTAAATTCTTTATTAAATGCTTCCAGGCTGAATTACAGGAATTATCAAAAAATCTGCGAATCCAGGTAATTATCCAACTTTTACAAAAGGAGTCAAGACATGCCATTCTCATGACTTTGGCATATAATGTTTTTAGCTACCCTTGCTGTTTTGTTATTCCATACATAGTTAAACAATAAGTCTTCAATTTCTTTGAGTTTTTCTTTAGAAGGGCTTGGTAGCGTTATCAATAAATGACTGAATTTGCGTATAAGCAAAGTCTTTACTACTGGTTTTTTTAGATTGCGTAAAAGTATAGACATGGTGTAAAATTCAGCAGCGAGAATTTTGTGTTTATTCTAAATTTAGCCAAATTTGGCAGTTGTTATGTGAACAAAAACTCCGACAAGAGTCCCGACTAGCGTGCCAAATAAATCTGGACCTGGACCTGATGTTGGGAAGCGAAGATTTTCGTCGGACGGTCAAACCCCCAAGCCAACACCCAAGCAAGTCAAAATGGCGACCAACAGCTCACCGAACAGCTCACCGAACACACCCGGCAAGTCCGGTAGGTCAAACATTTCTCATGCCGATTATGAAACATTTGTGGAAAAAATGACTATCATTGCTGATGCAGTTGATAAGTTACAGAAAGGGCAATAGACACTACAATCAATTGTTGAAAGCAAATTAGAAAAGTTCAAAAATAAGTTCGTACAGAGCATCAATGAAAAATTCAAAGCCATGAAGAGCGATATTAACCTTGAGTTGTCCATTCATAAAATTAAAATATACACATTGTCACATACCATTGACTCTATTATGGAACGACTGGAACTGGTTGAGAATGGGGATCGCCCGGTTTATGAAAGTGGTGTGCATGGGGTTGTACACAATCCCCTGGAAGACCCAGATTTCACAATTATTGCAACAAATGTCAAGTTTGAACCTAGCGAAGTTATATTATCAGTAGCTTAAGAATGAGTTGCTCTTGATGATAGTACCCATGTTGTAGCGGCGGCTCGCTTAAAGAATAGAAAAATTCTTTAACTCTGTGCTAGGGTAGATCAGAAAATACGGGTCCTAACTTGGGGAGATTTCAGGCTATCGCTCAGTTTTCCTACGTTCGAGTAAAACTCACACGGAGAGGCTGATCGAATTAAATGCTAGAACTATCTTGAATGAAATGCCGAACGGTAAATACTTCAGGATAACTGCGAATGGCCGCATTGTAAAGAAAACAGATAAACAGCCAACCATGAGAGATGAAAGTTCTGTTTAGGAATTCCCCCGACCCATTGAAACAATAAGGATAGGGCATCTTAACGTCTGTGGGTGGTTAAACAAATAAAAATCATGATCTAGGGATAGAAATTATCAAATATACAGATTGTGACATTGTATCAATCAAAGAAACTCATTTATTAAACAAAGAAAACTTAGATTTAGTTGGGTACCAATGGAAGGGTCTGAACCGATCTAACGTACACGTGAAGGCACCAAAAGGGTCTGGTGGAGTGGGTCTATTAATAAAAAAAATCTATGCAAAATTATAAAGTAGACATTATAGACAATTCATTTGATGGAATTCTAGGTGTTAAATTTACAAACAAAATCTCGGACTATGTATTTGTTGTGTTTTCCTGCTTTTTACCACCTGAAAGTTCACCATGGGGCCGTGACGCATCATCCTTCTTCTCCCACCTCCTTACCCAAATTTACATCCAATATGATATCGACTCTATATTTATATGTGGCGATTAGAATGCACACATTTCGAATATACCTGATTTTGACAAGGATCTTGATACTATTCCTCCTAGGCTTAATATTGACACGTATATTAAACGTTCGCAATCAACATGGAAGCTCGTCTCTAGAATTCTTAAACGACTGTAAATTCTGTGTATTAAATGGAAGATTTGCAATAAATCAAATGACTATACATTTCAATCGACAAGAGGTCATTCCGTGGTTAACTATATATTCGTTCCTCATGATGTGTACAATCAGTGCTCAAATATGGAACGCCATCGCTGCCTTATAGCATAAAACTAGAGATACATTCTGTCAAATTACCATTACATGATGTCAAAGTCCATTACGTGGTGTGGATATATCTTTATACTTGGTCAAATCTTTATTTCGTAATGTCAAAAGCTCATTACGTGAAGTAAACATGTCTTTACATGATGTCAACTTTTTACGTTGTGATGTAAAATCATCCTTACGTTATGCCAACATTGTTCAACTGAAGGTCAATACATCATGACATTATTTCGACACTGTATTACATGGGGCAAATCTATCCTTACATTATGTCAACATTTTATTATATGCTATCAATATATCCTTACATTTTATCAACACTTTAATACATGGTGTTAACACATCCTTTCATTATGTCAACACTTTATCAACACTTTATAACTTGATGTCAAAAGTACATTACGTGATGCGAAAATGTCTTGACATTTTGTCTTAACTTTATTACGTGATGTCAATAAGTCCTTACATTAGGCCAATTCTCTTTTCCGTGATACACAGGATCCATTACTTTAAGTCGAAACATCATTCCGTTATACGAACACGAATATCCTCGGTCTTTTTATATGTATGTCATGTTTTAAATTAAGAAATTACAACATGACATATACATAGAAACGGTAGGCCGATGTACCCAAATGGACACTGAAAAACCCAAACAGTAGATACTAGTAAGAAGCAGTAGTTTAATCATACTAGAAAGAAAATATATATACGGATGCTTTTCTGAAAGCTGTAAGGAACTTAAGTGCTGACAATTTAATTTCCCGAGAGTGAATGTACAGGGTGATCCAAAATATCTGATACTGTTTTGAATGCTTATTACAGTTTAATGGAACAAATTTAAATTTAGTGAAACATACCGTATGAATATACAAGGAGTACAGTTTTATATAATGTAGGTTAAGTACAGTTAGCATGCTTTACATAGCAGAGCTGGGAAATTAAAAATTAACATCAAAATAGCAAAATTACCTCTCATGGTTTACTTGACGTTTTTCGTTTTGCAGATACAAAAATACAGTTTTATGACAAATTGCCATCGGACCCTGTTTTACACTTCTGTTTGGTTCCTCTCTACATTTGTTTCATTTAGCAGCTCTAATATTTTAGATTGTAAGGTTTTATTTAAAAACGTGATCATTTAATAGCATCAAATGTAAGATCCCCACCCCAGGTTTACACCAGGGTTATGAGTAACGCAACAGTAAGTCACCATCTGGGCTAAGTCCTAAAGGGAATGAAACTTTCTTCAATTTTGTTTCAAACCACACAGCCATTCTTGATATGTTTAGGGTACATTTTCATGATTTGATCTACTTTTATTCACAATTATGTTATTTTGGATCTTATTGAATACACTTCTTGCTAACATATTCAGCTTTTTCAGATGATCAGTCAGAGAACCTGAACAAAACAAAAATATTGATTTTCCTTGATGTCCATAGTTGTCCTTAGTTCTTCTTTCACTATATAAACCTGTATGGTGAACTTTATTTTTTCGATCTTTAATTTTTTATTACCCGTCTACTCTTAAACGTTTTTATATGTGTGCAAAAAACAGTTCATCATAGAACGGATTATAGTTTAAGGAGAACGAGTCTCAAAGTACAGTAGCTCGAGTTTGTAGCCCTTTGGTAAATATGGGGCACTATGAAAAACCGAACACCAATTATATGACGTCTTTGCTTCTTTTTCAATTAGATACTTTTCGTATTTTACAATTGATGTAAAATTTTAGCCACTGGAGGCTAGAATGATACCTTATTTAACTGTTTATCCCATCGGGTAAGAATTTTATGATGTTTTAAAAATAGTATCAGAATTTATGGATCACCCTGTACATCTACGTATTTAAACCTTGAATTTTTAGTTTAAATAGACCTAAGTTATAAGAACAAGACTTAAAAAAATACAAGTCTTCTCGTGCTCATCGGCCCTTGAATACTTAAGATGCAATAAAATCTAAAATTAGCCCCTTTATTGTTGTTTTAAAATTTTATTTTTTGATTTTTATTTTTTTTTACTTCAAGAGTATTCAAATTAAGTTCGTTACTACAAACTTAGTCATTTAGCAGTCAGGGTTCTTTATCGTTCCAAAGCCTGTATGTCGTGACGCGGACACTCAGCACGATTTTCTAAATTGCAAGTTTTTCGTAAGTATCGTATGCACTGTAGCTATATATAGTCTCACCCCAATTTTCGTCGTAGACCAACAGCTATATGTACCGTATGTATTTTTTGTCACAAGTATACACCTTCGAAAAATACCCCAATTCCGACAGTCACGAGTAACCCGGTGAATTTTTCATTCTCTGATAAGTTGCTGTTCTGTCCGTGCATAATTTTGTCTGCACCAGCAGCCAATCATCGGTAATCTGATTCCCACAATAAGAAAGTTTGTGGTTAAGGTGCGGATATTGTTTATGCGTGACGTAGCTGACAGAATTGAACGTGACGCGATCGGAAAAAAGCACACCAAAGCGGTTCTAAATCGCTGTTGGAATCTTGGAGCGAATGAAAATTTGTCATTAAATAATAAGCGCTTTCATAAATCAGGCAATAGTACTGTATATAGAATGAGTTATTATACAAATTATTTAACAAAATACGCAGGCAATTTTATATGCAAGCAACAGTCTATAAACTCATTAACGCGTGTACGTATTATCACAAAAGATTCGTACAAAGATTTTTAAAAGTATGTTTGTAAATCTCTAAACATTAACCGTTTTAATAAATAATAAATGAATCATTAAAGAAAATACATAAATTTTACATTAATATAATTGTTTCCTACTTTTTTCAAATGAGCTGCTGGACAGCTTTGAAAATAGAAAACTCGAAGCAGTGCTACTTTTTTATGTAGATACAACGCATATGTGATGACTGTTATAGAAGTTACTTTAATGGATTGAAATTCGTCTTCCACTAAAAGAACACCATTTACATTGTATACAATACACATGTTCAGTTCGACTATACACAACACAGAACCCAAAAGGAGATGACAGGGTGTCAACGAATGATTCATGTTTCTGTCTGCGTGTACTACTGCGAAGACTATACCTACATGCGTTGTGTCTCAAATTCAGTCCGACACAAAACAAATCCCAAGGAAAAAAAAAACATGTAATTTTAAATTTACCATTGTGTTTTGTTTGTTTGCTCCAAAATACTTGGTTTACAAGCAGTTGCAAAATACTAGTATGCAAATCAATGAGAAATGGTTAAATATATTGTGATGAAGTTGAATTCAGTTTATTTTAGTTTTGAATTTGTTTGTGTAAATAGTTGTAATTTTGGACTAAGTTGTGTTCCATATATCCAATCGAGAGTGTTCGGTATTAGGGCTAATTTTAGCATAACCGGTTTGGTGAGTTAGAGTCGTGGCTGCTTGTCAAGTGTGCGGCCACGTTGGTAAATTTGTCCTCCAGTTTGGAAATTTTGGCGAAATCCAGAAGTTAGTCTGGTAGATTGGTAGCCAGGATTACTGTGAATCTGTTTGGGCATTTGCTTTTCTCTAGCCGGTAAGTTTTTGTATATATTTTGTCAGTTTCATGGTATATTTACGGGGGTGTGGTCGTTTGTTATTTTCGTTGTATAAGTGAATATTATATAAATAGTGCCTGTTTGAGAGGGTACCAGTTGAAATTGACACCCCGAGAAAACCATTGTCAACCGACGCGGAGCGGAGGTTGACAATGGTTTTCGAGGGGTGTCAATTTCAACTGGTACCCTCCCAAACAGGCACTATTTATTTTATTATACTGAATGTCTTAATTTTTATAGCAAATTTTACTGCTTTTATATAGAAAAGACGTGAATTCTACGGCGAACCGTACGCGCATAATTAACGCGCATGTAACAATTCGTTCTATCGGCCCGTTGCTAAGCGTGCGAGGGAGAGAGAACGGATTGTCAACTGCGTCTAAACCAATCAGATTGCAGTATTTAACATGAAAGTATAATAATATAGTATGTCTATAGGTTTTAGAATAGGTAATTATTGTTTCAGTGCAGGGAGAGTTTTATTGTTAAGCGAGGTGTGTCAATGGTGAACTGAAGGCTTAGCGTAGCATACGTGTATGTGGGGCAGGACTGGGACCGAGAAACATTAACGGAGCAGGGCGTGACTCAAGTGGGACGCACGGGAGCTCGTATTTAATGAACGTTTGTGGTCAGGAGGTCCTGTTTGATATATTCTTCCAGTGAGAGACCTTCGAGTCCGGGACTGGAGATGTGACATTTTGTTTACGTGTTGTGTGTGCTATGGAGGCCCAGTGGTGACTATTCTAGGTTGGCTGTTGCAATTATATGAAGCCAAACTTTCAATTCTATTTAATGATTAAATAAGCTAGGATAACAGTTGATTGTTCAATTACAGATAACTTTCCAATTTACTTTTCCTGTGAAATTCAGATAACAGTATTGGTAATTTTGATTTGTTGCTCTATTCCTTTACATACTGTTATAGCTATATTTAGCTGATGTTAAAAGCATTTATTCGTTTCATACAGATACTGACAATTGAATGTGTTAAAAGTTTATTTCTTATTGTTTATGTCAGTGTTGTTTGATTAAAAACTTAAAGGGGCATGGTCACGATTTTGGTCAAATTCTATATTTCTGTTTTTTATTATTTACAATGCTTTAGAAATGCATTCCTAATGATAACATGAAATTTGAGATTCAGTCGTAGTGTTATAAGCAAGATACAGAGCTCACAATTCTTTGTCATGTAAACAAGGCTCGTGCCCTGTTTTTGTTTACAAAGGTTTAATATACCAGTGAAACATCTTTTCAGGCTGATTTGTCTATCTTCTTATTTATTTTAAGCATAAAGAAACAGGTCCTAACATTAAGCACATTCATTTTAGGTCTAAAACTGGAATTTTCACTTCAACATTAAAAATGTAAACAAAAGCTTTGTTTACATAGCAAAGAATTGCAAGCTCTGTAACTCGCTTATAACTCAACGAATGACACTCAAATTTTGGTTGCCTATTAAAAATGCCTTACTGAAGCACTGTAAACATTAAAATCGGAAAATAATTTTTGACCAAAATCGTGACCATGCCCCTTTAAGGTTATATTTTTCTTTCTTAGTGAGAGTGAGGGTGTGTGTTTGTGAGTGTGAGTGTGAGTATCTTCATATTCTATTTTTTTAATTTCTGTTTTGGTTAAATAAATTCATTTTGTTTCGTTTATTTTACTGTTTGTCGTTTTCGCTATCACCACCACAAAATCTATAAAGAACTTCATTACATATATATATAACAAATATGCAAATATGCAGACATATCATGGAGCTGAAAGCGACAAACATTGCATAAGCATTTTTCATTGAATTTGTATCGTATACTGAAACAAGTATAAGATAAAACGCATTAAGATGTGAAACTGTTCAAGTAATGTTTGTTATGAATCATAGATTTTTGAAAAAATAAACTTTAACAAGTTTCATTTAAATAAAAATGGAACTAGAAAAATAGAAAAAAGTTATACTTTCTCATATGCATGTAAAATATAACATGGATGTCCGTATTTTGAACACTCTAGAATGTGGATAAGATGAAGCCACAGGTATCTAACACTTTGTATGTTTCTCATCAGGTAGGGGGTGTATTTTTATTACGAGAAAAAAAATTATAACGTGTAGTACATGTTGATGAATCTTGCAATACTTATACATATTAGTACATACCTGTATAATGTACATTTACAAAATTTGACCAAACATTTTAGTTTACATGTTTTGTTTGTTTTTGTTTCGAATTTTTTCAATCCTTTGTCACTGCTAAATAACTTTATTTCCTGTCCAAATAAAACATCATTTGTGTTACTGACATTATCATCTATATTGATTTTCCATTAAAACAGCATATTTATTGGGGGGGGGGTTGTTAAATAATTAATGTCTATGCTAAAAAGTATGAAATTCCGATACAAATTTGGGAATGCGTGTAGGTATTCCAGTACGTTTATTTTTGTTAGATATCGGTATCTGATCAAAGTCCCCTTTTCAAGTTTCGACCATACAAGTACGACTTTGTCCAAACCGTTGCTTTATGATACATCTGTCTCGTCACTTACGTGGATGAACATCTGATTTCGTAGATGAACCAACAAAATGCATGAAATTGGTGTGAAGCGAATGATAAAGAAACACAGTAATAAGGCGAGCTTTACGAGAACTTGTGATCTTTCGATTGTTCTGTTCTGCATACCTGATTGATGAATTAGTTACATGATCGGTTTGATCCCCTTTTTGCAAACATTTGAAAATATGGTTTTGAAAAGAAAAATGTGTACGAAACGGAATTTGTTCAGATAAGATAGTTACTTGGAATAGTAATAATTGCTATGGTCCGTATCATAGTTAATACATAGATTACATGTGTATAGTTTAATATGGTGGCACATGAATTGTGAGTTTCCAGTTTTAATAACATGATAAATGAAAATTCATACATGTAAATAGTGCTTGATGTATTTCAGTGACTGAATAGAATCCGTTTATATAACTTAAAAAAAAAATAGATATTTTAAATCATATTAAAGTGCACTACCAGGGTTTCTATTACTTTCCTTCCTGACATAGTTTATTTTATCAAATAAAATATACAACATGACTATTAACGCCCCAGATTTGGGGCTCCATTGAATTGAATTTGCCAAAATTTTATAAACTTTTACATTAAATAATGAATAAATTCTTCTTTTAAAATGCATCGGGAAATACAAGTAAATTGTAGGTATAGAGCAGACTATAATTGTTGATAAAACACAATTCACACCTATTGTTCTGTACCTAATCAAATGTGTGCAACACGGGAACACACCACATTATCGTTTCATGAGGTTCAATTAAAGTGCGACCAAAATTGAATTGTAATCACCACGCGATTTAATCATGTACAAAACAAAAACACATTTGTCAAACCCTGTACTTTAAGAGATCTAAACAACTGCTTAATGTCAAAATTCTGATTTACGCATTTACTTGTATACAAAACTTATGAATTTTAAAATTTTGAATTAATGAATTATATTAAATATTTATGGTAAATTTGTCAATTGGTAGATTTTATAATAATTAACATGCATGCTAGCATATCCTTATACAGTGACATACTAGTAACTATATTTTTATTCAAATGCATTGATAATAAATGAAAATAATATATATATTTCAAAGTACATTTTATTTATTTTTCATCCATGCTTGCGTGCAGGCCTACATATTTCAGCATGCGCAGTCTGATATTTCCGGACACGACTTCCTACTAGACTGTAAAACTTGCAAAGCTGCGTTAGCGCGACGGCGTGTTGTGCAAAGTTTTGTTAGCGCGACGGCGTGTTGTGCAAAGTTAGCGCGACGGCGTGTTGTGTGTTAGCGCGACGGCGTGTTGTGCAAAGTTGCGTTAGCGCGACGGCCTTATGCAAAGTTGCGTTAGCGCGACGGCGTGTTGTGTGTTAGCGCGACGGCGTGTCGTGCAAAGTTGCGTTAGCGCGACGGCGTGTTGTGTGTTAGCCCGATGTCTCGTTTATTTCAACGCGATGTCGCGCAAACGCAAATGACCCTATCCGGACACCATAATTTGGACACTGAGGAAGTCACTTCCCACGTATTTGTTTCTTTCAAAAATAGTGTCAGTAATATTACCAATAATATTTGGTTCGTGTGGTCATGTGGTCTGAGATTACCTGTCATCCTCACATGTCACATTGAAAAAAAAACCCGAAATCCCTTGTGAACATTACTGGTATACAGTGCACAAAGAAATTAATTGGTTAGATGTAAACTATTTATTGATTTACTCAAGTCATTATCATTTTAGACATTTTACATAATTTCCTTTTTTTAGACCATAAAATTTACGTTATGTATTTGTCTCGGAATTTGATATCGATCCGTCCCGATTACCGATCTGTATGAAGATTTCTCTCAAATCCATAATACATCTTGATTGAAGTTGGTTAATTTTACCTAAGATCTTGGTGTTAGTTTCATATGTTTAGGACTGTAGACAGCTACTATTTAAGTGATACTTGTACGGTTACCCCTTTTACAATCCAAAGGATTCGTAAGGAGAAAACAAAACAACTAAATATGAAGAATGTACCTTCTTGAATAAGACAGTAATTAGAGAGAGAGAGCGACTACCAGGTTGAATCAAATTGCCTTGTAAATATTTTATAAGGCTTTGTTTATACATTTGATAACCTTGCATGTATAAATTGTTTTAAACTTGTTATTATTGACAACACCCTTGCATCTACATTCGTATTTTGCTGGAAATTCAAATGCTTAGAAACAAATATGACTATGTATTTCCATATATATACCAATTAAAATAAATGTAAATTTAATAAAAATTTTCATCCTTCACCGCTCTTTAATTATGCTTCATGGTTTATTAGCAACATTAATTTCCAAAAGTCTATACAAACAAAATATTTATTTTTATTATTAATACTTTTTAATATTTTGAAGACATGTTGAGTACGGAATAGACTATTTTTGTAATTTACATTCTTTTTTTCCTTCATTTTGGTTTTAACTGACACAAGTTTACTGTTTATTTCAGCGGATTTTTCGCTCAAACTTTGAAAACTTGAAATGGAGTAAAATGTAAGGTTATGCCCAAATTAACATCTCGATCAAAGGTTTAACATCATGTTTAGCCAGAGCACAATGAAGGAAAAATATTAGGCATATTAATATTTCATTTACACAAATGTGATAATAAACACACGGTGCATATACATGTGGTACGTATTATTCTTTTTAATTTGTTTTGGAACTTTTGCAAATGTCCTTGTCGCATTTGGGACATATCAATCCGCCCTTGTAAAGGAAAGAATCAGGTACTGCGCAGTATGGAGATATTTTCGGACAGTTGAAAGGCCTAGGACAAAGCCGATGAACTGTTAAAAAACAAAAAGCACATAAACGAATGTGGGCATTAACTGCTCCCTTCCCAAAACATTATACGTCTACTAATAACGTTATGAATATACAATTAAAAAGAGACAAAAAATGTATTTTTGACACATAACAGAGCAGACAGAACATTCCAATTTCTGACATTTTCTGTTTTATTACAAATTTTTATTTTAATATTAATTACTATATTTTTGACACATAGCAAAACTTTACAAAGTAAATGAAATTAGATGATTTTTTATGAACAATGTTTCTCAAGCTAGTTTCATCTTTGCAACATGTACTTACTGGGACAACACACGGCATAGTCCTTGCCAGTGGTACACACGTGACCGGAAGGACATCTTTTTCTCTGACTACACGTCACAGCGTCGTCATTCTTTTTGTAGGGAACTCCTGTACTGCATGGATTGTCTCCTTTAATTTGCAGATAAAAACGATACTGAAAATTCTTGAGTTTGTGTGTTTGTCTGACGTTTCTGGACTTCAATCTTCTTTACAAGTTTCTTTATAATCTTTACTTTTTTAATCATTGGGAGAAAAGAATTTTACTGGGTTTTTCTCTCTGATTAATTTCATGTGTTAATAAAGTACTAGTAAGCAATATGGAATTAATCATTGATTATTAGTCTTATTTCGGTAGAATATGAATAGCAACTTTTTCAATTGCTTGATGTGAGCTAAATAAAATTTGCTAGCGAAATTTGAAATTTACCTGGCCAATAATTTTTTCAACACAGTAAAACCGTCGAATGTGTACGTTTTCTTAAAGCTGACATGAATTCATAAATACGCATTATTTCTCTTTTATCTCGGACTACCGCCATATTAGTTGTCGATTTCTATTGTTCTGTTTATCGCTACACACCACCTATATAAGGACGATAGCACTATTCATGCTTCACCGCATTCAGGTATTTCATTCACTCGAACACGTTACATTGGACGAAAAGACTTGAAGCAACGCGTTTTGAAAAAAAATATTATGACTACCGCTGCACTGGTAAGGAATATCCAAAGAACAACGAAACAAGGCAGACTGAAATCCCAGAAACACAAATAACAAAATCCTCGATAAGTGTAGAACGTTTTTCTGTGTAGGTTATAACATCGCACATCCGCAAACTACACACTGTGGCCGATCGAGCAATGTCTATGATCATATGGATTTTAGAAACGGAGTGTTTTGTAGAAACCTATGGAAACGATGTTACGATGTTATTTCTTGGATTTACCATCATTTATCTACTGTGTTGGATGTAGAACAGCGGGGGTCTTCAAAAAGAAGCAGACGTTGTGCACTCTGTACGAAAGACACACGTGTTCGATGTGCATGCGAAGTATGGCAGCACTATCTGTGCAAAATTATACGGATACCTTGGATATTCTTTCAAAGAATAAATATATTTTGTGTTTTATTGATTGTAGTTTCCTAGTTTATTCTTTTTTACAAATATTTTACTACAATGTGTAGTTCATGCATTTAGAGGTCCGTGCAACCTGAATGCCTCGATCGGAAAGCAACCGACCGTAACTCTCTCGACCGGTATATATACCCCAGTGGCAGTAGAGGAGCGACCGAAACTAATATGGCGACCAAATGTTTTTATGAATTCATGTCAGCTCTAAGGTATCTTACTCATCACGTTTAAAGCTCAAAGCTATCAATATCATTATTTTTTTTCTTGAAATAAATTTTATTTTATAATGATTATGATGATAATTATGATTATGCAAAAAACAAAAATACCTACTGAGACAACAAGGTCCCTCTCCATCGCCGGGGGTGAAACAGAAGAAGCCTGTGGGACAAACCCTACGCTGTGGGTCCAAGGTCTTACCCACACATCTCTTAGTCAAATGGCGTCCAAAGTCGCATTTATCAAACTCGTTATTGGGATCCGGGGTAGCAGCTGGAAGGTGTAACCCACTAATTATGCATCAATATTTACCTCGGTGTACGAGTTTTGTTTTTGAATTATGAATGTCCAGTGTTGGAATCTTTTTTACGGATGTAACTTCGAGAACAACAAGTAAACATTAAATTATTGCTCATACTTTAAAAGACTTATGATAAAAAGTATTAATTTTGGTAAAACCATGGGGAAAAAAAATATCTACATTCATGTTTGACTTGATTAAAAATTGATTTAAATTGATTAAATTGATTTAAAATTAACTTACCACCATACTCAAGTACAAAACAAACGGAGATGAACAACGGTGTAAGCAAACACTTCATCGCGACAATTTCGTGCGTTCTGGCTTAAATTCAGCCCAACAGAAAAAAAAATCCCTTACGAAATACCAAAAACCGAGTAATAATTAATGCGTAATCGTCATCTCATTTTGATTAATCAATAGAAACGACCATAGAATAAATTAACATCTGTTTACAAGTCATGGGATGCCTTAATTGATAGATTGCAGTTAAACGAAAATGTTTTTAATCAGACTTTTGATTAGGCACCTTTTGTAACATAATCCTGCTTATTGCAAAACCAGGATATTGAAATTATTTTATGCTTTTAATTATTTACATGTATAAGGTAGGGGAAAACTTGATTTATGATTTTTTTTTGCAATATTGTAATTGTAAACTTCGTGAGACTTTTTTTTTTTTTTTTTTTTTTTTTTTACATTTTTACAGATTTGCAAGAAAAATTATTTAATGAAAATAGGGCCGCACATAAATAAGAGACGTCGTCTTAATTTACGTTAATGATTCATTTCTGTTGACAATATTTTCTTACATTTTTTAAACAATTAACAACCCTATTTCAATCACTTATATTATGACAATGGGTTTAGATGCATTCTTCAAATTAATATAAGATCATTATATTTTAACAATTCGGGATTTGAATTTTACAAGTTATGCAATCTTAATGTCCTTAGAAAAAAAAATATGCAAAGGTATTCTTAATGAAAATTGGCTTTAACAAGTAAGTTTTTGAGTTATTTTTATTATTCAAATAGAAATAAAAGAAATTTAATTCTCTAAAATTAAGAAACATTGGTTCCATCTTTAAAAACATTTCCAGTCCTTAAAAATATCGGTAGGGTACTTTTACTTTTGCAACAAAACGTTTTCAAAATACTGTATACTTTCAGCTTTTATGGATGTTTGCAAAAGACAAGGCAATGGTTTAATACGCATACATGCATAATGTAGCTACCATTCCTTTGTACATGTACATTGTACTAGTATTTGATTGTTTCTTTAGTAATTTAAGGTGATAGCTGTGAGAGGGTATTGGATTCTTAAACACCAACCCACCTCTAAATCTGCCTCAGGATTACAAACTGTTTAGATGATAGAGCTTGATTTAATTCAAATACTGTACAATGTAGTATGAGAAATATTTCTTCATTTGAGATAATCATATGCATTGGTTTAATTTCTAATTACACAAAAACAAATTCTCTTTCTTTTTTTTTCTATCGAGAACTTCAATACATGTAACTTGAGAATCAGCCATGTAAATTAATTCTAATAGTCATGCATAATTACAGCAAATTCTTTATTTGAATACATTTATCAAAATTTCAGACTTAAAATTGGTATTGGCACAAATAATTTAACTGAATTTGGGAGTCAAGAAAGGAACTGATCTACTCACTTTTTAGCTAACCTGAGCTGAAAGCTCAAGTGAGCTTTTCTGATTATTTTTTGTCCGGCGTCCGTCTGTCTGTCCGTCTGTCTGTCCGTCTGTAAACTTTTTACATTTTCAACTTCTCCAGATTCACTGGGCGAATTTCAATCAAACTTGGCACAAAGCATTATTGAGTGTAGGGGATTAAATATTATTAAAATGAACGAAAACGCCCTCTTTCAAGGAGAGATAATTAAAAACTAAAAATTGGTTGGTATTTTTAAAATAATTTCTTCTCAAAAACCAATTGGCCATAAAAGCTAAAACTTGTATGGAAGCATTCACAGGTAGTGTAAATTCAATTTTTTTTTTTCAAATCATGATCCATGGGGGTAGGGTTGGGCCAAAATAGGGGTCGAATTTTTACAAAGGAATATATAGAGAAAAATCTTTAAAAATCTTCTCAGAAACCAATTGGCCAGACAAGATGTAACTTTTGTGGAAGCATCCTCAGGTAGTATAGATTCAAGTTTGTTCAAATCAGGATCCCCGGGGTTAGGATGAGGCCACAATGGAACGGGGAGGCGGGGTGAATTTTTACATAGGAAATAAATGTGATTATTCCCAAAAATTCAAATGTTTTAATATATGTTATAACTTATATGGAAGCATTTTGACATTTGTTGATTCACAATTGTTTAGACCGTGCCCCTTGGATAATTCTTGTTCCACAAAAGGGATTCAAAGTTTGATGTAGGTTTATATTTATTTGTTTTCCCTCCGACTGAAATGTCACACTTTCATTGGTTGAAACATGACACGTGACTGCTAGATATATATGTGCCGTCTGTTGAGAATTAATATTCGGCAATATGGCCGACGCTTCACCTACTCATCTCGACATTTCAAAATATTTAATATGTAAATCGCGTTCCGTAAGTTCTTAAAATATATGGATTAGTTGCCCTTTGAAATTACTTTAAAATTAGAGCCGTTCCCCTTTCAATTGACGTCACATTGTTGTGTCTGGAGCAGAATAAAATGAGAGAGTCTAGATTTGCGCAAACCTCTGCAGAGATAAGAAAGAAAGCGAGTAAAGTTAAAAAGGAAACATTATAAGTGAACAAGGATGCAGTGAAGATTTTCAAAGACTATAACAAAACACTTATTAGGTTTGTTACCAGTCTGACCGACTACGGAAATATATCGGGTTGGTCAATCTCATAGACGGCTCGACTTCGCCTCGCCGTCTACGAGGTTGATCAACCCGATATTTTTCGCCGAGCCGTCTATGAGATTGATCAACCCGATATATTTCCGTAGTCGGTCAGTAACAAACCTAATAAATAATAATGAACATTTGTTTAAAATCTTCTTGAGAACTGCATTGCTCAATATGTGATATGACTACGAAATCATCCAAAGGAGCTCAATGTTTAACATAAGAATATCTGGAGAAAGTTTTGAAAATCCTTTTAAACAGGCTCTATTCTACTACATTGTCCAGATATTTGTATATGACTACATAAAGCTAATTAAATTATGGCTATTGTTGCTCAGGTGAGCGATGTTGCCCATGGGTCTCTTGTTTATATACGATGTCATTTTGAGAAATATTTCTTCATTTGATATAACCATTTGCATTTCTTAAATTCCTAATTACACAAAAACAAATTCTCCTTCGTTTTTGTTTTGTTCTGGGTTTTTTTGTCTCTATCGGGAACTTCAATACATGTCACTTGCGAAGCAGTAATGTCAAATGAATCTAATTACCATGCATAGTTACAACAAATTCTTTATTTGAATACATTTATCAAAATTCCAGACTTACAATTGCTATTGGCACAACTAATTTAACTGAATTTGGAAGTCAAGAAAGGAACTGCTCTAGTTACTTTTTCATATACATTGTCATTTTGGGGCTCGAACCTATTGGGAAATCTATACGGTCAATAGACTCTTAAAAAGAAAAATATGAACTAGTTTATTAAATATTTTAAAAGTTTATTACACTATTTATGCTGCAGCATCATGCATATTTTAGTATAATTTTACACTCTTTGTGCTGGTATTGTTGACAAACAATTTACATGTATATCATCGTATTGTATGTGTATTCGAGTATACATGGTATTTTCTAAAACCAGTTAACGACCTTTTAAAGACTGATGAGGACAAATGTTCCGATCACAGTGTCTACAGATTCTTCCATTGTGAAGATAATATCTTGGTCGAGCACATTTTGGTCTGACAGGTGGACAGCGAAAAACCGGACACCCATGGGAAAATTGACCTAAAATCAAACGTGAAAAGGTGTAGACTAAAATAAAAGTACATACTGTACTGGGGGTTTTGGGGTTTTTTTTGGTTCTGGCTTTGTTTCTTTGTTTTAAGATTAACAATTTTTTTTTATTTGAAGGCGTGTGTTTGTGGAAATTATTGAAAAAAAAATTTAATTTCATGGGATTTTTCGATTTGTTTTTTAATTTGGATCTCCAAAATCCATGATAATTTTTTTCTAAAAACGGAGCAATAAGTGACATCAATGCTGAAAATCAACTAGCTCCCAGTCTTCATTGATATTCAATGCACTTCTCTCCAGCATATTTATTCTCATCAATCTTGCAAGAAAATTAATGAAAACGAAAACCTTTTCGAAAGATAAAAAAGTTTTATAAATAAATTATATGCTGGATTCATTTTTTTAAAGGCACAACAAAGCACATTGAACGCTGAAACAGAATCTGATTACAACCCGTTTACAAAGACTTGAATGGTGAGTTTAATAAAAATCGGAGTTTTGTTTGTCTCTAGTGGAAGTGATATATTTAAAAAAAATTCCATTTCATTTGTCAATGTCTTGAAATTAGGTCACGTGGAGCGAATTCATGAGAATAACACTGTCCTACAGATTATGTAACATAGAGGCATGTATGTTGATCAATCCTAATCGCCTATACTTAACTTATTTAATTTCAAAGATAACCTTATACTTATTCTCATAATACCTTCAATATGATTCATTGATGGGGCTCTAGCCCGATCCTGATTTGGACGACAAGAGCATAGTTAGAATCAGACAGTATAAAGTTGAAAATTTTACCCTTGTAGATAAACGGTTAGAGCATTATGCTGTATCGCTGAACGGCAGCAAAATACTGGAATCTGGGCAAGAACTCCTCTTAACATTAAGAAAAAATTTAAATTCAAATAGATGGTTAAATTTACGTAACTATGCTTTTCTATATAACATACATAAAATCCAGTTTACACTTTATCAAAACGCCAATCGGATTTCAAAAAGCGTAAACTGACCACGTTATAATACAGTCTTATAACGTAAAAATTAAATTGATTCCTTATGACATGATTATTTTAGCTTAAAAACCATGAAAAATTAACTTTTTATAGAATAAAATTTAAGGCGGTCTGCTAGGGTTTTAATTACACAGTATTTTGTTCAGAAGATTAAAGTACAGCGAACACTATTTATATAGAAATAAATATTTACGATCAAAATATAAAATCTAATACAAACATCAAATAACATACGTGACCTCAAATTTACCGAAATACATAAATAGTTTTCATAAAGATGACGTGAAGCAGCCATGTTTAGTATGTGCGCCATTTTTTGACGTAAAAAATTAATTAATTGTTGTGCCTGATGATCATTAATTAATCATTTGTTCTGTAATATTGGTAAGCATCTAAGCCATGTCCAAAAACTGGTAACGTTAAGATTATTGTGGCTTTAAAAACAATTCAATATTGTATAAATAAATTCTATTCAATATTAATATTTTTAACCGAGAAAAGGTTGCATTGGTGTTAACAAAAATAAACAAGAAGGAGAAATGCTTTTGAAAAGTATTATCTTAATAGAACTGATAAATGGATCACCGTTAAAGCGATAGTCATTTAGTAGAAGAACTTTGCAAATTCTCTATTTTTTACTCAGTATTTTGGGCAGGAATAAAATGTTACAATTTCTGACCCCATATACATAGAAAAACGCGCAAACAATTCTTATGATTAATTATAAACAACCCTCTCAACATCAAAAAAAGTAAAAAAAAAATTGTCACCGTAAAAAAAGAATTAAAACAGAAATGTCCAAGAATAAAATGAGAGTATCAAAAATGTTTTTAAAAATAAAATAAAATTCAGTTCAGTGTTTTACATGTTAGACTACAATGCATAGTTTGCTTTGCTCCATACTTACGTGGACAACACACAGCATAGTTCTTGCCAGTGGTACACACGTGACTGGAAGGGCACCTTCTTCTCTGACTACACGTCACAGCGTCGTCATTGACTTTGTAGGGAACTCCCGTTCTGCATGGGTTTCTATCTAGATTGAGTTATCAGAAGTTAAATTAAAGAATCTGATTGTAGTATCGGGTCGTAGAAGTTAGAAAACCTTTGATTTAATTTTTCAAATGCTGAAAAAATAAAATGAGTTCTCAATAAGTTAATTTGGATATGAAGGTAGCGGGCGTTGTGGTAAAATATATGACATCTGTGTTAGTGGTTCATGTAATTTTTCTGCAATGCTTTTCCGACTTAGTTGTTAGCCAGGTGTACTTTAAAAACTTTTTTGCTTGATTGGCTTAGTTTTTGTTCAGACAGTAAAATAATTACAGATATATTCGTTAAATAAATAATGGAACTCGCTTCTCTCTTTCTTCATGGATCAAGTTTAATTTGATTGTCTAATACAAAGAAATTTAACTAATGATGACAACGAGAAACCGGCTACCCGAATGCTCGGTCTGAAAAACGCTAATTAATTATTAGAGTTGTCATTTTTTAATCCAGTATTTACAAATAAATTTTACATTTCAAATATAGCGTCAAACGTGAACAATAGAAGACATTAATAAAAAATACATACTCCGACAGCATGGTCCATCTTTCCCGATAGGGGTGTAAGGGTAACAATAGAACCCAGCTGGACAATAACGTTCAGTTTCGCCTAAATGTTTGCCAACACATCTTATGGTTAAATGGCGCCCATAATCGCATTTATCGAAACCATTACTGGGATGTGGAAGAGCATCTGAAAATTAAATTTATATATTATGATTAGGTAGCAACAATGATTTTCACTTTGAAAAAAGTTAACCCCACATCTTCTTGTGATTGTTTAAATAAAGACATTTAAAAATAATAAGGTTATCGTTTTAAATTTTTAACTCATTAGTTGGCCACATTTAATTGCGAAGGGTCCTTTCTTAGTTAGCAAAGATGCAACATTTTTAGAACAGTTTAACAAAAAGTTTGGCAGTAAGTCACATATATGGGATAACGACATCTTATTTTTCTATAAACATTGACTAAATTACATTTTTTTTTTTACATCAGATGTAAAAAAAAAAGAAATTTTCGTAAAATAAAAGCAGCTTACCCCTATAAGCCTGTAAACAATTTAAAACACAAATGGATATAAACAGCAGTATGAGTGAACGCCCCATCGTCTAGTATGTTTATACTATAAAGTCTTCTGAAGGTGTTTCTCTTAAATACAGATTGAAATAAAAATACCTAATGGAAAAACCGCGAAAAACACTTTTTTTTAACAATTTCTTTTGGTTGATGTATTGACATGATCAATAAATTTTAATAAAATCGTTTATTGTGAAAACCTATCAAAAACAAACTAAGGTGGAAAAACCTCACTAGGAATAGGTTAGCAAATTATTGTTAAATCATTTCATAAAAAACATATGTCTGTTATTTTCCTTCACTTTTTCAAATCGATAAGATTGTGGCCCATGATGATTTTATTGTTACTTATAAACACAAATCTCTCCGACTGTCTTTGAGGGATTTCCAATTGTTCCATATGATGAAATACATTTCTAACCTCTCACTTAAATATAAGATTATTTTGTAATTACTTATTGTATTTTGAACCAAGAGTTATTTGAACATAGAATCGTTTGTAATGAAAGCGTCAGTCATGATATAGAAAGGTTAAGATCATGAAGAGCTTAATGGTCTAGCTGCAGCTCTGTAGCTCCAGGTATGAAAAAATTCGGATGGACGACCTGGGAGCTACGGTTCCGTACGTGTAAAAAAATTGCAATTTACGGCGCACAAAAAATTGCGCTAGTTTTGGACTAATTAACATTATTTACACACAAATTCAGTTAAAATAATTAGTACCATCAAATTCTTCAGACAATTTGCTACAGATATCGTTACTTTACTTGCCTCTGATATTCTTTTAAACACCATCACCAGCCCCGTAAAGTAAGGTAGTGTAGTCTGTTTACATTTCAAAATGGAGACTCTCGATCTGCACGTGAATTTAGCATACTTCAATTTCCGAGGTCGGTTAACGTGTTTCAGAGAAAGCCTGAGGCAAGTAAATTTAATTACAGAAATGTATGAAAAAAGAATTTCAGAATTTATTTACAAACTGCTTCATAGCATATTGAACAACAATTTATGTGTCAGTAAATGGAACAAAGCTGGCCCAGGATAGGCAGGGGTGGAGGAGGTTTGTTGCTGCCCTAGACACCATAGGGTGTAAAGGACAATGATGATGAAATTGAACAAAGATGTCTCCACTGTGTGAATTGTGTAATGTAAATGAAGATATAAAACATCTTTTGTATGAATGCAATATTGTCAAACATTTTTGGGTGAGAATAATCTTTTATCTAAATTTAACATTACATGAAGACTGTTGTATTAGGTTTTTATAATGAAATTAGCGATAAAACTTCCTTTCTGAATAACTTTTTGTCATTTATAAGTTTTACAATATATAAATATAAAATGAAATGTAGACTTCAGAAAGCTTAAAAATACACTAATCTTTTTCTCCGGAATGTAGTGATCACCAGTATTGGTAAAATTAAAACGATTTTTATAAAAATGTTGGAAACTCTATAACTTTAAAACATTATATATAAAGTACTTTTGTTTTTAATATATGAAATAATACATGTAATACCAAAATACGATGTATGGAGGGATACATATATATGTATAAACAAAAATGTGGTTTTTTAATGAATGAGAAAATGTATAATGATTACACTAAAGATATATGTATGCAATACGACGTATAAAAGTATGAATATGTATAATTATGTATTTCTTACGATGAATATTGATTTTAATAAAAAAGAAAGAAGAAGAAATTTCTATTTTTTAAAACGTTATGAATATTTGTATTGTTATTTATCACGGAGCTCGAGTTTTATTGACACCGAATATTTTTTTTACTTTTAAATGATTGATAACTTTTTCTTCAAAGCATTATATATTTTTAGATAATCTATTCCTGTAAGTAAAACAATTATAAAGCAAATTTCCAAACAAATAATACCATTTATCATCATCGTCTGAATATTTCACCATTTCAAAAGTAATGATGATTGATTCAGTCTCTGTATTTTAAAACGTTTTAATCGTTTGATGTTTTACTAGTAATTGTGCACATCTTTATAAAGTTTCTGTAAAATTCAATATTGTCAATCTAATAGGATCTAATGACAAATCTTTATCTTAGGGCAGACTTTAGTGCAAAACTAGTTCCAAGACATTTTAAGATCATTTTGTGGCTCTAGCAAGAATTCAACTTGTACTGTTTTGAATTTGATCTTGTATACGTATTTGAAGTCTAGTTTTTTAAGGTTTTAAATTTTTGTATTTAGTTTTCAATAGTTTTTCAACTATATTTAGAACAGAATTTTAGCGTTATTTATTTGATGATTTCATTGTCGTGCCGTCTAAAATATTTTACCAGGAACCCGTCTTACAAAGATTTCTTAAAATGTTTCATAAGATAGAACTTAAGATATGGTAAGTTATAACTTACGATGTTTCTACAATTTGCCATAGCTGTTTCACAAAACTTTCTTAGCGTTGATTTTTCTTAAGACACGTAAGCCAAGCAAATTTATACCCATCAAGTAATTTAAAATTCTTTTCAATATGACACAAATGTAAACTTTATATGTGAATGTGAAAATTCATACATTCTTCCACCCAGATACACCTTAGAAATGTAAAATGTGTTAATAGACGTGTAGTGTTTATATACTGATATCTTGATTATAATATTTGACTTTCACATACGTACTCGGGTAGATGATAAAATTAAAGATTTACATGTACCCGTTTATTCTTTTAAAAAGTTAATTTTTGAATTTGAGAGAAAATGCAGTGATCATAGTATTTTGGTTTTTGCTACATATCTCTATTTTAGATATTATCTTTTTTTACAAGAACTGCACAGTTCTACGTGATTAAAAAAGGTATCGTTCTGTACTTGTGTGCGCAATTTGCGTAGAAAACAACATGTAAAACCTCATATTTATCGGATTTTTTATCTTTAGACAACAGTTTTGGTCAGTCCTTGGCATAAACAAGTCAGTTCAAGAAATGTTTACATTTTTAGTCCACATGTGTATAAGATGGCCGGACATCCCCCTTTAAGCTGCTTGGTCCGATTTTATGTCAAATTTTGTGTACGCTTTTAAACGATGGTTACGCTAAATATGTGTATAATAATAGACATTACAGCAGTTTTCCCGGTCAATTAAGCCATATTTCAATGAAAAAATTTCTTTTACAAAACAAACGACATAAAAAGGATATCGCGTTATTTCGCCTCATATCAAAATTCGTCCTTGACATCGAGGCGGGGATGATTGTAATTACACCTTTAACATCGCTTTCAATAGTGTCTAACTTTGAGTAATGTTCTGGCAAATCAAAAATAAACAAGACTACATTTTGTTTACTATTACTATTATTTCTTAAGTTTGCTGTTTGTTTTGTTTAAAATCGATGTATAACATGCGGGTTGAATATATATATATATATATATATATATATATATATATATATATATATATATATATATATATATATATATACCCAAACATTCGGGGGACGAAACTGAACGGTTCTCTTTCCTAAACATTCCCATAATGCATTTTGGGGGGGTTTTTTTGTTTGCCCAAAGAGAAATTATTTTTATTTACTTTGAATATTTCCAGCTTTGAAAGGAGACCGATTCTGCAGGTGTAATTAGGCGAAAGTTAATAACTTTCTTAGATAATTGGTTTGTATAGAAAATTATTTGATACTGTGATAGCCAAAAATCGGACCATGCAACTTTAAAGTATCGTATTTGTAATGGGGGGTGGGGGAATAATTGGTGTATAATCTCTTCATTAAGATTTTTAAATTTCTATTTAGTATAGTCTAATATTAGAATTTAGTTTATTTGTTGTGGATTTAAATATGAAGACGAATGAATCCACAAAATTTATAAAAATTTAGCTAAAACGAATTCAAATGATTTGCTAGTACCTGTCAATGTCAGTCTACATGTGTTGGCAAGAGCTAGATTCCGAAGTGATCCATAAATTCTGATACTGTTTTAGATGCCCATTACAGTTTAAAAGAACAAGTTAAATTTCAGTGAACATACGTACCATTAGAATTTTCACTCCCGCGAAGTTAATTCGACAACAATATTCTCGCAATATCTTCCCCATGAATGAATACATAATACTGATATCGATATGACTATCAAGCAAGTTCTTTTAAGTCGATAAAACAGGTACCAATAAAACAGATAATTCTTAGATTATTTAAATCATATATAAACAACAACAACAACAACCCCCCCCCCCCCACACTTTTTCTCGAAGCAAACATTTTTCTTAAATTTTCATATAAAAAAATTGAATTATCAAGGAGTTGCCCCCCCCCCCCACTTCCACTTTTTTGGGAGTATGTAATAAGTGGAAGTGAGAATAAGGAAATCAACATTGAAATTGAAGCTAAAGAAATACTAAGCACCTTCCCACCACCTCCCCACAGATTAGGATTTTAAAGATTTCGAGAATTATTTTTTTCTTTCTCTCTCTTTTTTGTTTTTTTGTTTTGTTTTGTTTGTCAAGATTTTTTGGATGAGGCTGCCCCCCCCCCCCCCCCACACACTTTCTAAAACGATGATACGTGCCTGCAGTTTAATATATTTGCATGAATAAAAGGTCACACTATTTTATATGTTGACAATACAATCATAAGAAGGGCAGTTAATAAGTTGAGTGACAACAAGTGTGTGTCCCTTTTCACTTCCGTAGAAAAGCCCGTAATATTGTGTCGGTAATATTGCCAAGGTAGCCCTTAAAAGGTACAGTTTTGAATCAATTCAACTATTTCAATTTCATACGATAGCCTATTCCTAACAAGTTCTTTGCAATCATAGCCAGTAGAGATTGTAATCCTATTATTTTAAAAGAAATGAATATAATTTTATAACGTTCACTTATTTTAGGACTCTTTCGGAAGACTGAATTTCTTCGTTTTTCCGTCTCATATAGAAAGTAATGTATTTCATTAAAATAAGGTCATATATACTTACCAAAACAAAGATAACACTTCGTTATTCAGCTAGTGGACGAAGAAATTTGTAGGAAGGTCACATGTTACATAGAAGTAAATACCAACCAGTGTATTTTAAACTTTATTGTATTAACGCTATACATATGTTTTATTTTTTGAAGTGATTTTTGGAACGTTTACAGATGTTCTTGTCACAACCTGGACATATAAGCCCGCCCTTGAAAAGGAAAGTAGTTGGTCTGGCACATCGTGGAGGTGAAATTTTTGGACAGTTTGTACGTCTAGGACAGAGTCTAATTTGAGCTTTAAAAACACAAAAAAACATCAGAAAGTGCACAAATGAAGGTATGGAATGTTCTATTCTTTAACATATACTTCATATATAAAGTTATCAACATTTAATTAAAAACAGACATAAACTTTAACTCATTTAGTAGAAAGGTTAAATAAATTAGAAAAAATAGGAATTGGATAAATTAAGGTGATCAATTTTTAGATCTCAGATTAATGAATCAAATCGCTCCAATGTTTCACACCCAATACAACAGAGAGTCATTTTTTGCTCAGATATCACAATACTAAATGTACAACAATCGACGACGGTTAAAATCCTAACTTTTTTACTGCAGAATATTACCCAGTCTAGTTTCATGTGATTGAAAATAACAAAAGTGAAAGGGAAATGTCAAGATAATAAATTTAAGAATGATAATAGAGGAATTATAGGGAAAGTTTTAATAAAAACAAGTTTTTTTTATCAAACTTACCGGACACTGTGGATGCCATTGCGACCACGCAAAGAACAAGAATGAGAGCAACTAGAAACTTTCCCATGTCGCTGTCAGTTTCTTTGACGGAGAACAATACACCCCAAAAACGATCAGACCTTATATAGGAGACAGGGGCTACCTATCAACCTATCAAAAGAGGCGACATTTTCTTGTGGTATCATGACACGTGTCTTTTTAATTATCACATATAGCGATTATAAATGATACAGATCCGCATTGCACAATATTTATTAAACATAAAATAATAACAAGAGGCCCATGGGCCACATCGCTCACCTGAGCAACAACAGACATAATAAAATCAGCTTTATGGAGTCATATACAAAATATCTAAACAATGTCGTATAATAGATCCTGTATAAAAAAAAATCTCCTCCATATTCTTATGTTTATCATTGAGCCCCTTTGTAACAGGATGATTTTACAGTCATATCAGATATTGAGCATTGCAGTTCTCGAGAAGATGATCAGACTTAAACAACTGTTTATATATGGATTATATGGATTATAAACCTACATCAAACTTTGAACCCCTTGTAAGGTCTAAGAATTGTCCAAGGGCCAGAGTCTAAACAATTTTAAAGAATCAACAATAAGTCAAACCATATATAAAAACATTTGAGTTTTTTTGAACAATTTAAATGTTTTCCTTTGTAAAATTAGACCTCCCCCCACCCCCACCCCCCCACCCATTTGGCCCAACCCTACTCCTGAAGAATATGGTTTTGACAAATTTTAATCTAGACTATTTGAAGACTGAACTGACTAAAGTTAGAGCTCTTCTAGACAATTTGTGTTTTAGAAGATTTTATCCTATATATTCCTATGCAAAAATTTGACACCCTCACTTCCAATTGTGGCCCCACCCTACCCGCAGGGATAATGATTTGAACAATTTGAATCTTCCCTACCTGAGGATTCTTCCACACAAGTTGCAGTTTTTCTACCCAATCAGTTTCTGAGCAGAAAATTTTTTAAAGATTTTTCTTAATATATTCCAATGTAAAAATTTGACCCCCCCACCCCCATTGTGGCCCCACCCTACCCCAGGGGATCATGATTTGAACAAACTTGAATCTACACTACCTGAGGATGCTTCCATACAAGTTACAGCTTTTCTGACTGATCAGTTTCAGACAAGAAGATTTTTAAAGACTGACTCATTATATTCCTATGTAAATTTTGACCTCCCCATTGTGGCCCCACCCTACCCCTGGGGATCATCATTTGAACAAACTTGAATCTTCACTACCTGAGGATGTTTCCATACAAGTTACAGCTTTTCTGGTTGATCAGTTTCAGACAAGAAGATTTTTAAAGATTTTCTCTATATATTCCTATGTAAAAATTCGACCCCCATTGTGGCCCCACCCTACCCCTGGGGATCATCATTTAAACAAACTTGAATCTACACTAACTGAGAATGTTTCCATACAAGTTACAGCTTTTCTGGCTGATCAGTTTCAGATAAGAAGATTTTTAAAGATTTTCTCTATATATTCCTATGTAAAAATTCGACCCCCCATTGTGGCCCCACCCTACCCCTGGGGATTATGATTTGAACAAACTTGAATCTACACTACCTGAGGATGCTTCCAAACAAGTTACAGCTTTTCTGACTGATCAGTTTGAGATAAGAAGATTTTTAAAGATTTACTCCGTATATTCCTATGTAAAAATTCGACCCCCCCCCCCATTGTGGCCCCATCCTACCCCTGGGGATCATCATTTGAACAAACTTGAATCTTCACTACCGGAGGATGTTTCCATACAAGTTACAGCTTTTCTGGTTGATCAGTTTCAGACAAGAAGATTTTTAAAGATTTACTCTATATATTCCTATGTAAAAATTCGACCCCCATTGTGGCCCCACCCTACCCCTGGGGATCATCATTTAAACAAACTTGAATCTACACTAACTGAGAATGTTTCCATACAAGTTACAGCTTTTCTGGCTGATCAGTTTCAGATAAGAAGATTTTTAAAGATTTTCTCTATACATTCCTATGTAAAAATTCGACCCCCCATTGTGGCCCCACCCTACCCCTGGGGATTATGATTTGAACAAACTTGAATCTACACTACCTGAGGATGCTTCCAAACAAGTTACAGCTTTTCTGACTGATCAGTTTGAGATAAGAAGATTTTTAAAGATTTACTCCGTATATTCCTATGTAAAAATTCGACCCCCCCCCCCATTGTGGCCCCACTCTACCCCTGGGGATCTTCATTTGAACAAACTTGAATCTACACTTCCTGAGGATGCTTCCACACAAGTTACAGCTTTTCTGGCTGATCAGTTTCAGAGAAGAAGATTTTTAAAGACTGACTCCATTTTTCCTTTGTAAAATTTGACCTCCCCATTGTGGCCCACCCTACCCCTGGGGATCATCATTTAAACAAACTTGAATCTACACTACCTGAGGATGTTTCCACACAAGTTACAGCTCTTCTGGCTGATCAGTTTCAGAGAAGAAGATTTTTAAAGATTTACTCTATATATTCCTATGTAAAAATTCGACCCCCCATTGTGGCCCCACTCTACCCCTGGGGATCATCATTTAAACAAACTTGAATTTACGCTACCTGAGGATGCTTCCACACAAGTTTCAGCTTTTCTGGCCGAATGGTTTTTGAGAAGAAGATTTTTGAAAAATACCAACAAATTTTCAATGATTTTTAATTATCTCCCCTTGAAAGAGGGCGTGGCCCTTCATTTTAGCAAACTTGAATCCTCTTAACCTAAGGATGTTTTGTGCCAAGTTTGGTTGAAATCGGCCCAATGGTTCTGGAGAAGAAGTCGAAAATGTAAAAAGTTTACGAACTGACAGACGGACAGACAGACGGACGCCGGACAAAAAGTGATCAGAAAAGCTCATTTGAGCTTTCAGCTCAGGTGAGCTAAAAATATGTCAAGGGACTGAATAATTTCGCCGGATTGGACAACATGCTGGAATGCACAACATCCGGATTCAACAAGTTATACTGTATACATGTAATTAATTATGTTAGGTAGCACAGTCATTCTCATTTATATGACCCCAATTTGAAATATCACTGTCGCTCAAGTTAAGACCGTTTTTTTCTTGAAGTAACGGGGTAATATTATACATGTTTTACAGTAAATGATTTTAGGAGTTTATATCCAATATATATACAATAAATCGCCGTTTATATTTGAAATGCATTACTATTATTTTAACAGATAATTTATAGATGTCACAGTGGCTTCCATATGTCGCTATATTGGCTAACGATAACGGTTGTCCATTTTTCTGCTACTGAGGTCGGGAAAGAAAAAAAGAAAAATATAGATTTTTGATATAATACAACCCCAAAATTTTAAAGACTAATGTTTTTACCACTCGTCAGTATTTTTGAATCAAGGATTGATAAAACCTGTCGCAAAGTTAGCATTAACAAGCGTTACCAAAACTTACCCTCCGATAGGAATCAAACTAAAACGATCTTATATGAATCACGTTTTATCTGAATTTGTATATTTTGTAGGCATTTAAGTATATGATCCGTTTTTACTATATGACATTTGCATTGTTCAAAAACTCGGCATCTATCCGATTCTTTTCACTGTCATATGATTAAGGATTAACAAGCGTTACCACTGTTTCTCTGCGTAAACAATATACTCTAAATAATATCACCCTACATATCTTCTTGATAGTTGTGTAACAATTTTGATTTTCCCCGAAGATATATTTACTTTAATTCACCCCTCACTTCATATCTTTTACATACCGTTTAGTCTGAATTACAGTTTAAGTCCTCTAAGCTTTATATTTCGATGTTTTCACATATTCCTTGTATATCCCCAGTTTATTTCGATTTCACCGCCATGTTGTCATTCTTCCCGTACGTATTATATTATCTGTAATTTCATTGGTCGAGACCGATAATCTCAGCTTATAGGATTATAGTATTATTTAAAGATTTTTATTGGTCCGCTAGGTATATATATAGGGCCACCCGGCAGATTTGAGTTCACTCTGCTAGGGTCAAGAACTTAGGTTCGTTTCTTTTCTCACTTGTCTTAATGCAAGAACTTCGTGTTCGTTTCCTATATTATAGGGCATTCTATTTGATAATGTAGCCTTAGTAGAGTCACTTGATTGATTCAGGGTCGATTAGATATCTCTTGCATAGAACTAGTCTGATTCAATATTGTCTGTCGTATATTTCAGTACGTGTTACTATTTTTATACTTGGTAATTCCCGTGCCCATTATTGACCTTTGTCATTCTCTAAAAAGAATGGCCGCCCACTAGTGCAATAAATACACATTTTCATTCCTCCCTCATAACTTATTTCTGTTTGAAAAAAAAAACAACATCAATCAACCAAACTTGTTGTAAATTTATTAAGACCCGACACTCTAGACCACATTATGAGTACACGTTATACAATGATATTGTTATTATGGATGCATATACATGTAGTGTTTCGGCGGTTTTTAATAGAGTTATGATTTTAACTCTTAAGGCCCGCCTCATCAGGGGTCTACCTATTATGATTTTTACATTATTGTAATCGTGATTGAATTATCATTTCGCCGATATTCTTGTGTTTACTGTAGGCGATTATATGTTCCTTGGTAAATAGTTCTTTGCATATTTCATCATTTTTAAGGACATTCCAGTATTTCAGGATGCGCTTTTTGAGACCCTTAAAATGTGGGTTGTACTTGGTTATCATGACATTTGGTTGCCGTTGTTTGCATTTGAGATCTGTTTTCACCAAGTACTTTTTTCTATTTGTGTTTTCCATTGTACGAATAATGGGATCTATTTCCTTATCAGAGTAACCTCTCTTTGATAGGTGTGTCTTGAAATCCGTTAGAATTGTTGATAGAATACAAGGATCACTGATATTACTTGTATGTCTGATGCATTCGCCTTTTATAAACCCTTTAAAGAAGAAGGGCTGTGGGTGCTTTTTCTGTGTAGATATTGAAAATTGTTTGTTGGTTTAACATATGACTTGATATCAAGTATGTTATTTTCCTGAAACCTTATGCCTTTGTATATAGTAGTGTCCAGAAAATTGACGCCTTTTTCTGAGATTTCATGCGTGAATTTCAGGTGTTCGTGATATGTATTGCCGATGTCAAAAAATTCTAGAATTTCATTTTGTGTGCCGTTGAAGGCTATAAAACCATCGTCTCTAAATCGCCCGTGGTAAAGAACTCGATTGGCGAATTTGAATTTTGACATTATATAGTTTGTGATTTGATACATTCTTGTATCTGACATTTCTGGAGATGGTATTGCACCCATACTGCATCCTATAATTTGTTTAAAATATTTTCCATTGAACTCAAAGTAATTGTTTTCTAAGACGCATTTCAATAAGATGCTGCATAGGCCGTTTTGAAGGACATATCGGACTTCATCTTTGATTTTGTGTATTTTAGGGAGCAAGTATAGAGATGACCGCATTTTAGCCGCTTTTTTGATAACAATATTGTTATTGTTTCTCAGAGACGTCAGTGCTTCTCTTTCAAGCTTAGACGTATTATTGTGAATTTTCTTGATTGGAATAGATGACAATTCTAATTTACTTTTGTCAATGTAACCCTCTAATGCATAACATGTGAATGGGGGGTTGTAACCGGATGGTTTTTTGAATGGGTGAATTGGAAGATTTTCCCCTTTGTCAAAATGATACTTGCATCGGAGTTTTCTAGCAAACTCGTCAAAGTCGTTTAATATGACTTTTTTAATGTTGCTGTTTTGTGGAGTTGGTATAAATTTTAAACCTTTACTGAGCACAGAGTACCTGTGATGGTTGACTTTGTACTTAGATAGATTGAGTACATACTTCTGAGAATTGTTCTCATTATTTTTGTAAGTACTTTTGAATTGCATTAAATTGGATTAAGATCTACGATAGTTTTTTCTGGTTTTGATCCGTCTAATAAAACGTCTTGCCATTTTAATGAGGAATAACCAAAAGTGAAGTAGATCTTTGTTACTTATGAGAATCAGAAGTTCCGTCTACGAAACGACTGGTCGATGTAGTAGAGGAAAGTAACTTAAAATCCTTGGGAAGATATCAGTTAAGACAACGCCCCGTTTGAAAATGAGGCTAATACCCCTAAATAAACACAGCACAACTTTGTGTAAACAATCGGATCATAATGAATAAAAACAAAAAAAAACAAATAACGCAAGTATAATATTCTAGTATCACATGATCTGTAAGCAATACAGTAGTAATTTAAGCTTTAACTAACAAAGTTAGTTATTATACTTTACATGTTCTTGATTATGAGGGTTAAGCAAATCCAATCACAGAGTAAATTGTGCATCACATTGTCACAGAAACGCTATGTTCATTTTGGGTAAATTGTTTCCAGAAATTTCAATTGGAACATTCCGTTGGTCAGTTAAGAACATTATAAGTGTTAATATGGCCTCCCTCTAGATTGTTGTCTGCGAGGTCAAGGTCTACGGAAAGTTCTTCCGCGTTGTCTTTAAGACTGGTCCCGTTAATGCTGTATGCTTTATTCGGACTACGTGTACTTACCAGGACAACACACGGCATAGCCCTTGCCAGTGGTACACACGTGGCCGGAAGGACATCTTTACTCTGGCTACAGGCCACTGCGTCGTCATTCTTTTTGTAGGGAACTCCTGTACTGCATGGATTGTCTCCCTTAATTTGCAGATAAAACTTTACTGAAAACTCTTAGATTTGTTAATTTGTCTGACGTTTGTGGACTTCAAGCTTCTTTACAAGATTCTTTATAATTTGTACTTTTTAGAAAAGATTTTTACTGGGATTTTTTTCCTCTCTGACTCATTTTATTTGTAAATAATGTTAGCAATATGGAATTATTTATCGATTATAACTCTTATTTTGGTAGAATATTAGCAACTTTTTCACTTTCATTATGTGAGCTAAATAAAATTTGTAAAAGGAATTTGAAATTTACCTCGCTAATAATTATTGCAGCACAGAAAAACCGTCGAATGTGAACGTTTCCTTAAGGTATCTTACTCATCACGTTTAAAGCTCAAAGCTATCAATATCATTATTTTTTTTTTATCTTGAAATAAATTTTATTTTATAATGATTATGATGATAATTATGATTATGCAAAAAACAAAAATACATACTGAGACAACAAGGTCCTTCTCCATCGCCGGGGTTGAAACAGAAAAAGCCTGTGGGACAAACACTGAGCTGTGGGTCCAAGGCCATAACCCACACATCTCTTGGCCAAATGGCGCCCAAAGTCGCATTTATCAAACTCGTTATTGGGATCCGGGGTAGCAGCTGGAAGGTGTAACCCACTAATTATGCATCAATATTTACCTCGGTGCACGATATTCTGTTTTTTTTTTTAATTTGAAGGTTTAGTGTTGGAATCATTTTAATGTATGTAACTTCGAGAACAACAAGCCAGCGTTGAGTTCTTGTCCATACGTTAAAACAAATATGACCAAGTAATTAACTTTTGTAAAAACATGAAAATAAAAAATAAATTATCATATCTAAATCCATGTTTGACCAGATTCAAATTGATTTAAATTTAACTTACTCACATAGGCATGTACACAATTCAAAAAACAAACAGAGATGACAGAGGTGTAAGTAAACACTTCATATCGACAATGTCGTGCGTTCTGGCCTGAATTCAGCCCAACTGAAAAATAAAATCCCCAAGAAAGTTTATTATGATAAATATGGCATCTGGTCAAAAAAGGCAAGGATAATTTTCCAAAAATTATGCTGTTTGTTGAAGGTCATGGGCAAATTGAACATACGTTAATGATAGTTTTCTGTTGACAATATTTTCTTACATTGTTTAACCAATTAATAATCATATTTCCATCACTGATAATATGACAATGGGTTTAGATTCCATGCGCGGATCCAGAAAATTTATCCAGGGGGGGGGGGGTCTGACGGTTATTTGAGTTTGCCAGGGAGGTCCGAGGCATGGGGGTCCGAGGCATATTTTGGTAATTTTATAATGTAATTTAAAGAAATTCGAATTTTGCAGGAGTGGGGGGTCCGGACCCACCCCCCGACCCCCCTCTAGATCCGCTCATGGATTCATTATTCAAATAAATAAGAGATCATGATATTTAAAAAAAAGAACTCGGGATTTGAATTTCGCAAGTTATGCAATCTTAATCTCCTTAGTTAAAAAATTTGCAAAGGTATATTCGTAATGAAAATTGGCTTTAATAAGTAAGTTTTTGAGTTATTTTTATCATTCAAATAAAAACAAAAGAAATTTGATTCTCTAAAATTAAAAAACATTGATTTCATCTTAAAACGCACTTCCAATTTTTCAAAACAACAGTAGTGTAGTACATCTTTTCTTCTTTTGCAACAAATCGTTTTCCTTTTTCTGAATATTCAAAATATTTGTATACTTTTAGTTTTTATGGATGTTTGTAAAGACAAGACAATGGTTTAATACGCATACATGCGTAATGTAACTATCATTCTTTTGTCCATTGTATTTGCATCGTTCGTGATTTAAAGCGATAGTACAATGTAGAAGGTATTGGATTTTCATACCCCAACCCGCCTCCAAATATGCCTCTGATTGACTTTACACTCAGGAGTAGGAACTGTGTAGATGATTCTTATAACCATGCATAGTGACAAATTCTTCATTTTAATACATTTTTCAAAGTTTAGACTTGGAATTGATATTGGCAAAACTAAATTTAAATGGAAGTTGGAGAAGGAACGGCTCGAGTCACTTTTTATATACATTGTCATTTTTGAGGCTCTAACCTATTTGGGCATCTATATATGATCAATTTACTCTTAAAAAAAAGAACTAAAATATGATAAAGAGAAAAAGGTTTATTAATCAACTAAATGTTTTTAAAGTTTATTTACGCTATCGATGCTGTGGCATAATGCATTTTTTAATATAATTTTACACTGTTTATGCTTGTATCGTCCATAAACAATTTATATCATCTTCGAGTTCATGTACATTAATTTGCAATGGAAGGTAAACATACATCGTTTACGTAGTACATTGTATATACTAAAACCAGTTAACGAACGTTTAAATACGGACGACGACAAATGTCCCGATCACAGCCTCTACAGATTCTTCCATTGTGGAGATAATATGTTGGGTAAGCACATTCTGGTCTGACAGGCCGACAGCGAAAGACCGGACACTCCCGGTAAGATTGACCTAAATGCAAGCGTGAAAAAAAGTATAGATTATAAAATTACTAGAACATGTACTTACTGTACGATTTTTAAAGTTTTGGTTCTAGCTTTGTCTCAAGATTCACAATTTTGTTCAGGTTTGTTGAGCACATAAAGTATGGTTAAAATAAAGTGAACACATGTATTTATTTATAAATTACATGTCTTTTTTATTTTAAATGTAAGACCCGTTATCTTTATTTATACTCTGTCTAATTTCAAATAAAATTTAATTGCTTCAATGCTTTAAAATTTGTAATTTTAAATCTTGACTGTTAAAAAGTTTTAATTTTAATTTGCATTTATTTTGAAAATCCTAATACGTGTAGAATAAATTAGTAAATCTTACCTTGTGCGTTTTCCAAAGTAACAAATTCAAATAAAACAAAAAACAAGAACGAAAGTATAATCAGCTTCATAATGAATTGATGTTTGATACAAAAAGCGATTTTTGAAAGTTTTTAATGTTAAAAAATTATTCTGACAATTATTGGGACAGGTACAGCGTATGTGTAATCAAAGAGTTGATTAATCATTTTGGTGATGCATATTTATTTCACAATGCATAAATTATTATTTTGATGATATAGCTTTTAAAGTTCCTGTTGTTTTAATCAAAATACTATGTAAATTCATTAGAAATTAAATTAATAATTATTTATTAATTAATTTAATAAAACAATATGATTCCATGAGATTTTTCCTTTTTTTTTTTTTTACAAATTTGGATTTCCAAATCGAAGATGGTTTTTTTTTTTATAATAACAGAGGAACATCAATAACATTTTTGAAAAACAACTAGCTCCAAGTCTTCATTTATATTCAGTGCAGTTCTCCATCGTATTTATTCTCATTAATCATACAAGAAAATTGATTAATACAACATTTTCGGAATATAAAAACGTTTCATACATATATACTGGATTATTTTTTTTAAAGCCACAACAAAGCACACTTTACGCTAAAACAGAGTTTGATTACAATCAAATTATAAAAAAACACTTGAGTGCTGAGATTAATGCATTACAATTTTAAGAAATCTGGGTTTTTTTTGTCAAATCTTGAGAATCCCAGCTGAAAAGAAGACACGTTTGTTTGATATCTTTATTTGAAAGACAATTTAGATAGAAATAAACAAATTTCATTAAAACTTTTTTAAATTAAATCATTTAATTTTGCTTTATCGTTTGCCATATTTTTGGAACCTCTTAATAATGGAACAGATCAGGAGGCCCAGTGCTTGGTCTGGAATTAAAAACAAAAGATAAATCAACATTCAGAACAAATAACAATGAAATAAATGTAGTAAGAATGTTGAAGTTTTGAGTGGATTTAATGAATAAAGAATCGTGCATTCTTTGAGTATTATGGGGTGATCATAATGGATCAAATTCAATAAGACAAGTGTACAATTAATTATTAAATCATTGACTTTTTTTACGTTCTTTTCTCACTTTTGTTATGAAAATCCCGCTTGCGCCCAAACAGAACACATTAAATTTGTGTCATTGATAAAGTGTATTGGACTATACATTACAAATTTGATTGGTAGTGTTATATCACAGACAAAGGCACTGGAAAATGTTAATATATAGGGTTACAACAAAATTAGGTCATTATTGTACATGCCAGTGTTTGCTATTTCCCACGTGTTATAGGACAACACACAGCAAATATATTCTTCTTGCCAACACATGCGTAACCGTAAGGACATCGTTTCCTTTGTCTACACGTCACTGCGTCATCATTCACTTTGTAGGGAACCCCTGTTCTGCATGGATTGCTATCTAAATAGAAATATAATTAAAATATTTGAATCTGGCCATGGACCAATTACATTACATCCACACCATATTTTTTTCTCGTAAAATGCGTTTGTTAGACTTTTATTTCAAGAAGAGTATATCATATGTATTTGATATTTCATGCACAGTGTATTTGCTTTTTGGTATTTAAAAATGATGATGATTTAAAAACAGTTAAACCATAGAGTGAGAAATTTTTAACTTTTATCATATGTAGAGTCGTAGACGCTAACTCATTTATATATACATTATTTTTTTCCAAGTCGAACCACAGTTTGATTGATAAGTATCTTTTCAAAATTTTGGATTGCAAGTTGTGGATAGTTCACCTCTTCTTGAAGCGAAATTAACATCATTGATCAATTCTTGATGAACAAAAGATACTCAATTTTAAAAAAAAAAGTTCATACTCAGACAGCATGGTCCTTCTCCATCGGCAGGGCTGTAACAAAAAAACCCTCTAGGACAAAACCGGGCCGTTCTGCCAAAACATCTTTGGGTCAAATGACGCCCAAATTCGCATTTATCTAAATCGCTGTTGGAATCTGGGGGCGAATGAAAATTAATTTATCAATAAAATATTGAACGCTTTCATAAAACATAAAAATTGTTATATTGGTACAGATCTAAATTTCATCTATTTAATTGTATAGTGGTTCGAGATCGATGTATCGAGATTTGTTGTTATTAAAACTTTGCCCTTATTATAATATGTTATAACTATATGATTTATATATAATACCCTTTTAAACCGTAAGGTAGTAAATGCAGTATTTGTCATTAAAAGACACATACAACTTTTAAAACAAAAGGTGCAAAAATTCAAATTTAAAATGCATATTGGATACAGATGTCATGTTGTAAATTTTGAATTTACCAGGTGGCAGTAAATACAAAATTTACAACATGATATAGAGTCACATTTGATAACAATACCACTAGGAAAAATATTTTAACAAAAAAGTTATATTTGATGAAATTATCTTTTATTTGAAGCAAAATAAGATAAAATTTCAACTTACCGTCATTGGCCTGTACACAACACAGAACCCAAATGGAGATGACCAATGGTGTCAATGGAAGCTTCATGGTTCTGCCTGAACAAGTTTGTACTACTCTAACTACTATATACATGCGTTTTGTCTTAAATTCAGTCCAACATGGAAAAATCCAAAGAAAATATCAAGGAAATTCTATTTTTAAATACATAAATTCATCACCATTATGTTTAACAGGCAATGGTACTGTGTATAGAATGAGATCACGGTATTATACAAATTGTTTAACACAACACGCAGAAATGTTTACATCCAAATAACAGTCAATAAACTAATTAACACGTGTACGTATTATCACAAAAGATTCGTACAACGATTTTTAAAAGTATATTTGTAAATCTCTAAACTTTAACTATTTCAATAAATAATGAATTATTAATGAAAGTACATAATTTTACAATATTATAATTGATATTTTGATTTGTCTTCTTTTTTCAAACACGAAGCAGATCTATTTTTTGATGTAGATACAGTAAAACACGGTTATAGCGAACACGCTTATAATGAATTGACGCTTACATCGAAATGATTTTCATTCCCTGAGACTTTATTACATGTTGTAAACTTGACGGATATAACGAATTACGCTTATAACGAAGTAAAATCGCCCGTCCCTGGCACTTCGTTATAAGCGTGTTTTACTGTACAACGAATGTGATGACTATTTTATAAATAACTTTAATGAATGCTTACACTAAAAGAACACCATTTACAATGTATACAATACACGTGTTAAGTTCTACTATACACAACACAGAACCCAAAAGGAGATGACAGGGTGTCAATGAACGATTCCTGTTCCGGTCTGCATGTACTACTCTCAAATTCAGTCACACACACAAACAAAAATCCTAAGAAAAAAAATAAAAAACCATGTAATCTTACATTTACCCTTATGTTTTGTTTGTTTGCACAAAAATACATGGTTTACAAGCAATTGCAAAATACTAATCAATGAGAAATGGTTTAATACGGATTACAAATATGCAGACATTCATGGAGCTGCAAGCGACAAACACCACATAATTGTATTACATATATGAGTTTCAATTAAAGTGCGACCAAAATTGAATTGTTATCACTACGCAATTAGATCATGTACTAAACAAGAACATACACATTTGTCGAACCCTGTACTTTAAGAGATCTAAACAACTGCTTAATGTCACAATTCTGAGTTACGCATTTACTTGTATACATAGCTTATATTAATTAAAAACCCAAGGTCCCGATAAAAAGTAAATCATATCAAGATATACAGTTCATACGTTTTACGTTATTTAAAAAAAAAAGATATGGTTTACTTAACGTTTACAGACCATAAGCTTAACATTTGGACACTGAGGAATTTCATCAAAAATAGTGTCAGTAATATTTTCCAAAAATATTTGTGTCGCGTGGTCATGTGGTCTGAGACAACCTGTCATCATCACATGTCACTTTGAAAAACAATTGAAATTTCTTGTGAACATTACTGGTAAACAGAGCACATTAAAGTAAATTAATTGGTTATGTAAATTATTTGTTGATTTACTCAAGTCATTATCATTTTAGACATGCTATATAATTTTCATTGTTTTCATCTTACACCTGTCTTTAATTATGCTTCAAGGCTAATTATCAATATTCATTTTGATAAGTCTATACAAACAAAATAATTATATGTTTTTTTTATTGTTAACAATTTTGGTTAATTTTAAAAAATTCTCTACTTCCTTAATCTTGGTTATTACTGACATAAGTTTACGGATTAAAGGATTCCCCCACCCCCAGCGAAATGACTTCCATTTGTCGCTCAAACTTTGAAAAATGGAAATTTATTATTATAAGGCAGTGTCCAATATAGCATCTCAAAGGTTAAACTTTGTTTTTCAGACAGAACACAATACAACTTCTTTTATTATTTTAATATCTGTTATACAAAAACATGTTAATATACATTCATGTTTTTGATTCTAATGTATTTTGTATGTTTTATTTAATTTGTTTTGGGACTTTTACAGATGTTCTTGTCACACGTGGGACATATCAATCCGCCCTTGTAACGGAAAGTATCAGGTACTGCGCAGTATGGAGGAGAAATTTTCGGACAGTTGAAAGGCCTAGGACAAAGTCGATGAACTGTCAAAATAACCAAAACATATAAACAAGTGTAAGCATTAATCCCCCCCTTCCGAAAAAATGAAATAAAAAAGCATACGTCAACTAAGTAAGTTATAAATATTGAATTAAAAGAGACAAAAATGATTTTTTGACACATAAGCAGACATGATTTTTCAATTTCTAACATTTTCTGTTTAAATATAAATTTTCTATTTTAATATGAATTGATATATTTTTGGCAAATCAAAGAACCTTACAAAGTAAATTTCTTACATAAATTTGCAACATGTACTTACTTGGACAACACACGGCATAGTCCTTGCCAGTGGTACACACGTGGCCGGAAGGACATCTTTTTCTCTGACTACACGTCACAGCGTCGTCATTCGTTTTGTAGGGAACTCCTGTACTGCATGGATTGTCTCCTTTAATTTGCAGATAAAAACGTTAATGAAAAATCGTACATTTGTTATTTTGTCTGACGTTTGTGAAAAAGTCAAGCTTCTTTACAAGTTTCTTTATTATCTGTACCTTTTTAATCATTGGGGAGAAAAGAGTTTTACTGGGGTTTTTTTCCTCTGACGCATTTCATTTGTAAATAAATTAGGCAATATGGAATTATTCATCGATTATTACTCTTTTTTAGGTAGAATATTTTATTTAGCAACTTTTTTCACTTTCTTGATGTAAGCTAAATAAAATTTATAAACGGAATTTGAAATTTACCTGACCAATAATCATTTCAGCACAGTTAAATTGTATGTGTACGTTTTCTTAAGGTATCTTACTCATCACGTTTAAAGATTGCATTATCATTATTTTTTTCTTGAAATCAATTTTATTCTATGAAGATTATGATGATAATTACGATTATGCAATAAAGAGTACATACTAAGACAACAAGGTCCCTCTCCATCGACGGGTGTGAAACAGAAGAAGCCCGTGGGACAAACACTGAGCTGTGGGTCCAAGGTCTCGCCCACACATCTCTTGGTCAAATGGCGCCCAAAGTCGCATTTATCAAACTCGTTATTGGGATCCGGGGTAGCAGCTGGAATGTGTAACCCACTAATTATTTTTCGATATTTACCCCGGTGTATCATAATTCTTTTTGCTTTTTTTTTTAATTTGAAGGTCTAGTGTTGGAATCATTTTTATGTACGTAACTTCGATAACAACAAGCCACTGTTGAGTTCTTGTCCATACGTTAAAAAAATAAGATAAAATATATAAATTTTGTAAAAACATGAAAATAAAAAAATATATAATTATATCTAAATCCATATTTAACACGATTCAAAATTGGTTCAAATTTAACTTACCCCTATAGGCATGTACACAATTCAAAAAACAAACGGAGATTAACATCGGTGTAAGTAAACACTTCATGTCCACAATTTCGTGCGGTCTGGATTGAATTTAGCCCAACAAAAATAAAATCCCCAATAAATACCACAAAACCGTGCAATAATTAATGCAATGTTGTTATCTCATAGAAACGACCTTGGAAAGAATTAACATATGTTTACAAGTAATGGGATACCTTTTTGATATTTTATTTTTTAGTTTTAACTCGACACGAATTGCAGTTAAACGAACATGTTTTTTTTTAAATCACCTATTCGATTAGTCACCTTTTAAGACCTAATTCTGCTAATTGCAAAGCATTCCGTAAACCAAGAAATTAATTTAAATCATGACTGTCCTAAATAGGGTTTGAAATTTTTTTTATTTTTTTTTTGCTTTAATTATTGATAATGTAGGGGAAAAGTTGATTTATGAATTTTGTTTTGATGTTTTCTTTTTTGCAATATTATAATTTTTTTCTCCTTGATACTTTGGAATTCTTTTGTACATTTTTCAAAGATTGACAAGAAAAATTATGTAATGAATATAGGGCCGTACATAAACGAGAAACGTCATGTAAATTTACTTTATTAATTATGATAAAATATGGCATCTGATCAAATAGACTTAGATAAATTTCCAAAATTATTCTGTTTGTTGAATGTCATGGACAAATTCATCGTCGGAACCCACAAAGCAGTGTAACGGATAGAAAACCCGTGGGTTCCGACGATGGGACAAATTGAATATACGTTAATGATAGTTTACTGTTGACAATATGTTCTAACGATGTTTAACAAATTCATAATCATATTTCAATGACTGATAATATTACATTAGGTTAAGATGCATTATTCAAATAAATATAAGATCATTATATATTTTTTTCTAAATTTCGGGATTTAAATTTTGCACGTCTTGCAATCTTAATCCCCTTAGCTAAAGGTTCTCCGATCCTCAGCCTCAAATTATTTTTTTCATCATAAAAATGTTATTTATCCTTCAGACTTTATGAATGATATAAAATAAAGAGAATTTTTAGATTGGAAAGTTGGAAGGTGGATGACCTAACTAGTATACTAATTGTTCTCGAACAATTAGAGGTCTCTCCACCTCATTGGGTTTTATGTTTCAAATAAGTTTGTTCCAATAGAATAAAGTATTTTTTCTGCGTTACTTCATAAAAAAAAGTGTCAAAGTATTAAGTATGCAATTATTATTGCTTGACATTGACCTTTATGTCATTTTGATTGGACAAGGAAGACGCTTCAATCCGAAGTGATCCGATGTATCTATGATTATTGGTTCAATAGTTGTTAGTGTTTTTATTGAATGTTCGAAACTTTCAGGGGCAATAACTGCTAGAAAGGGACCTTGGACCCTTTCGGTATGAATAGACTGAAGAAGCCCCTAAATGTATTGAATACATTAGTAGGAGTTTCAAGTCTCTATCTCTAACGGTTTATGAGGAGTAGCGATAACAAGAATTTTGTACAATAGGGACAATAACTCTATAATGGTTTCAAGGTAGGGGCTGAAGGGTTATATTTTGAAATGTCTTAAGAAGTCCCACTACATCCATGAAAAAGTTTTTCAATACCTTCATAAACAAAACAAAAATATAAAAACTCATTAATACACATCTTTTCAAATGACCTTGACCTTTGACCTTTGTGTCATTTTGATCGGCTAATGTATAAGCTTAAATTCCAAGTGGTCCGATGTCTCTACGAGATATGGTAAAAAAAGTAAAAAGTTGTAAGTGTATTTATTGAATGTTAAAAACTTTCAGGGGTAATAACTGCTAGAAGAGGACCACAGATCTTTTCGGTATGAATAGATTGAAGTACCCTCTAACTGTAATGAATGCATTGGTAAAAGTTCCAAGTCTTTATCTCTCATGGTACCAGAGGAGTAGCGATAAGAAGCTTTTCGTACACAAGGGCAATAACTTTGTAAGTTCTGGGAGTTATCAAACAAAGGGTCATTAAGTACCATAACTTTTAATGGTCAATATGGTATCCATGCATTTTACGAAGTTATTGCAATTTTGGACACGATGAATGTTATGAAATAAATAACGTATACAAGTTGAGATCAAATTAGAAAAAAGTTTGTAGCGGTGCTTCGGTTGCTCGAACTTCTTAATAGCGTAATAGTAACACTTCAAAACTAATTAAATTTGTCTATATTAAGGGCAGATTTATGGTATGAATAAAAAAACGTCCGGATAATTTAGAGTTATCGAACATTGCTGAGGATTGGAGATCGTTAAAAAAAAAGGTGCAAAGGTATATTCATAATGAAAATTGGCTTTAAGTAAGTTTTTTAGTTTTTTTTAATTATTCAAATAAAAACAAAAAATATTTGATTCTCTAAAATGAAGAAACATTGGTTTCATCTTAAAACACACATCCAATCTTTAAAAATAGCGGTAGTGTAGTACATCTTTTCTTCCTACTTGCAACAAATCGTTTTCCTTTTTCTGAATGTTCGAAATATTTCTATACTGTCAGCTTTTGTGTAGTTTGGACAAGACAATGGTTTAATACGCATACATGTATAATGTAACTATCATTCTTTTGTCCATTGTATGTGATTGCATTGTTCGTGATTTTAAGTGATAGCAGTTACAATGGTGAAGGTATTAGATCTTCATTCACCAACCCGCCTCAAAATCTTCTTCTGGTTGCCTTTACACTTAGGAGTACAAAGACTTTGAATTGATATTGGCACAGATAAATTTACTAAATTTGAAAGTTGGAGAAGAAATTGCTTGAGTTTATAAATATGATGAATATAATGATAAAGAGAAAAAAGTTTTATTAACAAACTTAATGTTTTCAAAGTTTATTTACGCTATCGATGCTGTGGAATAATGCATTTGTTAATATAAATTTTCACTGTTAAACTTTATGTTAATATATTTTAAATAAACAATTTATATCACCTTCGAGTTCATGTATAATAATTTGCAATGGAAGGTAAACTACATCGTTTAAGTAGTATATTCTAAAACCAGTTAACGACCACTTAAATACGGACGACGACAAATGTCCCGATCACAGCCTCTACAGATTCTTCCATTGTGGCGAAAATATGTTGGGTAAGCACATCTTGGTCTGACAGACCGACAGCGAAAGACCGGACACCCCCGGGAATATTGACCTAAAAGCAAGCGTAAAAAAGTATAAACTATTAAATTACTAATACACACCTTAAGGGATTTTTTAAGTATTGGATTAGCTTTATCTCAAGATTCACAATTTTGTTCATATGAAGGCGTGGGTCTGTGGAACACATCCAGTATTTATTTTCAAATTTTATGGGGGTTTTTTTTTAATGTAAGACCAGTTATTTTTATTTATTTTCTGCCTAATTTCAAATAAAATTTAATTGTTTCAATGCTTTTGTAATTTCAAATCTAGACTCTTATGTTTAAAAATTTAAATTTTACATTTATTTTGAAAATCCTAATACGTGTACAATGCATTAATAATTAGTAAATCTTACCTTGTGCGTTTCCCAAAGTAACACATTGAAATAAAACTAAAAACAAGAACGAAAGTATAACCAGCTTCATTTGGAATTGATGTTTGATAACATAAAGCGATTTTTGAAGGTTTTTAAACGTTTTCTAAACCTAAAAAAATTATTCAAACAATTATTGGGACAGGTACATTGTATGTGTAAGTAAAGAGTTGATTTATCATTCATCATTATGAAGATGCATATTTATTTCAAGATGCATACATTAATACTTTGATTGATCTAGATTCTGTGGTTTCCGTTGTTGTAATTAAAATGCTATTTGAATATATTTGAAATTAAGTTAATACATGTAACATAATTTGATTTTTACTTTTTTACAGATTTGGATTTCCAAATCGATGATAAATTTGTTCTAAAAACAGATTTAAAAAAGACATCAATGGCATTTTTGAAAAACAACTAGCTCAAAGTATCATTTATATTCAGTGCACATCTCATTCGTATTCAATCTCATCAATCTTACAAGAAAATTGATGAATACAAAAATTTTCGGAAGATAAAAACGTTTCATATATACATACTAGATTTATTTTTATTAAAAGCCACAATAAAGCAAATTGTACGCTAAAACAGAATTTAATTACAATCTATTTATAAAAACGTTAATATAAATGCTGAGTTTAATGCAGATCGGATTTCTTTTGTCTCTAGTGCAAGTCTCTAGTGGAAGAATTACATTTTTTAAAAACCTGTTTTATTTGTCATGTCGTGAAATTAGGTCACGTGGAGCGAAGCTGTCCTATCGAAGTTTATATATCATAGGGATATATGAATGTGTTGATTAGTCCTGATAGTCTAGACTGTAGTTATTTAATTTCAAAGACAACGCTATACTTATTCTCGTGATATCTTCAAAATTGTTCATTGATGGGGCTCTATAGTCTGTCCCAAGATATTTTTGCCGCATACTTTCTTCAATTATTCGACATTTATAAATACCTCGTATTTATAAATACGTCTTCAGACGATGTTCATTCAATAGTATGAAAAAATCCCCAAAATTTCCCCCTTTGAAACGCTCCCTCTAGCTTGTCTAGGTTTCAATACACGGCTTAAAATGAATACATTTGGAGGAATTCAACAACAAACATACAAATTCTGTAAAAATGCATATTCTGTCACGTGTACAGTTTAAAGAAGATAGGAAAAAGCAATTTGGTTTTAAAATGTATTTACTGCATTTCGTATTAACAAAAATTACGTGGCGTGTATGATCCTTTAATCAAACTATTACTGAGAATTGAAGCTAACTTAAACATGTTATAAGAAAATATTAGATGTATAAATGAAACTAATCACCGAGCTTAGAACATTTTTATTTAAACTTGGAACAGACCGAATGGATTACATTTTCCAAGCGTTAATCAAACAACACAATACATCATAAAAGATTCTCTTAAAGTATTGTATTTAGTAAACGGAGGGCTACAATTAGTGTATAATCTCTTCATATAAATTTCTCATTTTCTATCTAGTATACCCATTGCAATACTGACAAGCGAAAACCAACAGCAGGGAAGTATGTAAAGAATACAAAGAACGGACACAGTTTGGAGTTGCATGGTTTTTTGTTCTGTATTTTCTTTAAAATTGTTTGAGTCTCCTTTAATAGGTCTGAAAACAGATAACACACTCTCTCACAAACAAAGGACAGGAAAGAAATGTGTACGCACCATGCAATGACTTTATTTATTCTTCAATATACACGTTTTCCTTTTTTCTCTGTTTCTGACTTTATAAATCACGCTTCCGTAGAAAAATCCGTTATACTGTGTCAGATAATTTTGACAAGGTAGTGTTTTAGAGCTCTTTCATATGATAGCATAGTCTAGCTTTTTCTTTGCAATCATAACCAGTTTAACAGAGATTGTAGTCCTATTATTTTTAAAAGAAATGAATATAATTTATAACGTTCATTTATTTTAGGACTTTTCCAGCAGGTTGAATTTCTTCGCTTTTCCGTCTAATATAGAAAGTAATGTATTTCATTAAAACAAGGTCATATATGCCTACCAAAAACAAAGATGAAACTTCGTTATTCAGCTAGTGCACAAAGACAATTTGTAGTAAGGTCACATGTTACATACAAGTGAATATCAACCAGAGTATTTTAAACTTTATTGTAGTAACGTTCTACGTATGTTTTATTTTTTGTAGTGGTTTTTGGAACGTTTACAGATGTTCTTGTCACAACCTGGACATATTAGCCCGCCCTTGTAACGGAAAGTAACTGGTCTGGCACATCGTGGAGGTGAAATTATCGGACAGTTGTTAGGCCTAGGACAGAGTCGATGAGCTTTCAAAACACCAACAAAAAACCATAAACTGCACATATACAATGTATAGGTGTCGAATGTTCCATTCCTTAACACTGCTTCATTAATTAAGTTATTAAAATTCAATCAAACTTTAACACATATACAAGAAAGGTAAAACAGATAGAACAAAAAAATAGGAATTGGATAGACTAAGGTGATCAATTTTTATATCTCAGAGTAATGAATCATATGGTTCCGAATTTTAACACTGCATTAAAAGTTAACTTCGCTGTATGCTTTTAGCGTATTACGTGTAATTACCAGGGCAACACACGGCATAGCCCTTGCCAGTGGTACACACGTGACCGGAAGGACATCTTCTTCTCTGACTACACGTCACTGCGTCGTCATTTACTTTGTAGGGAACCCCTGTACTGCATGGGTTGTTTCCTGTGAAAAATGAAGAAGATTCGTAATCAAACACCTAATTAAAAAGATTTTAACTTTTGATATTTAGAATTTCCCATTAATTCAGTGTAAGTTATTTCGTTTGACGCTTGTGGTCTACAAGTAAGATCTTTTTTTGTTAGCTTTGAATTTTAGAAAAGAATTAATTGTTACTTTATACGTTAAAAACCAGGAAGGATTAAGACATAATGATATTTTTTGCAAAGAGTCCATATTACATTTTCGTGATTAGGAAACACAAAACCTGTGCTACAACGTAATGTATTTACTGGACCATTGATTCATCCCCAATCGTAAATATTGTGGGTACACTAAACACAACTGACTGTGTACTTTTTGTAAGGCAATTTGAAAATCAGTTATAATACTAATTAATGAGTATTTGTATCATTTACATCCATTGCAATGATATATATACATATACATTAGATATATGTTAAACCAAAAAGTACACACTGCGACAACAAGGTCCCTCTCCATCGACGGGGGTGTAACAGAAGAAGCCGGTGGGGCAAACAGTAAGCTGTGGGTCCAAGGTCTCACCCACACATCTCTTGGTCAAATGACGCCCAAAGTCGCATTTATCAAACTCGTTATTGGGATCCGGGGTAGCAGCTGCAATGTTATACCCCATTTTTATGTAGCAATGTACATTGTATACACGATACATTTTTGTTTTAATAAATTTTAACTTTTAAAATTTTGAAAGTTTTTATTACCTAATACTTTGCAAATATATATTTTATTGCTATATACTTCTTTTATAGATTAAAAATGATTAATTGACCAGGCCTTTTCGAGGATATTAACACTATTTTTTTGCAGGCAATGATCTTCTGAAGCTCAATTCAGTTTCCTCCTGTAGCACAGATGCATACATGATTGATGAAATATGCCATCTGATTTTTTTTTATTCATTTACCAAAAATGTGAAATATTGAAAATCTAATCATATATAAAATAAGATTAATAATCTTACCCCCTCTCCTACTAAAATATATTTTTGAAATATGAAATACTGCATTGGAATATTTTTGTAAATGTTAAAACGTACTTTCAAAGAAAAATTTCAAAGTTGTATTTTTTTATATAATAAACTTACCTCCATAGGCTTGTACACAATTCAAAAAACAAAAGGAGATTAACAGCGGTGTAAGTAAACACTCCATATCGACAATTTCGTGCGTTATGTCCTAAATTCAGCCCAACAGACAAAATTCTCTAGGAAATACCAAGTACATGTACCTGTAATACATAACGCATAATTGTAATCTCATTTTAATTAATGAATAGAAATGACCTAGAGTTAATTAACAACTGTTTACTAAGAAAGGTGACAAGGGATGCCTCCATGTTTTAAATATTTTTAAAGTGTCTTGACAAGGATTTTAGCTTAACAAGTAAGAAAGTTTTTTGAAAAGGTTCTTGATAAGGTATTTTTTGTGACCAGACCCTGCTAATAAGATAGGCATGTTGTAGATCGCAGCAATTAATTTATTTAAAAGAATGTCCTAGGCTGGGTTTGAAATTTGTTTTTCCGTTAAGGTATTCATTAGGAAAATCTCTTTGGTATGTTAACAAATCTCGCGTCGTGTTTTTGTTTATCTGGCTGTATAGTTTGGTAAAAGCTTCATTTTCCTTCGCTCTGTCCATCTGCAAGTATCTTTATAATCAATTTCAACAGTGTTTATTGTATTTTCACTTCTGATTTGGTTTTAAAAAGCGTAGTTTTATTATAAGCAACCTTGAAGTAAAGGAAAACAAGGCACATAACAAAGATTGTGAGCTCTGTATCTCGCTTATATCTTGTAAATTAACTTTAAATTTTGCTTACCAATTAAAATAGCATATTTTTAAAGTGTCTTGACACGGATTTTAGCTTAACAAGTAAGAATGTTTTTTGAAAAGGTTCTTGATAAGGTAACTTTTGTGACCAGACCCTGCTAATTAGATAGGCAAGTTGTAGACCGCAGCAATTAATTTATTTAAAAGAATGTCCTAGGCTGGGTTTGAAGTTTGTTTTTCCGTTAAGTTATTCATTAGGAAAATCTCTTTGGTATGTTAACAAATCTCGCGTCGTGTTTTTGTTTATCTGGTTGTATAGTTTGGTAAAGGCTTCATTTTCCTTCGCTCTGTCCATCTGCAAGTATCTTTAAATTCAATTTCAACAGTGTTTTTGTATTTTCACTTCTGATTTGGTTTTAAAAAGCGTAGTTTTATTATAAGCAACCTTGAGGTAAATGAAAACAAGGCACATAACAAATATTGTGAGCTCTGTATCTCGCTTATATCTTGTAAATTAACTTTAAATTTTGCTTACCAATTAAAATAGCACATTTTTAAAGTGTCTTGACACGGATTTTAGCTTAACAAGTGAGAATGTTTTTTGAAAAGGTTCTTGATAAGGTAACTTTTGTGACCAGACCCTGCTAATTAGATAGGCAAGTTGTAGACCGCAGCGATTAATTTATTTAAAAGAATGTCCTAGGCTGGGTTTGAAGTTTGTTTTTCCGTTAAGTTATTCATTAGGAAAATCTCTTTGGTATGTTAACAAATCTCGCGTCGTGTTTTTGTTTATCTGGCTGTATAGTTTGGTAAAAGCTTCATTTTCCTTCGCTCTGTCCATCTGCAAGTATCTTTATTATCAATTTCAACAGTGTTTATTGTATTTTCACTTCTGATTTGGTTTTAAAAAGCGTAGTTTTATTATAAGCAACCTTGAGGTAAATGAAAACAAGGCACATAACAGAGATTGTAAGCTCTGTATCTCGCTTATATCTTGTAAATTAACTTTAAATTTTGCTTACCAATTAAAATAGCATATTTTTAAAGTGTCTTGACACGGATTTTAGCTTAACAAGTAAGAAAGTTTTTTGAAAAGGTTCTTGATAAGGTAACTTTTGTGACCAGACCCTGATAATAAGATAGGCAAGTTGTAGACCGCAGCGATTAATTTATTTAAAAGAATGTCCTAGGCTGGGTTTGAAGTTTGTTTTTCCGTTAAGTTATTCATTAGGAAAAGAAAAAAAGTGCTTTATTCATCTGTTTTTATTTTAAATAGTCTTTTAATATTGGAAAACTTATTTCTTATTTTTTTGTCAATGCATTTTTTTTTACAATTTTCAAACTGATGTCTCTGATAAATTGCATCATGAATAATGACATAGCTCTGTGTTTTGGTGCATAATTTAGAAAAATTGAAATAGCAATTTGAATTTGCAAGGCGTGCCATCTGAAACTCCTTGAATAAGAAAATTACTAAGAATACAAAGATTTATGAATAATGAGAAATTATTTAGTTACTACACTTTTAAATACATGTAACCAAAAGTTACTGTAACTTTTGGTTACATGTATTTAAAAAAAAGAAATATGAACACTTAAATTTTGAAACACTGGTTTAGATACATTACCACAATTATTGCAAATGTTACCAATACTTACCTGATGTATTCTAATGGTCAGCCATAATTAAAATGTAAGTAATCAAGTAAGTGAGATACAGAGCTTACATCTCTTTGGTATGTTAACAAATCTCGCGTCGTGTTTTTGTTTATCTGGTTGTATAGTTTGTATAGTTTGGTAAAAGCTTCATTTTCCTTCGCTCTGTCCATCTGCAAGTATCTTTATAATCAATTTCAACCGTGTTTATTGTATTTTCACTTCTGATTTGGTTTTAAAAAGCGTAGTTTTATTATAAGCAACCTTAAAGTAAAGGAAAACAAGGCACATAACAAAGATTGTGAGCTCTGTATCTCGCTTATATCTTGTAAATTAACTTTAAATTTTGCTTACCAATTAAAATATCGAAGTTAAGCATTGTAAATGCTAAAAAAAAATTGGAAATTTAAACCTGGTAAACGCAAATCATGATGAACGTAAACGATATTCTGGATATATGACAGTGAGAGAAATGTTAAGAATACTTATGCGGGGAATCGTACTATCTTAAGACTTATTTCAATTACGGTTAAAAATGAAAACACGATACATTAAATTTTTGATAAACGTTTTTCCAATAGAAGCTGTCCGGAAGTTTCTTATCCTTGCATTACATTTCAGATTTGCATTTTACATATTTTAAAACTAGATAATTGTTTATCCTTTTTTTGGGGGGGGGGGGGGAGGGCATTCTAAAACTTACGTATATAATAATGTTTGATAAAACAATGTTTGATTGATAAAAAAGTATTTATTTTATTTTACAAAGCTTAAATATCAACTTCAAAAAATATATTATTTCAGAACATGAGATTGATACAAAAAGAATGATTAAATAAACGACTTGCATTGTCGAAACTGAAGAACAACCAGGTATTTTGATCTCTAAATCGCGTCATTATACTTGATACCTGACAGTGACATTCTAGGAAAAAATCACATGGACTAGGTTCTCAATGCATGTTATTTTTCTTTGTAAGCGTTGTATACATATCACATAAACGACTTCACTGAAAAGATTATTTCTAAGAAGATTGTTGAAAAGAACATGTCCCAACTCACAGAATAGGAGTTGTGTTGACAACTTATGCATCATGGTTTTTTAAGAGGTCAAAACTCAATGGTAAATAGGTCAAAACACAATGTCAAATAGCCAACTTCCTTTCAATATGATTTGCTGTTGCTTTTTCGCTTTTTTGTAACAAAAAGGTATATTCAAAATAACTTAAGTTCTTGGTAAACAGTTCTAAATTTATTGTAAGGCAGTGTCAGGACACCAATTAAACAACAAATAAAAAAGGTTGTGATTTTTTTACTATTGTAGTGATAATTTCGTGGGTTTTTTTTTTTTTAGTATTTAAGAGAAACGTCTTCAAACAACGTTGTAGTACAAACAGACTTAACAATGAAGCGTTCAGTCATACTAACTTTCCTCTCCGTTTGTTTTATCAAGATGACGTCGGCATATTTGGGTAAGTTTAAATCTAACTATGTATTTTGTGAATTCAAGTTGGCTCAATCATAAGTGACCATCTAGAAAATTGTAGCTCTCTAGAAATGACATCTAAACCGCAGAGATACGTACAGTACCGTCCGTCTAAAGTTAAAATATATTTCCCCAACACAAAATAAATTAGATGTTGGGAAAATGAAATATCTTTTTTTTTATGAATTATGAACATTGTATCAATATCATTCTTGTTGAAGAGGGTAACGGTTTATCAAAATAAAAAAATAGTATAAATTTATGAATAATAGATGGGTTTTTTACCAGCTGCTACTCCAGATCCCAACAACCAGTATGATAAATGCGACCATGGACGTCATTTGACCAGAAGATGTGTGGGCCTGACTCAAGACCCAGCTGACACATACTGTCCAGCCGGGTTCTTTTGTCATATTCCAACCGATGGAGAGGGACCTTGCTGTCGACGTAAGTAACTTGTGTAATATATCAATATGAATAAATATGGACAACTATAAATGACTTTTAATTACGATTCAGATCTAGGATTAATAAACGGTATAAGGTTTTTCAATTTTCATACAGAAATTAAAGAAATTTAAAGCATAACAAATTTTATATAACTTTTTATCTGACAGCTCAACATAAGTGTCCAACAAGTACACACAATTATTTAAAAATCTTAGATGCATAGACCTGCCATTATTGTCAGATGATTATAGAGACTTGTAAGATTTTTATGTTGACTTGATCAAGTTTTTTTTGTCAAATTGTCATATCTTTATATTGACTGGTCAGAATTAAACAATTCATCAGATCTGTTTGTTGCCATGTAGGATCACTTATAGGTGACTAATTAAAAAGTGATACATATTTGTATGACACTTTCACTGACTTGAATGATTCCTTATATATTGATTTTGACTTGTCAGGAAAATTTGATGTTACATAGATAGCACAAATTTGGCATACACACTGTTCGTGTTAAATTTTAAACATGTAAGTGAATAAAAAGTGAACAAAAGATCTCAAAAGATGTCATAAGGATCTGACCAAAAAACAAGATTTGACAAGTCGCATAGCCATCTGATTAGATAAAATATATTCTAATGTTCCCTATTTCTTTACAGAAAAGAATCCATGCAGCACAGGAGTTCCCTACAGAGTCAATGACGACGCAGTGACGTGTAGCAGTAGAAAACGATGCCCTTCCGGTCACGTGTGTACCACTGGCAAGAACTTTGCCGTGTGTTGTCCTAGTAAGTTGGATGTAGAAAAAACATATTGCGGTTCAGCGTGTTAAACATTGAAGGAATATTTATGATATCATGTTTTTACGCATACGAAATGTTTACCATTTCTCTCTTTCCTTATGTGGTACCTTTAATCTTTTGATATGTGTGTGTGTGTGTGTGTGTGTGTGTGTGTGTGTGTGTGTGTGTGTGTGTGCTTGCATGCTTGCGTAGGTACATTTCATATTGTCACACCAACTATGTGTGAAAAGCATATGTATGTAACAACAAACTGAGTTTATCCAAGGCTTTAATATGAGAAGAAGACTGTTGCGTAATGAAATAATCATCAAAGAAAATTTCAGTTAATGTGAATTTGAAATGAAAGTCGTTCCATCAAATTTTACTGCATCAATTAAAAATCTGCGTTTTAAAAGTATCTGTTCTACACGAAGTAAGTTAAATACGAAGGACACTTATTTTTTTTCCCACTTCCTACTATTTTGCATTATACAATATTCATGCAATCTTGCATGTAAATTTTTTTCAAGCAGAAAACTTATGACCCTGCTACAACAAATTCATCATGGATTTTGGAAATCCAAATTAAAAAAAAAAGTAAAAACAAAAAATCCAATGAAATCAAATTACGCTATATTAACTTAATCTTTGGTTTATTCAAAAATTGGTTCAATTGACACGCTGAAAAAACAAGCAGGTTTAATATTATGCATTTTCAGAATGATGATGAATCAACTTTTTGCTTACACATAAAAGAAGGTGTTGCAAAACGGCGGGACTATTCCCTAACGTGGAAAGGACCTTTAAATATCCGTATCGCTTGAGAGCCCTATCTAAATATAGACACATTACGTAGACGACTATATCTTCATAACGGGTATGTTCCGTAGGCAAAATAAACAAACATATTACGCGCATTTCTATCGAACACGGCAACCACCAAATACAGTTAGAAAGATAATCATATATTCTGTATTCGAATGTTGACATATATCAATTTGATTTCTACTGTCCAGCGTGTTTAAAATATCATTCTTCAGATACATGAATAAATTTGATGCTGGCTCTTCAAAACCATCAGAGTTGTAATAATAATCATCCTATGTTTCTATAGTATCTAAATAAACGGTAAGTCTAGATAATCAAAGTACTGAAAGTACTGTAAGACGGTGGCGTCGTTTGAATGTGGCATATTACATGTATGATAATTATTGTCGTCGAAAACCCGCGGCCAGTATCGCATACATGTACTAATGCTTAACGCTTACATGAACAACTGGTCGTGAGTTTCCTACATGGATAACTATGTGGAAATCATAGTTGTGTAATCTCAATTTACACTTTACAAAAAGCTATGTCTCTTGGCCGTCGTCTTTGGGGGAAAACCCGTAGATTTATTTCAGTAGCCTTTGTAGTATAGAAGTTTGCATATATCTAAATTTGTATTTATATCGTTTGACATTAAAATCTGTTTTTTGGTATGTATTTTGTTTGCCCCAGAATGCCTCATTCAATATGTGGGTTGCCACCACATAGTGAATGAATAAATAAAATTCAAAGCGATTTTATCACAATACGCCCAAATATTTGATTGTATAAAGAAGGGACATTTGTGGGTTTTTTTCTTTAGACCTTTGGGTTGACCCCGCAAAGGGACTATTGTGCTTTAAAGGTATTGTAGATTTTTCAAAGTAACGAGAACAAATAAGGCTTTGGTATGATAAAATACTTGTCAGGTTTTTACTAACTATTTGGGCATACATGTATGTTTATTTTCCTTCTCGACAGCATTTTCCCTCAATTTCTTTACAGGGAAAAAGTTGCAGTCTCGTGGGCCAACACACTTACTTTAATATGTCTTCATAGCCAGTTAATACATGTAGGTGTATAGAAAATGGAATGAGTTTACAAGAACATGTTTGATAAAACTGGAAAATGCTTTTGGAATGCACGTCATCATGAAACCGCAGAGTCAATCAATATTTTATCTTCGACTTCGAGTGGTTTATTTCCATTAGCTCACAACAAAAGTGAATGAAAATTTGAAAAGAAAAATCATACAATATTCAGTCGCGTCAGTTTCATTAACCAACGTTTTAAAGTACATTTGTTCTATTGTATTTAGCTGTAGATTAATTCAAATCATTTGAATGAATTCGGAATAGTCACACGTATAATTATTTTATTGCTTCTCAGTACACTTTAAAACGCATAATTTACTTGCTACATTTAACTTTTCTAGTATAAATACAACAAATATTTATTAATTATTCACCAAAACATTTGCATTACATAAGGTCATAATCAGTTCCTTTGTTTGGAAATCACATATTTGTTTAATCCTGCATTTAATATGCGAGATTTTGAAGAATCTTTTTTATATTTTCATTTTAAAAAACTCTGTGTAATGTCAGGAGTTTTGCACTAATATGTATAATTTTTACAAGGTCTTCAAATTTGCATCCGATTTGATTTTTTGCAGTAAAATAATACTGTTAATGGGACATGTTGGGACAGGTCCATAATATAATAAAAGCGTACAAGCAAAGGGCTTTTCATTATAAAGTTTGACCTATGACCTCTAGATCATTTTGTACAAAGGTATGTCTTCTTTATCAAAAAAGGACTCAAAAGATATGGACCCTGAATAAAACTGTTTATAATTATACATGTTTATTTCCAAAGCCGTGTGATGCTTGACCTTTCCTCCATCCCATAAAATTAATGGCAATATTGGTAAACTATTCCGCACCAAATTTAAGCAAAATGAGCAAGGAAATAAATAATGTTTTCAGGGATCTTTTCAATTTCTCCAGGTCACGAATAAAATAGTAGTGGTAAAATGAAATCTAATGTTTTAACAGGATAAATCAGTTTTTAAAACACAAAACAAACAAAATCCAAGTTGAACGCACGTTTTTCTGAGCCGTACATCTGTGTATATTTTCATTTTATTCGTTGCATGTACTAGACAATAGATCTAGGGTTCGCAAATCTCGGCAATATTTCGGAAAAGCTAAAGTTTAGTAGCTCAGTAGAATACTACAGTCATCTATGAAGCACATTCTAGATGACACTATCTAACCGGTGTGTATTTCAATTGCGATTCGCAACAAGATTCCGATTGAAGCATTTATATAGACCCACCCATTTAAGAAAGCATGTTGAGAACATGATGCTAACACACGGAAACAAATGCTGAAGAAAGCTCATAATGAAGTTGTACTCGCGAGTTAAAAATTACAGAGTTTATTTGAGAACAAACTGGGCGATGTTTACGTACATGTAACAGTTAAAAAAAAAGCAAGGACGGGCGCATATGGAGAAAAGTCACAGATCGTACCTCGCTCACCGTATTACGTTATTCAGTTTATTGTGAAAAGATTCGTCAGGAACTGTTTAGTGAACAAATATATTTTACATTACCTTTCACAATGTACCATACATGTATATGGAATATCGCATGAGTTGAACCGATTGTTTTTCCTCACAAAAAGCTAGCGCTTGTGGCAAAATGGAGATTCACGGGTTTACACGCCGTGAAATCCACAAGACGTTTTACAGCATATATCTTCGATTCCTTACAACAAATCTGTACTGAAAATTTTGAAACATCGTCACCAGGTCCTAAAATGACGAAGTGTGGTGTGTTTATATACATATAAAACTGTGTGTGAAATGGCGACTCGATTTGCACGTGAGTTTTACAATCAGAGGTCGATGAGCGTGTTTGAGAGAAAGTCATTGTAGAGCGTCAACATCAGTAGTAATTATTGTCTGATGAATATTGAGGTGCATGTAACAAAATTAATGATTCTACAGACTGAGGGGGTTATAAAATAAGGTTGATCACAGATCAGTCCAAAATTGAACATGTTTGTATAGTAAATTTCAAGTTTTTTGCATGTTTGAAAACACATGCACACTTGTAGAAGAAAGTGTGCCATCGATCGGTTGAAGTTCAATAAAATGTAATTTATGTAATATTCATTGTCAGTATATGTTGTGAATTCTTTGGAATAAGCTACAACAAAATAAATACTGCCTCAACTTAAATTGATGCGTTGAAAATGATTGATCATGAATTTATCGATGAAGCATAATTGCTGAAAAATGAAATGGCAAACCCGTTTAAATAGTGTGTTTCTGACAATTGTTTACACCATAAAAAAAGACATGATTATTGTGAGAACTCTTGGTCAATTATCGCAGTGATATAATTTTTGGAGTCCTGATACTGAGTTAAACTTCACATCTGGCAGTTGGTGCATAAGTTATCAATACCGCGTAAGCAGACAGGGAAACGGCTCATTAAAAATAAGACACAATTTCATAAATTATTTAAATGTATGTACAAAATAATTAGCAGCTATAATGCTTAAAATATCTAATAAGATGTAAATTAGTTCTCAAACTGAAATCGACAATCGGTAAAACATCGCCAGTAACTCTGCATACCTAACAGAGTTATCGTTCCTAATCCGCTAGGGTCCCCGTGAGAAATACCCTTCCGGCCAGGACGATAGCAATAGACAGTGGCTATTTATAGCCACCGTCTAAAAAGGTAGAACAAGTTTATCCGTACATATTTTCATTAACTTATTGCTTCATCACCGATTCAAACTTTTTTAAATAATTTTTTTTTTGCTTTTAACAACCTGTACAAGTATCTTTGAAATCAGCATACCCGGTTATTTCATAAAAAGGGTGAAAAATCAACTTTCTACATTGATGCATACGGAGTACATTGTTTTAAAATCTCTTGTTCAGAAGAAAATATTTATCAAGTTTATAACGGGGACTTCACACAGTAATGTTAAAAAAATAAGCACGCATGCAAAATATTACATTAAGAAGAGTTTAAATAACTTTATTCTGACATTCTTAAATTATCTATATACATTACCTTTCCATGCGATTAAAAGAAATACAATTTCAAAAAATTCCAACTTTTTCCGGGATTCGAACCCAGTCAAAAATGTAAAAAACGGTTACAATCTATTCTAACTGCGTTACCACTCGACTAATCTAGACATGAATTATAAAGGAGAAATTTAACACATCGATTTTAGATTTCAAAGGTATTAATGATTTTTTCCAAAAGTCAGATTAATTAAAAATATGCCTCTTTGAAACAAAAATCGGAAATGGCAGTTTTCAGGACATTGTCTTACTCTAAACGTTAAGATTAAATTAATTTTGTTTCAAGGAGGCAGTTTTTTACAATGATGAGGATTCCCCTTTTATATAGCGTGAATTCTGTCACATTTGTCTGTGTAACCATTTTCAAATTTATTTCATGGTCTTAAATAAGTTAGTACAAACTTTCCAAATAAAATTATACACTGCTTTATGTACAACGTTGCATGAAAAAAAAGATTTACATCGAATTCTGTAACTTTTGTTTTTCCATTTTATCTGCAACTCCTTTAGGTAAAATTAGCATAGGAAATGCAACACCTTCTTTACCTGTCAGCATCGTCGTCGGTATAAATAAGGTCAGACAAACGTTAATAACATTTAAGAAAACTTCATGGTATTAAACATCAATTCATCATGAAGATAATTATACTTTCTTTCTTATTTTTTTTTTTTTTTTTGGTTTTATTTAAATGTGATGCTTTAGGAAGCGCACAAGTTTTGTAACTTTTAATGATACATTGTACATGTATTGAGAGTTTAAACAAAACTGCAAAAATTAGAATTCTTAAACAAAATGGTTAAGATTCAAAAACATAAAAACATTAAAACCATTGAACTTAATTTGAAATTAGACAGAAAATAAATAAAAACAACGGGTCTTACTTCTTTAAAAGAAAGAATAAATACTAGTACTCCCCCCCCCCCTCTCTCTCTCTCTCTCTCTCTCTCTCTCTCAACCAAACTTGATAGCTCCCACAAATCCAGGCTTTTATATGAATAGAAACAATCAAAAATAACTACAGTGTGCACCAGCATTTCTTTTTCAGTCTGCGTCCTTTACGTTTTATTTTAGGTCAATCTTTCCAGAAGTGTCCGGTTTTCCACTGTCCACCTGTCAGACCAGGATGTGCTCGTCCAAGATATTACCTTCTCCAAGGAAGATTCTGTAGACACTGTGATAGAGACATTTGTCCTCGACCATCTATGAACGGGCGTTAACTGGTTGTAATTTGTGCTAGTGCATGTATACGATATCTTTATGTACCTTCCTTTGCAAATATACATGTACAAAACGATGATATAAATTGTTTGTCTGCGATACAAGCATAAACCGCGTAATGCCATACTTAAAGGGGCATGGTCACAATTTTGGTTGATCATTAGAAATGCATTACTAAAGCATTGTAAACAATAAAAAAAATTGACCAAAATCAGGACTACGCTCCTCTAAAGGCTGCAACATCAATAAAATCGATCAACTTATTTTGAAAACATTAGTTTATGAATAAACACTTTTCTTTTTATCCTTTCTTCTTTTACTACTAACTTCTAAATTCAGTTGATTTAGTATTGCCATTCTCAATATTTTTTTTCCCGTTTAACAGAAGATTGTAAGTCCAAGATTTGTTCATAAGATCAACCTATATAGCGGTTTATTTTCGTTTTAGAAAGATTTTGAACTTGCAGGTTACCATTAAGTGGTCGTGCACTTAAGTCTATAACCACCCAATAGTAATTCTTAGTCCGGGGTTTTGAAAAATGTATTTAAATGAAGAATTTGTTGTCAGTACGGTTTATAGAATACTTTGACATGGCTGCTTTGTAAGATATTGAAGTTCTCTTTAATAAAGAAAAAGACAGAGAAAAAGTTTCTTTGTGTATTTAGAAATGAAAACAATGCATTTGGTTATCTCAAATGAAAAAAAAAATAGTTATAATACTACATTGTACAATATTTAAATAAACCATGCCCTATCATCTGCACAATTTGTAACCTTGAGTTTAAAACAGCGAGAAGTAGTGTTGTGTTGTATATTGTGTCACACTGAGCACCCTGAGCGCAACACTATCAGTTATTCATAAAATACCGGTACATTATATAATTACAATTCACAACAAATAGCATGTAATCATCCGGTTAGCTAGTTTTATTGACTGCGTCTTGAACTCCAATTTACATTTCCATTTTGCTCAACGGCTTCTTAACAGTAGGTACATTATAAGAGTTTAATATGGCTTGATCGACAATTGATTTAAGCAATGATAACTGCTGTTAGATTTTCAGAGTTTTTCTATAAAACCATTATGTCAAGAATAATATTGCAGATATTATACATGTAAATGTAAGAACAATTTGTCGGATCTATGTTTAGTACATTTTTCTTTTTAACATTTCATGTCATTTGTGAATTTTGCACAGAAATTAAAACACGGGTGATTAAAAAATTGAATTTAATTTCTTGAATTAATGTTAGTGCCAGATTTGTGTATTAAATATCACGTCCGCGCCGCATTGTGTTTTTCAAGTTCTTTGCATAAAGGTGGTATATATTATGTTTGGAATTGTTTGTGTACGCGTTTGTGCTTCCATATCGATTTAAAACCGGCGGATATCCTGTTGTTCTGCTAATTAATTGTGAATGAGCAACCTTGCCAAGCACCGACAATATCATATCAGTTATAATTCATTTAAGTGAAGATTAAAAAGGTCACTGGGATAACAGTCGTATTTGCTAAATACCCAAGTCATATTTGCCCTTCTTTATTAAGGTCCTCCGTTTCCAACGGAAGACCTTATTGTTTTCGTTCGGTTTCTTTTTCCTTATTATTAAGGTCTTCCGTTTCCGACGGGAGAACTTATTGTTTTCGTTCGGTTTCTTTTTCCCTATCATTATTTTTCTTTTTTTTTCTTACAAATTTGTGTACGCGATTTCTTAAAAACTACTGGAGCGATTAACATGAACCTTTCAGATGTGATAGATAATGATCAGGATCCGGTTGTATCAATATTTAATGGTTTATTAAAGCTTTATTAAACACCAAACATTTAATGAGTCATTAATTTCCGTTGTATCAAAGTTTTAATGAACGAATGGGTTCATTAAAACTTCATTAAATTCTCATATTTTAATGATGCCAATGGGGCTTCATTAACGCTTAATAACGCTAAATAACAATGGCGGCCAACGTAATGTTTCACCAATTAGGCCGAAGAAGAGCTGACAGAGTGTTTCGAGAACGTTTTTCTATTGAAAATATGACTGAGGAGGAAATTCGGAGGCGATATCGTTTCGGTAAAGATTCGATAAAACAAATTGTGGATCTGCTTGACCCAATCATCGGCCCCAAAACAAAGAGATCACAAGCTCTCTCTACAGAATTACAGGTACGTCACTGACAAATAAAACTTACTTTGCAATAAGCCTCTGCATATGTCTATGGCCTCTGTCAAGCGACCACAAGGGCTAGCTTCCCTTTGTTTTACTTGATTACGTCACATATGTCGTCATTTTGGTGGCGGATCTTTATTTATTTTTTTTTTTTTACATTTTTTACTGCTGCTACAACTGAAGAATATTGATTTTACTTGTCACACACAAACAAAAAATGTAACTGGCGTTATTTTTCAAATATTCTATCAAACTTTATCAATTTAAACTTTGATTTTGATTACATTATAATACAAGTGATACCGAATTATTAGAGTTATCCACCTTTGCATAAATGATCACAATGACAGGTGCTTGTATTTGTCGTTTTTTTTATTATACTAGGCTTACCAATTTGTTTGATTTAATTATTACAATATATTTTGTTGTGAAAGGTTAAACGTTTAAATAATATAAAACACGTATCTGCAGACTTGAAAAATTTTTAACTTGTTTATATGCAATATTGTTATTTATCGTCATTTCTAATTACATGTAGTTTTACGGGTTTTTTTTTTTCAAATACTACTTTTACTACTTATACAAATTTATTAAAGGGTAATGGTCACGATTTTGGTCAAAATTTATTTTTCCATTTTTAAATATTTACAATATGTTACAGGGAGGCATAGATCAACCAAAATTTGATAAATATAAAATTTATTGAATGATATCTAGAATTTAGAGGGATTTACATTCGATAAACTTGCATCTTTTAAATTTAAAAAACGATAAAATATTAAAAATAAGGATACCAGATTTACAAATAGCAACATCGTAAGTATACAGTGAAGCGATATTATACATACATGTATATCATTTAGCTGTTAGAAATGCTGAAAACTCTAGACAAAAGAATCACGATCCTTCATTATTCTTTCTTTGACATACATTCAACTATATTTATCCCAAACCTCACTTCTATAATCCCACAAACAGTAATAAATATTTTGAACAGTTAAAAGAAACCACACAGTTCTCTAGAGTTTACATGTTTCAATTTTAGCTCCTCATTTCTTTGCGATATTACGCTAGTGGGAGTTTTCTTGAAGTCGTCGGAGACACAATAGGAGTGGACAAGACAACTGTCTCCAGGGTAGTCCGTAAGGTTTCCCAAGCCCTAGTTTCCTTGGCTCCTCGTTTTATCAAATGGCCTGCCGATGACGAACTTCCCATCATCAAAAGCGAGTTCTTTAAACTAGCTGGCTTTCCCGGTGTTATAGGATGCATAGATGGCACCCACGTACGAATTCAAGCACCATCTCAAAATGAACCTGCTTTTGTAAACAGAAAAGGCTTCCACTCAATAAATGTACAAGCCATCTGTGATTATACAGGTGAGTGTGAAAGAAAGAGAGAGAGAGAGAGAGAGAGAGAGAGAGAGAGAGAGAGAGAGAGAGAGAGAGAGAGAGAGAGAGAGAGAGAGAGATATTTCTCAGATATTTTGAAATCTACATTCATCATTTTTACTTCGTTTGGCATTGAAACTTGTATTTTCTTTTGTAGGCAGATTCACCAACATCGTTGCCAGATGGCCCGGAAGTACACACGACAGTCATGTGTTTCGTATGTCAGGCATTCGACAAGCAATTGAGGATAAGTTCCACTCGATTAACGATGGGGTTGTTCTTGGTGACAGCGGCTACGCATGCAAACCCTACCTGATGACCCCGTATCTGAGACCCTCCATTCCAGCCCATGAACGGTTTAACTCGGCCCACTCCAGGACCAGGGTGACTATTGAACGTGCCTTTGGTTGGTGGAAGAGGCGCTTTCACGTACTGCATGCTGAAATCCGGATGACACCGGAGAGAGTCTGCACAGTCATAGGTACAAGTCTTAAGATAATATAGGTAACAGACTTGGGAACTTGTTTATTTGTATTCCCCAAGATGATTTGCATTTTCAAGTTTTCATGTATCGATATTATGTACGTATCTAAGTGTACTTTCAGAAGCATGCGCAGTACTTCATAACTTGGCTATTCTATTTCGGGAGCCAGTTGTAGATGACGACCAAGACGTGGACTTCGATGGGAATATCCAAGGGCAGTACAACGGACCCGATGATGGGAAGAACATCAGAAATTATATCACATTGCATTATTTTTAAGAAACCACATTTCCCCCTTTTTCTATAGATGGGTGTGTAAAGAGTGAATGCTACTCAAAGTTATTGCCATGTGTGTGTGTGTGTGTGTGTGTGTGTGTGTGTGTGTGTGTGTGTGTATCGAAAGTGCGTTAATATGCCAAGTTACATTGGGAAAATTTTATGGAGCTGAGCAATGAGCAGATGTGTCTATATGAAATTAAATGTCAGAAACACCTTTTTACATTTTTTGTGCTTTTATAACGATTCGAGCGAAAATCATTAATATTGTTTTTAAAAATCACAACAATAAAAACAAAATGAAATAGAGACATTTTATATTAGTTTATTAACCGTTAGTCGTTGTTATTTCGTTAACTAGTCCTTGGAAGGCATTTCCAACTCCCGCCGAAGCTTCTTGTTCATTAACATGTAGAACGTCGTTTGTTCCCTTAATTTCCGCTGTTGCTCTAACAAGACGGCGTACTGCATGTGCGTCACATCTTCAGGTCTAATCCTCTTACGATGACCGATATTTCCTATTTTTTTGGACCTAAAATGTATATAATGTTATATACAAAACATGTATACACAAAATCATGTAGATGTATACATGAAAAATGCTTTATTAACGTTTATTAAATAACTTTTTTGAATTCCAAACTCATTTTAATAACAATGAAAAGTAAGTATGGATTTATATTTACATGCTTGACTCCATGCAAGGCGTCGCTGTAGTGACAGTACTTGAAGTACATGTAGGTTTTTCAGCTGCTACGGTGGTTACACTCTCATCCTGCGGCTGCTCACAACATTCTTCGGTGACCTGGTCTCCTTTATTTTGTTGAACACTTGGAATCAGCAATTCCGTCAAAATGGACATAGTATTGGGGGAGCCGATCACCTCTATGTTGCTTTCGTCTATAATGATCAAGAATTTCTTTGTTATTTTCATCAACTGGTAATTGGTGGTTGTTTTTGCATATTTTAAAAAATACATGTATTACTAACATGCAACAAAATTGAAGACTTAAAAATGTCTTTAAAACCGAATAATATAAAAAAGTACAGCACCCATTTAAGTTTATTAATTATAATATGCACATGGTTTTTAATGCCAATGGGAGGGGGGGGGGGGGTCGAGAGAGGGAGAGAACACCAGGGCACCATAACCCAACCTGAATGCATGACATGAACTTTTTTTCATTTTTAGCATTTCGACATAGGGTTATTTAACCCATTTTCTCATCAAATTTCATATGCGTATATTTTGTTAAAATCTAGTTTTTTTTGAAAATGAATGAACCATAGAAAAACCCACTCCTTGATATCCACCACTAATACTTTTAAGCACAAGGTGGCGTTGTCATACGTGACGTCATTTTGTGAATATATGAATGAATACATGTTCGGAAGTTGAATGAATAATTGCAATGGATAGATTTTAAAAGTTGAATAAGGATACACGGTGACTTGTGGAGAATATCAAAATGATTCTGACCAGGTAAGTAATTATAATTCAACAAATAGGTGACATGCATATATATTTATGTGGCGTCTACTGCTGTAAACAAATTTTAACAAAGGGAGAAAACTCGTTTTCGTTTAAATTCATTAGGCCTACTGTGTATATATCATATAGTAGTAATATCAAACAAAATTCCGATGTAATATTTGAGTCATTTTTTCATATAGTAATTGGGAATGTCTGTTTGTTTTTGATGAATAGGACATTTAGCTGCTTCATTTTACTGCTTCAATGAAATACACAGTTTACAAAATATATTAAACTTAACGACTCTGTTGCACTGTTATATAGATGGGCTTGGAAAAAAAAAACCCAACACCATTTTTTTATTTCAATAATGGGTCTGGTTTTACTCACCAGTGGACTGCGTTTCAAACCCAGACAACCCATTGAATGTAGGCGAGTCTTTGTAGAGATCGACAATCTTCTCACTCACTACCGATTGTGGTTTTGCGCAAGGGCCTCCACCCGTCTTTCTCTGGGAGAGTTTGTTGGTACTGAACTCCTTTTTTGCCGTCTGGTGCATATTGGTCCATTTTGTTTTGATTTCTTTTATGGAACGATTTGCAATTCCCAAAGAATTAACTTGCGACGTGATGTTTTCCCAAATTTTCTTCTTTTTCTCGTTCGTGATGGTATTCGTAAATTTACTGTTAATTATATCGATATTTTTTTCCACTAAGTCTGTAAGTAATTGGATTTCGCTAGTATCAAAATTTTTTCCCCTGTTTCTACCTGACTTTGTTTGAATGTCGGCGTCTGTCATCCTGGCAGAATGTTTACAAACAAAGCAGACGCCCCGGAAGTTGATGAGCATAGCATTATGGGTAATATTGAAATATTAAGAAGACTTTAATGAAATATTAATATTTTAATGCTACATTAACTAATAAACCTTTAATAACGGTTTTGTACAACACACTTTAATGTGTTTATTAACTAATGATTTATTTAATTTTTAATGATTCATTAGGCTTAATAACACATTAAATTTAATGAACCGTTGATACAACCGGATCCTGAACCTTATTGCAAAAATTTTTATTGATGACGTCACTTCCGGCGCCGAAGCTCTCCCGAGCTCGAAAATTAAGGTTAAAAAAGCGTCGTGATTTTTCGTGGTTTTCTTTGAATATCTCCTTTCTCGAAAGTATTTTGTTAAAACATATAGAGCAGAAAAACTTTATAAAATCAAGAGCTTTCATTTGACATCAAAAAAAAGGGGATGGCCCTTCAAATTTGGGGCCGAAAGAACTCTAAGTCTGATAGTAATAACTTTTAAGTGTGAAATATTTTGTAATACGTTATAGAATCAATTATTTTCATCGTAACGTTATTGACCTATACATGGCAATTGTTTACTACTTTGTTACGTAATTAGGGATTTTTAGTAAGTCCGAAATTTTGATCTTTAATATCTCAAAATGGGGAAAATTTTTGAAAAGCAATATTGAACAAAAGATTCTCAAAATAATGTGCTTAACGAAATGCAACAATAATTTGTTTGTTATCCATTCCCTGAAAGAAGTTAAAGGGTCGGCCCCTAAAACGTTTTTTTCCAGATATCTCGAGAACGGTACATAATTTCTAAATATTTATTGAAGTTTTTGAAATGACAATAGCTTTTTTTTTACATCAAGGGGCTGGCCCTTCAAATTTATTAAACAAAATGTATTTAAAATCAAAAGACAAGGAAAAGGGGCTGATCCCTCAAATCAGGGACCCAGTGGGGTCTAAAGTCTTTCATCCATAGCTCTTTACTCAGGAATATTTTGTAATATAATTTAGAAGCAAAATTGTTTATTTAACAGTTATTTACACATACAATATAATAATTTTTTCATGTGTTATGTAAATTATGGGTTTTAAGGGACTAGAAATCTCAAATTTTGATCATTTTTATCTCAAGTAGGAGAAATATTTGGAAAAGCGAAATTAAAGAGCATTTAGATCCGACCCCCATTTCCAGATATGTTTCGTTGACGAAGATCAACGTCATTTCACCTTCTAAAAATCGGACGGAAGACCTCCCCGTTGCTCGCAACGAGATCTTGTCTAGTTATTATTATTATTATTATTATGATTATTATTATTATATAACAAAATCTATATATAATGTTGAAATGATGAATTTTATTCCAACGTTTTAAGTTTATCCAATTTCACAGTTAATTGCATGATGGTCTGGCATGCATATGCAAGAGACTATATCATGATAAAGTTCAGAAATAGTTGTACTTCTTCATCCAAGGACATCCACCCGGAATAGAGCAAGCGGGTGGCCCTTTAATTACAAAAAACCAAACAACAATCATATAAAATGATAGAACAGAAAACTGCATCTAGCCTACAAATTATATGAAGTATAGTGTTTATCAAAAAAAATAAATAAGCATCAAGAAACCCAAAAATAAATGTTTTCATTTTACCATAAATAATATTTTAGCGTTGCATACATTTTATGAGGTAGCCCCTTACTTACCACAGATATTAATGTCGCAAGCCCGGCACCCATTGTTGTCATAGTTGGGCATGGCGCACCCAGGGGGAATCTCGACCGCGGGACACATATATGGCTCACAGGAGACAGGGTATTTCGTATCTGTAAGAAATAATTATTGATTTCACTTGAAATGTCTTTTTTTTAACTACAGAATTAAATTACGGATACCCGATTGCAACACATTTGGAGGAAGTCAACAACAAACCAAATGCGATATCTTTGCATGCGTACAGTTCGAAGAAGATAGGAAAAAGCAGTTTTGAATTTTAAAACATAATTATCTACATTATAATTTATTGCATTTCATATTAGCAAAAAATCACGTGCCTTGTAGGGTCCTTGAAATTTTATTAAATATTACTGAAAATGGAACTTTTTATGTTTATTAATACATAATTTATACATAATTTAAGATGCTAAGTAAACGTTAACTTAAAGATGTCAAAAGAAAGTAAAAGATGTATACATTCTAACGAAACAACTAAATAACTAGGCTCAAAGCATCACTTATTCAAACTTCAGTAACATATCCAACGGATGACATTTCCAAAATGTAAATCAGATAATAAAAACATAATCAGACTCTATGAAAGCATAATTGTATTTAGTGGAACTAGGGGATACAATTCGTGATGTTTATGTGTATAATCTCTCCATCACAATTTTTTTTTTCTAGTTTGCTATTTTAATATGGACATACATATAGTGACGATTGACAACTGTTCAGAAAATGTCAAAGAAGTCAAATAATCCATAAGATATACATTGTACACGGCAGAAAATTTCTTGCCCCTAGGAGCCTACGCGGGACGCATTTCTGCGTTAAATGATTTTTTTAAGTAATAACCTTCAAATTAAAACATGTACATTGTAATTAAGGAATAAGGAATCATTCTTATAAATGAGTATTATGAGGTGATAATTTTGGTCGGGGCGTGGTCAAATCCAATAAAGCACGAAGGGCTTTATGATAGATTTGATCTCCCCCCCCCCCCCCCCCACCGAAATTATCACCTCATAATATTCAAAGAATGATTCCTTATTACTTATATTTATATAATTTTTAGCAATTGTACGATTAAATATTAAAGTATTGACATATATTTATGTGATTTTCATTTCTTTTAATTATGCAAACCCCTCTTGCGCTCCAACAATACGTCATTTGAATTTATTGGACTGTACATTACAAAATCGATTCGTAGTGTTATCACAGACAAAGACACTGAAAATGTAAATATTTTAGTATAAAAATTGCAATACTCACAGGGGAACCCATAGCAGGGAAGTATGTAGAGGATACTAAGAACGAGCACAACTCGGATCTGCATGGTTTTGTTCTTGACATCTTTAATTGTTTGAGCCCCTTATATAGGTCTGAAAACAGTAGTTCATAACACGATTTTACAAATAAAGGCAGGGGAAAAACTTGTAAGCATCATGCAATGACCTAGATTTTTCTTGGAAATGTTCGACACAGATTGTTCAATGTACTTTTTTCTAATCATTTTCTGCTCTTTTTGTAAAACGTGTGTCTTTCTGATGCTTAACAAAACTTAGAGCTATTATTTGGAAGATAACGAATGCCAAAAAACATCCAATTTTGAATTTGAGAAGGCATGTATAAAATATTTTTTAGGAAGTACCTAACATCCGTTAAAGTATTGTTAAGAAAAGTCTTCTAATTTCTTATTTCTCACACAATAATTGAATATTTCTTTATGTTATTTTCACTTATTTTTTTTTCTCGAAAAAAAATCCTCATGACAGAAAAAATTTAGATACTACATATTTTGAACAGTTCGAAATCTAGCTGTACTTTTTTTTCTTAATTTACAAATATGTTTACATAATATCATATTGTTTACTAGTTGATATACAGAGACCAGTTGAAATCATAGAAAAAAAATCATGGCGTCGTATTGTAACACTTGTACCCACGCAATTGAGTGTATGACAATCTACATCGCCGGAAATCAACGGCCATGCACTGCAGTAGACGTGTGGCTAGTGGTGTTCCGACGATGGACGATTGAACACTTATTATTTCAAACTTACAAATGGTAAGCTGATTCTCAAAAATTACAATCATAAATTTATTTTGGATAAGCCACTTTCAACAAAATATTAAGACTTTAAGGTGGAATGCCTTGTGACGTTTGACTCAGTTGATGCATGTGATATAACTTTAACGTCCCTGTGCGAGTTGTCAACACAAAGACGGAAGTAAACACGTGTGACGTAGCGAGCGTTATGTCGTGTTAGTAATTTACATATGGTATGTAAGTCAATGTCCTTTATAGTGTGTGTGAATCATAATTACACACGTAATAAATCAGTGACATGGTTACTCAATAAGTATTTGTTTAAAAATTACTTCGGATCGTTTTGTAAAACATGAAAGGAGGAATTCGCCGTTAAAATAAAAGGATTGTTTAAGCAGCGCACAAGTGATTTTTAGCATATGCAATTAAACAATGAAATTTTTCAATTGATGATAAAAAGTTGTTTTTCTTTTGTGTTTTTGTTTGTACATACATGTAGACACGCAAAAATTTCTAAGAGGAGTTTAAGTACATGTAGTTGTCATCAAGTTCACAACTTGATTTGAACATCACAACTGAACTCTAGAACGGTTTTGTCGATATTTTTGTCAATGATCGAAACTAACTTTAAACAGGACAATTAATTCAAAATTCTCGAGGAATACATTGTTTGTTTTTTGTTGACAATGAAAGAGGTTGTAAAAGATTTTTTTTCATGTTGGTTAATTAGCACAGAGAGAGAGAGAGAGAGAGAGAGAGAGAGAGAGAGAGAGAGAGAGAGAGCGATCTCAATAAGCACATCTTATACTTGTAATTTATTGCGTATATAAAGATTAAGTTATTGGGGGGGGGGGGGGTTTGGAGTGAATTAAAACCTTACATACATCAATGTAAATGATAAGGATATTTCGATGTCAAACAGACATATTTGTTGCTACAAAAACATGTTCTTCAAACTTAGTATATAAATACATGGTGTTTTTTTTACAAAAAACATTCCGTGTTATGGCAAATTTAAATGTATTTTTAAAAGTTTAATAAGAAAAAGAGTACGGGAACTTTTTATAAATGTTTTTAAGAAATCATCAATTTTTTTATGTAAATAAAGTTTATAAATTCATTTACGAAAGGCAATAACATCTTATACTGACATAAACAATTGATGGGCTAGGCAATAAATAACAATGCGTGTAAAGATTGGATAATATAAATATAAACAATTTTCCCTGATTGAAATATAAAATTAATACTATTTTGTATATCACAGTCATTTGAGTCACTTCACTCTGCTCCTGTTTTATAAATCTTCCGGTACTTGTGACAGACAGTCGTTGTAAACGTTAGAACCAGATCCCGACTGGTCTCTACTCTCTCTAAGACTGTTCTTTAACATGGATGTCGTGGTATGATCGTAAGTATCATCGAACACGTCGCTGAGTTTACTCTCTCGAATCACTTTAGCCTGACAATTGTCGTAAAGAGCTTCCACTTCTTCGTCTGCCTTATCCCATTTAACTTTAAAAGATCTAAGATGGTCGTAATCCCCATCGATTGGCCTTTTCCGAATGAATCGATTGTCGTTAAAATCATCTTTTAATTCCTCATCAACGATGCCATAACCGTCCTCGTCAAAATGAATGGCCAATCGTTTACCATCGCAAAATCTTCTCAACGTCGTGTCCATCGTGTTCAAACTACTGATGCTTCCCGTGCATGGTTCTGATTGGTCAACAACAGCGTCTATGGCGGTATATGTAATCTCCTCGGACGGGACGAGGATGTTGCTGGGGTGGTACTTTGAACGGCCATACCTCGCTTCACCGGAAGTGGAAGCCCCTTCATCAACAGGATGTACGCAACTTGGGCGTCGCTCATAACTTTCATCTTGGTTGTTTCTTCTGTGAATTGAAAATAAATATTTGATAAATTAAACAGAAAAAGACAAACGCAATTAATGTTTTTTAGATAAATGAAGTATATAGTATAATCAACAACCTGAAGAAATAATGGCACGCTAGAATAACTCACGTTTGTCTCCTTTTTGCGGCCACAGCAATTATTACTAAAACTGCCACAAAGAAAGAAACCCCTCCAATCGTGACAGGGACTGAAACAAATACAGACGAAATTAAGAGAGCTCAATGGTCGTGGTCACTTTAAGACTTTATTAATCTCCTTAAGAAGAAGAACTCTATATAGAGATATTTGTATATAGCTTAAATCTATAATATTTGAATTTTTTGTCCATTCAGCCTTCCTGCTTCTGTTATGGTCGCAGACGACATACTAGTATTTACATCAGCTATTGCATTCGTTGTCTCTTGCCGATTTCAGACTTCATGTAAAGAGTCGTATTGTCTGTCTGTCCGTTTTTGTGGGTTTTTTCTAAACAAAATTTTATTTTTCTATGAATTTTACTTATTTCAATGATTACAATTGTTCAGTCTGGAAGCGTGTTAGTAAACAAACACGTCTTCGATAAGCAATTGTATGAATCTCCCTCTCTTTCTTACTCAGTACGTCTCTGTGGGAGCCTTGCTGTCCATCATTTCCGGTATTCACATAGAGCGTGTCGTCAGGTTTTCCGGCGGGCTCTATAACTTTAGTTGTGTCTGTTTTTAAGTATAATGAAACAGAATTAGCCTATTTGCACCAATTATTTGGTAAATAATTTGCTCTCAAACATAGTTTTCTATCCATACTTGTTTTGTATGGAATGCTTTCTGTAACTTTATTTGCCTCTGTGACGCCATCTGTTTGTCCGGAATCCCCGGTTTTAACCTTCACTCCAGTACCTGGGGTTAGCGGGTTTAACGTTCCGTTGTCTGTTGTTTCACCTGTTAATGATACATAAACATGCATGAAACTGTATTTTGACCGATGGTGATTCGATCTGTTGTACATTCACAGGCAATCTCACTTAAAAATTAATTGTTGTAAGTTTTACATACAGGGAACGCTGTGTATCATAGACCTAACATTTCAAACTTACGACATTTTTCAATGGAACAAAATTCTACCACGCCCTGACTGGTGAAGCACCAGGGAGAAGAGCGGCCATCCGGGTTCCTACAGAAGTTCTCGGGTAGGCGCTGTAAATCGGTGCTGTTGCCCGCATCGTGCCAGTACATACACGTTGCCCCCGACACCGCAGTACTGTGTGTGCCTGTATAGTCTGCTCCAGTGTCCGTGTCAAGGCACTCCTTTATCTTTTCCACTGATAATTTGTGGAATATAATTATTTCATTAATCGTAGTAGTTATAAGCTCAATTAGTTAGTTTTCCTCTTTCTCAAGTTTTTGCGTACTTAGTAATCTAGTGGGGTATTTAGAGTCGGGGTGGAGTATGCTCTTTTGATGTTCCGTATTTGAACTCTTTTAACAGAGTGCAAAATTCTAATACATGTCAAATGTATGGCAACAAATTTCAACAACAACAAAAATACATAATTGTTTTGGTAATCATGCAGTTGTTCTATGCTACCTTTATATTTAGCCAGGTAACCAGCCAGCGTAAAGTGCAGATCGGATTGGAAGTGTAGTCGAATGCCCTTTCCGTATCCATAAACTGCGTTCGGAAGTTTGGTGCCAGATAATTTCACTAGGGTAGGAGAAAATGGACCGATTCCATTTTGTATCTGTAAATATATTTCATGCACGCGGGCATTTGTTCACTGCAGTGGAAACAAACTAGAAAGAATCACCTGTTAGCTGATGATGCTAATTCTAATCTTTAAAAAAAAAAGATGGATACCTCCAAAAAATCACTTGAATGAACATCGAAGAGAAGGAATTGGAGAACTATTCGTGAGCCCTTCTGGTTTATTATGGTTATGTAGTGATCAGCGTTGTTAGGGTATTTACCATGGTAACGAGGGGACGAAACCTTGCCCTCTGTATCATTAACTGTTTTGTCATAATCTGAGGAAAACAGAAGTGAAAGATATAAAAAGAAAGGTAATTACCATAGGAAAAGATTGTTTCTGATTTATCGGATGGATTTTTTTTCACAATCAAATATCATGCATAACAAATGGGGGTTATTTACAAGGGTTATTGAATTAAAACGCACCTTCATTGATCGCTGAGAATTCGGCACGAAATCCTTTACTTTCGTATGAAGAATCTGATATCATCCTGAACGCGCCTTTTGAAGATAAAATGACGATCGAGAACGGATCCCATGTTCCGCAATACTTTGTCAAGAATTTATAGCTTTCTTCGTATCTGTAGAACACCTGGCAATAAATCGATACAATATATATAGATGCAAGACCTTAGCAAAAGTTGATATACATTAACAAAAGACCTGTATATAGACGTCACGAAGATTAGTATACAAAAGAGCATGCATCTTTGGCAGCCAAGTGGCCGTTTCATATCCCCTTTTTAATGAAGGTCTGGCGCGGATTAGACACTTGTCTAGCGAAGATGCTGAAGCACATGGATAATTTTCAATTTTCAGCAACTGAAATTCCAAACTTAGTGAACTTTTTTTCCAGCAAGAGTTTGTCTGTTTATTATGTTATTAATATTATTACCAGCATATAACAATTTCATTTTTCCGTATTTTTTTTCTTACTTCTAACGCGTCTAAAACGCAGTTGAAGCTGAACTGAATTGAGAAATTGGTGAAGGTGACTAAAACTCTGTCCGAGTCCGGAACATCGAACCGGTACACTGTGTTTGAGGATGGTGGGTAATTGGCGGGGAAGTTATCCGAGGTAATGACGCTCGTTGTCTGGGCTAAAACAGAGTACAAGCAGTTAGCTAAAACAGAGTACAAGCAGTTAGCTAAAACAGAGTACAAGCAGTTAGCTAAAACACAGTACAAGCAGTTGGCTAAAACAGAGTACAAGGAGTTAGCTATAACAGGGTACAAACAGTAAGCTAAAACAGAGTACAAGCAGTTAGCTATAACAGAGTACAAGCAGTTAGCTATAACAGGGTACAAACAGTTAGCTAAAACAGAGTACAAGCAGTTAGCTAAAACACAGTACAAGCAGTTAGCTAAAACACAGTACAAGCAGTTAGCTAAAACAGAGTACAAGCAGTTAGCTAAAACACAGTACAAGCAGTTAGCTACAACAGAGTACAAGCAGTTCGCTAAAACAGAGTACAAGCAGTTAGCTAAAACACAGTACAAGCAGTTGGCTAAAACAGGGTACAAGCAGTTAGCTAAAACAGAGTACAAGCAGTTAGCTACAACAGAGTACAAGGAGTTAGCTAAAACAGAGTACAAGCAGTTAGCTAAAACAGAGTACAAGCAGTTAGCTAAAACAAAGTACAAGCAGTAAGCTAAAACAGAGTACAAGCAGTTAGCTATAACAGAGTACAAGCAGTTAGCTACAACAGAGTACAAACAGTTAGCTAAAACAGAGTACAAGCAGTTAGCTATAACAGAGTACAAACAGTTAGCTAAAACAGAGTACAAACAGTTAGCTACAACAGAGTACAAACAGTTAGCTACAACAGAGTACAAGCAGTTAGCTAAAACAGAGTACAAGGAGTTAGCTAAAACAAAGTACAAGCAGTTAGCTAAACAGAGTACAAGCAGTTAGCTATAACAGAGTACAAGCAGTTAGCTACAACAGAGTACAAGCAGTTAGCTAAAACAGAGTACAAGGAGTTAGCTACAACAGAGTACAAGGAGTTAGCTAAAACAGAGTACAAGCAGTTAGCTAAAACAGAGTACAAGCAGTTAGCTATAACAGAGTACAAGCAGTTAGCTACAACAGAGTACAAACAGTTAGCTAAAACAGAGTACAAGCAGTTAGCTATAACAGAGTACAAACAGTTAGCTAAAACAGAGTACAAACAGTTAGCTACAACAGAGTACAAGCAGTTAGCTTAAACAGAGTACAAACTGTTAGCTAAAACAGAGTACAAGGAGTTAGCTAAAACAGAGTACAAGCAGTTAGCTTAAACAGAGTACAAACTGTTAGCTAAAACAGAGTACAAGCAGTTAGCTAAAACAGAGTACAAGCAGTTAGCTATAACAGAGTACAAGCAGTTAGCTACAACAGAGTACAAGCAGTTAGCTAAAACAGAGTACAAGCAGTTAGCTATAACAGAGTACAAACAGTTAGCTAAAACAGAGTACAAACAGTTAGCTAAAACAGAGTACAAGCAGTTAGCTACAACAGAGTACAAACAGTTAGCTACAACAGAGTACAAGCAGTTAGCTTAAACAGAGTACAAACTGTTAGCTAAAACAGAGTACAAGGAGTTAGCTAAAACAGAGTACAAGCAGTTAGCTAAAACAGAGTACAAGCAGTTAGATATAACAGAGTACAAACAGTTAGCTAAAACAGAGTACAAGCAGTTAGCTACAACAGAGTACAAACAGTTAGCTACAACAGAGTACAAGCAGTTAGCTTAAACAGAGTACAAACTGTTAGCTAAAACAGAGTACAAGCAGTTAGCTACAACAGAGTACAAACAGTTAGCTACAACAGAGTACAAGCAGTTAGCTTAAACAGAGTATAAACTGTTAGCTAAAACAGAGTACAAGGAGTTAGCTAAAACAGAGTACAAACAGTTAGCTAAAACAGAGTACAAGCAGTTAGCTACAACAGAGTACAAACAGTTAGCTACAACAGAGTACAAGCAGTTAGCTTAAACAGAGTACAAACTGTTAGCTAAAACACAGTACAAGCAGTTAGCTAAAACAGAGTACAAACAGTTCGATATACATGTATTTAAGTTCAGTTATTGACTCTAACCATGTAATGGAACGTGTACGTTATTGAGGGTCATACGTAATATTACGACTTTACATTTCACAGAAGTATAAATATGAGATAGCCTTATATGTAAGATCAATTACATCTATAAACAAAGTATACTCATAGTGGCATAATAAAAAGAATTATGGAAGGCACTGATATTAATGGCGGAAAATTAACCGAAAATTATCATTTTCTTAATGAGGCATTTTTAAGTAATTAAACGCCTTACTACACCCCTACCGAGACATTTAGTTTATACATGTAGGGTTACAGTTTTCTACATAAAACGTGTAAATTTCCCAGACTTACTGTACATAAGAATATTGAATATCTATACACAATATGTAGAAATGATTCAGTGAAAAATGATATTAAAGAGCCAAAATTAAAAAAAAAATAAAATAAAACCCCTGTGACTGAATGAAAGGAATTAATCAAACTCAATATTATGTCTAAACTGTTTATGATTATTTAATTTCGATGCTTTTTATTCTACAGTTTTCACTCGATTGTCAAAAACATTTAAAAGCACTTTAAATTGCGGAAGCGTGTTGTAATTAAATCATTCCACATCCAAGGATACCATTTGAAAGATAAACTCATTTGAAATTTCAATTCTTAATTGGCTTTATTTTAAAAGATGTTATTCATCGATTTAACATTGAATTATAATTTGATGTTTTATTTATTATAATTACTCTTTTATTGGTATTCCCCCATTAAAAAAAAACTCCTTCATCAGTATTTCCCCATGTTTTTATATCAAATAAAAATCAGCCACATTAGTTTGTAAAATATATTGACTATAGTTTCGGACAATTGCATTGCGTATCATTGTATTGGAGTAACGAATTTGTAGTTAAATTACATTTTATGGTAATCAAAACTTAAAACACTTAAACACTCTTACCTGCAGAATATGTACTAACGAAAAAAGTAGATACACAGCCTATGAACAAAAGTCTGTCCATTTTTAATAGTCTTTTGTCATCTCCTTATCGGTCGTCATTTTAATGTGACCTTACTCACAACAGAGAGAAAGGATGCAGGATGTCCAAGTAATGTAAGATCCTGAACATTTCCGTAATCAGTGGCGGATCGGAAAGTTTTCTTTTGTTTACACATATACTTACATGACTGTGCATGTTTACGAAATTGATGCTTAATTAATGTAGACTTTTTAACTGTATAAATGCACAAAAGTGTGCATGTATATGTAGTTTTGAAGTGAAAATAAAGCGGCAAGTAAATAAATATCACAGCCGTTTTGTCAATGTCACCCATAAAGAAGCGATCGAGTAAGGCGAAAAATCTTAGTTTTAAAAATAAACATCTTTCGGGAAAACTTTTCATTTGGCAGTGACGTCATAGTCAGTAGCCGTTGAGTGAACGATCTGAGCTGTATTCATAATACCAGCGATCCTGTAGTGCGTAAGTACAGATTTTGTTGAAATTGTTTTGGTTATTGATACGTCTATGCAGCGATTGGATGCCTTACAATGGAACATGATGCTTTTCCTTAATTAACACACGTCCTTCTCTTTCTTATTTAAAAAATATAAGCAAAAAAAAGTACAATGGACAAATTCTCGTGATTATATAACGTTACACTCCATGAAAGTACATTTGTTCTACAGCTTCACTTTTCATCATGATTAGGCATACCGCTTTATCAGCCATTTGTTCATAATTCATAATTACAAATGCATAAGCTATAATAGTATGTAAAGACCCAGCCAAACCTATATGTATTTAGACGAAAAAAAATGCATGTGCTGTACATACGAGGGGAAATGTTCTAACCCATGGATTCCTACCTCCTTATATTATTGTATGGCTTTTTTTAAAAGTTCAAAGCACTAGATATTCGTTCCTGGTGATGAGTAAGCAAGTGTGCGGAGTTGAACAAAGATTCAACTATTACGTAATGCTCCTCTCTGTCAGAATAATTCGGAAAGATATATATACTCCATCTCTCATCGAGTGCAATGAAAAGAAAATCAATATGAATTTTTTCTCCACAGAATATGTTAGCATTGTGTGCTTATAAATAGTAATTCTTTTTTCAATTTTAAACAATTGTCACTAAAGAATAACAGAAGTATCTTACCAAGCTGACATGTGCATCGTCTGTGAATATGTGAATGCATCATTTTTAATGTACATTTTGTTAATGTTTAGGGGATTTTTTCGAGAGGGGGTATTTTATAGTGCTCTAATTTTTTTTTTTTTTTTTTTTTGGGGGGGGGAGAATTTTTCAATGTATTATACTGATATGCGAGTTAATAAAAATTCAAAACTTTCACCTGCTTTTAATGTAATTATTTTGATGTACCAACGAAGTTGAACGAACACATTCAGGCGCTTTCACCAACTTGATACACCCTCTACAAAAAATATGAATCAAAATGGAAACCTTTCAGTTGTGTTTATATCATTAAATCAACCGCACCATACATTTGGAAAACGCGCTATTTTTTAACATTGAATATGTTGTAAATTCAATTAAGTGCTACTTACTTATATGTCTAGCGTTTTTTAAGACGCGCCTCTTATTATCTAATGTCCGGAAATGACGAATAAGCTGTAAATAGCATAGTTGGGGGTGGGGGTCCGTGATCCGCCACACACTGTGTCTGGGACATCGCAGACATGGCCGCTGTAAATAAAGCTGTCAGAGATAACACGAGAGGAATACTTCAGATATCTGCTCTGGGGTCAGTCGTTGTTAGAACGATAATAAAGCTCCTTTTCGCAAATACAAGTGTAGCTATATTTGCATGGGTCATAAACTTCACGGGCATACCGCAGCATGAATTTCATGCATTTCAGTTCGATTAGGTATTAATGGATTTTTGGTGTTTTATTAATATGATTCCTTGAACAAGATCCTTAATCATGCATTTCAGTGTAAGTATATATTGTATATATAAACACATTGGTGGCATGCGTTGTTTTAATTGCATCGCTAGTTCAGGCAGTGTTTATTTATGAAGTTGTAAAATCGTGAACTGAAATACCGTTATATAATTGGCAAATCTATAATACATGTATAAAGACACTGGTATGATGTATAATTAATAACTAAATAAACAGTTATCATTCGGAATCCTTCACTAAATTGATCAATGATAGCGAACATTTCACACCTTTTTCAATTTGCCCTGCGAAAGATGCAAATGATGTGCAATTTACGTATGCTGTGCGTTCATTTCAAGAATTCGTTTGGAAATTTTTTATCACAAGGACATAAAGAATTCTTATAAGCCTTCAGCAAAAAAAAATTGATGGTTGAGGCACGAGGTGATTGAACGCCCAGATTTTTGCAGCAGGTCAATAATATGTAAGTGTAGTTAACTAACCTACATGGTCAGAATGTATTCTGGTCTACACCCTCATACACCTTAAAGGCAATACATTAGCAATCTCAGAATGAGCGATATATTACTTTAAAAAGATAAAAAATATTGACCGGACCAAATCTTAAATTTGACATATACATGTATATTCTATATTTGGGAGAAAAAGTTTCATTTACTCCCCTCTCTCTCTTTCTCTCTCTCTCTCTCTCTCTCTCTCTCTCTCTCTCTCTCTCTCTCTCTCTCTCTCTCTCTCTCTCATTGTAAATCGAGAGATAAATATTCCAGTTAAAATAATCTACATTATGCAAGCCCATGCACTGTATACATAGTGACGGTAACCATGCTGAAGAGATAACAGGTATAACAGTTCTTAATCTCAGAAAAAATGTGAATCGCTGTGTTGTGCACATTACCAATCAAACAGAGAAAACGTATACACATATATATATTCTCTTTCTCTCTCTCTTTCTCTCTCTCTCTCTCTCTCTCTCTCTCTCTCTCTCTCTCTCCAATTAGCCTTTTTACTAATAATAAAAGAATTCAATCCTTTTTCTTGTCAGGTGGACAATAAAATGGCCACGCCTAGCAGCATCCCGAGCAACGATCTAATAAAGAGGGATCAAACTCTTATTGAAGGTAAATAAAAATAGTCCAGTTTACAACGATTCAAAGAGCTGTAACTCTGGATATCCAAAAATAAAGATTTTTGAAAAAGTACACTGATTTTATGAATATTCGTAGTCATATTATAATAATAATTAAATTCTGCTTGTAAAGCCTCATTTGATTGACTAAACAAATTATATATATCGTATAACATAACTTGCCTATGTCACAATACGACGCGCGTGCGAAACGTATTAGCCTAATCCGCTTGACATTACGTTTAAATTTTGTACAAATAAACATCATTTCACGAAATAATTGGCCTTATTTTCTGATTTTAGGAGTAGAAAATTAAATTATAACGAATAAATTTAATATCTACATATGTTATACGAGTATAACATAACTAGGGACAGTTAACGCGTTTTTATAAAAGCTTCGCGGTTTATAAAGCGTAAACTACCCAAAGTTGTGTTATATCGTATAACATAGGTAGAAATAAAATTCTTAAATGTTATCATTGTCGTCGTCCTCGTCGTCAATATTATATATCTCAGCCTGTACGGTGTGTGTAATATACTGTAGATATAGAAGAGGAGAAGCAGCTGGCCTTGTTTGTAGGGGTGGTAATCCTAGGGGTGTTTTTCGCCGTGATTGGGGCGGGGCTGACCATGTACTGGATCTACAGAAAGACCCACCCTGGCGCCTACAGACACAACAGACTGGAGGACCTTCAGAGGTTACAGTCAACTTCCAGCACTAATGATGACGTCAAAAAGACACTGGCATGATGACGTCAGAAAAGACACTGGCATGATGACGTAAAATCGACATTGCCTTGGAGACGCCATATTTATCATACTTGTTTAGTTCATTTGAAGGTTGTTTATAAATACGGGTATCAACAAGTTTGTACACATTTGATTATTAATAGTTTACAATATTTTTAAATGGTGTATGTGTGCTTTTAGTTTTGTTGTCATACATTTGCTTGGTACCAAGCATTCATAAAAATTGTAATGGTTTAATTTTTATAGTTTAATAATAAAGATGCAATTATAGGTAGAATCAAACATATTCAAAATGACTTTGCACGTTAAAGGAGCATGGTCACGATTAATTTTGGTCAAATTCTATTTTTCTGTTTTTATTATTTACCATGCTTTAGAAATGCATTTCAAATGATCAGACGAAATTTGAGAATCCGTCGTAGAGTTATAAGCAAGATACAGGGCTCGCAATTCTTAGGCATATAAACAAGGCTCGTGCCCTGTTTTGTTTACATAGGTTCAATATACCAGTAAAAAAAAATTTTCAAGATGATTTGTAAATCATCTTATTCATATTCATGTCATGTATACTAGCGGAAAAAAGAAACTGTGCATTATAAGATTTAGTATAATTTTTCTATATCTATTGTTTGTATTTATAAAATTTTAACAATCGATAATGGTATTGTTTTTGACAATATCGGATGGTAACCGTCCGGGTGCACGGACTTTTTCATGCTTAGTGAGCACCTGTTGTTTATTGAAGAATTTGTACGCACGAGTTTTACAGGCCAATACTGTTTGGAATAAGATCTGTAAAGGATTTGTTTAAACTTTTTTTGTTAAGGAAATCACTTTAGTTTCAACAAAATTTACCCCTATGTCATGCCACGACTCAACGAAAACCAACGTAATCGTGCTCTTGGGATGCTGCAAGCTGGAATGGCACAAAATACTGTAGCAAGACACTCTGGAGTTCATCGGAACACCATCCAGTCATTATGGAGACGTTTTCAGCAATCTGGCAACACCCAGGATCGACAGCGCTCTGGGCGACCTCGTTTGACGTCACGTCAACAGGACAACCACAGTAGACTTGTGTATCTGAGAAATCGTTTCCAGACAGCAAGTTTGACTGCCCGTAGCATTCCAGGGCTTCGACCAATTAGTCCAAGAATTGTGCGTAATCGTCTGCGCGAGCAAAACATCAGACCAAGACGTCCAGCGGTGCGCCCAGTACTGCTTCAACGTCATCGTATCGCCAGACTAGCGTGGTGCTCACGACATCTGCGATTCAGAATACAGGACTGGGCCAATATTCTGTTCACTGATGAATCCAGATTTCATTTGGATAGCAGTGACGGCCGTTGTAGGGTGTATCGTCGCGTTGGGGAGCGTTACCAGGACGCTTGTGTTGTGCAACGTCGACAATTTGGTGGAGGTAGCGTTATAGTATGGGGTGGAATATCAGCACGTGGAAGGACCCCTCCACAAATTGTCAATCGAAATCTCACCGGCGTACGCTATCGAGATGAAATTGTTCAGCGTCATGTGATACCCTTCATACAGAGACATCAAAATTACATCACTCTGCAGCAAGACAACGCAAGACCACACGTTGCACGTGTAGTCAGGGACTTGTTTGTTCAACAGAATGTCGATGTCTTGCCTTGGCCAGCTGTTTCCCCCGATTTGTCGCCGATCGAGCACGTCTGGGATGAAATGGAAAGACGTTTACGCCGTTTACCAAATCAGCCAGTGACATTGGTTGATTTAGGCCAGGCTTTAACCAACATCTGGAACAACATCCCTCAAGCATTTCTGAACACTTTAGTGGCATCAATGAGGCGTCGCTGTCAAGCATGCGTGAACGCAAATGGTGGTCACACGCGTTATTAATTTTGTTAATTCAATTTCAAATAACAGTGACTTTCGAGTGTGCTGAAATTAAAGTTATTCGACGTTGACATTAATGTGTTATGAGATGTTGTTACGAATACATGTGTTAACAGTATTACAAAAAAATAAAATTTGTTCATTGTAATTTTTAAATGTTTTTTCATATATTAAATAATGCACAGTTTCTTTTTTCCGCTAGTATATTTATGAAACCGTAACACTATAAGCATGACAAGCGCGTGCGGTGATCATTGTGACATCAAACATAATAAACAGCATGTAAAAGTTCACCGGGATTTGAACTTCGTTGGTCACGTGATCAAATATTGTGAAGCCCGAAGGACTTCTCAGAGGATTTGATCACGTACCAACGGAGTTTATATCCCGGTGAACTTTTTAACATTGCTGTTTATTATTTATATTTACTTTTGAGAAAGGCAAATTGTTCAGAATTATTATCCTGGCGTCATGGGTTTCCGATAGTCTAACACTAAACGATGTCTCTAATGATTATCTCTTTAGTCAACAATTTTAAAACTATATCATTTTTTACCTCAAACATAGCATCGAAAATCGCCGATACTAAATCAATGAAAAATCGTCAGTTTATGCAATTCTTAGATATAAATGAACTTGATGCCGCATTTGACCATTAAAATCAGCGTCATCTGTTTCTGATAGTATGATTCATCAGCAAATTTCTTCAATAATAATTAAGATAAATATGAAATAACCTTATAAATATATCTAATAATGTTTTCAATTGATTTTGAAGTTTTTATATATTCTAAACCCTAGTATCTTATTTTTAGTTCAAATTAGTTGAAAAAAATCCATCATTAATGTTATTGTTTTAAAAATGCTAAAGACACTCATGAATCTATAGTAATTCTTAATTGCAAGAAACGTGATATTTTCCTACGCCAATGTTCCACCAAAAATATAGTCCTAATTAGATTCTAAACTTTGATTATTAGTTCTATGCCAAGTTGTATAATAGTAAAAACGATAGAAAAATATGATATTTCAATTTCCTTTCATCTTCATTTAATGAACATTTAATCAAATTTACAAATTGACAAATCGAAAACCAGAAAAGACTCCTTCCTTAAATCAAGACGAAGCTTAATTTAAAGCGCTCTTCGGCTTCGATTCTAAGAAAAACTTAACAAAGTCACGTAATAATTTCAGCATGAAAATACGGCATCAGAAGTATATTTTACCAAACGTTAAGCAAGTTTAAATATTGATGTTCTAATTCAGATTTTAAACAATTTTAATGACTTTTATTAAAATAATAGTGAAAATTAGTATTTTGTTAGTCTCTTCAGTAATTGTGTGATTCAAATCTTTGCAAGCTGCATAACTAGAGTAGTGCAGATTTATAAAATCGAACGGAGACTTCGTAAGTCCAGTGTCGCAAGTCATTACGCAGCACTGTTAATAAGTGTATAAGGCTTACTATGAAAATATCAGCGAATTTAAACGTTCATAAAACGATGCATCTATTATTACAAAATATTTATGTTAATTTATTTTATCATTATATAATTGTGATATCAAATGAAGCAGTACAGTAAATGCTACTTTGTATGACACTAAGTGTGGTCCCTTGAATTGATAGTCACGTGATATGTGTTGATAATTCTCCCGAATGGAGGACATAAACAAATTTAAATATTACAAGGGCATATCCTTATTTGAATTAAAATTTTAAATAAAAACTAAATTCTACTTTTCTGATAGATTTTGAAAAGTGCTGCTGCTTTGTATAGAGTTCATCTTTTATTAGAATAAATATCAAAGAAATGAGCTCTCGCAGCGACCGGTTGGAATTTATATGACCTTCGCTTAATATTTTACGTATTTATTAATTCATTTTGGATATTTCATTAAAGCAGCAGCACATTTTAATAAATTTAACATTCCCTTAATTTATATCCAAAAGATCGAAATGATCTGTTAAGTGTATGCCCTTGTAAAAAGCGGATTTAGATAGGATTCCCGATGTCAAACACATCGAACGTGTACATTAAACACTCTAGAAAAGAAATAATACACGCTCTAAAAGTAATTACATGCCGAATCAAAACAAGCATAGTAGATAGGATTTAATGGTATAATAATTGTTTTATGAATATTTACATTCTACTGTGTTTTTCCATTAAATTCTGTGATCTTCAAATGCCTCTAAATGCAACAAGTAGTCAAAGGTTAAAATGACGAGTTTTATTATGACGTCACAAACGTTGAACGCTGTAAACTGCAACGTCACAAGCGAAAATCAAAGTTCACGCTTGTGGCTGTTACTGTGGCTCTTCCATTAATGTTAACTTACCCTTAGGATAAGATAGGAATTTTAAGGTATGAATCACATTTGCAGACAAGGCAAGAAGTTAAAAAATGTAAATATAAGCATTAAATCATGATTTTTTTAAGTATACACTCTCATAACTGCAGCGGTGTGTGCATACAAATTTTCATAACGCGCTAACGCGCGTTACTCAATTTGTATGCACACACCGCTGCAGTTATGAGAGTGTATACTTCAAAAAATCATGATTCAATGCTATATTATACGCCGTTCGTTTATAAAGTGCTTTTTCTAATGTTAAAAATGATTGATCCGCCTCATTCCACACATAATATGCGTCAAAATTTACAATATGACGTCACATCGACAAGTGCACCGCGATCAGTCTGTTGTTTATATATTATCGTTGGTGGACTTATTTGACTACAAAGTTGCACGCATAGGTAATTTTTAATGTTTTCGTACCCATAAAAATCGGAAATTACTCTATTTATTAGCATTTTTGACGACTTGTTGTTTTGTATGATGTCATAGTTAACATTTCCCGTACTTTCTGGTCGGTGCTGCGTAAGGATATGACGTCATTTTGGAGAAAACTCACGCGATCAAAATAAACTATCGGAAACACGTGACTATCGGAAACACATGATACAATAATCGTACTTTAATGTTTGCATCCGTCAAACGATAAGCGCGTGTGGTAATCATTGTGACGTCATTAAAAAGTTCACACAGAATTGAACTTGTTCGCTTCTATAGATCATTATTTTATATCGTAAAAAGAATGTTGCTTACGTCATAGTAAGACTTACGACAAAAAACGTATCAATCCGCCTGACGTTACGTTTGAATTTTGTACAATTTGATGTCATTTTACGGTCAAATGACCGTTTTTATCTACAGTTAATAGCAAAAAATTAAATTATAAGCAATGAATTCAAATATTTATTAGTTTTATACGATATAAAATGGTTTGGAACAGTTTACGCATTTTTATAAACCGCTTCGCGGTTGATAATGCGTAAACTGCCCCAAACCATTTTATATCGTATAAAACTAATAAATGTTGAATTCATTCCTTAAGTAAATATAATTTAATAATTACTTTTCAAAAGCACATATCAAATTGGTTATGTAAGATTAAACGTTTCAGTCAATACAAAAATAAATATACTCAAATCACGTGAAGTCATTTATATTTGTGCACAAGCACATGATTTATCAAAATGTATTCATATAAAAATATTTAGATTTGCAAATATGTTTCCTTATATGAACCTGTAGAAAAACGAAAACGTTCAATTCTTAATGAACTTTTTATGACGTCACAATGATCATAGCACGCGCTTATTGCTTGTCGCTTGGATTATTGTAAACATAAAATCTCGGTAATTTTAACAGTTCTGAACGATTTGTCTTTTTCAAACGTAAATATAAGTAATAAAAAGCAATGTAAAAAGTTCACCGGGATTTCAAGTTGGTTGGTACGTGATCAAACCTACTAAGAAGCCCTTCGGGTTTCACAGGATTTGATCACGTGAACAACCAACTTCATTCATATCCCGCTGAACTTTTTAAATTGCTGTTTATTTCTTAATTGAACGTCGCAGATGCCAAATGCAAACATAAGGGGAAATGTACACTGTATCTATATATATATATATATATATATATATATATATATATATATATATATATATATATATATATATATATATATATTTATGAAAATTATACTGAAATGAACGTATTTGCTCTTGTGAACCTGTTCATATAAGGTAATAAATTTGTAAATGTAAATATTATTTTATAAACCAGGAAGATTAAATTTACAACCATATAAAATTTTTTATGAAAAACAAAAGAATGACACTATCACTAGAGGGCGCTGCGCCATACGATGTTGCTATGGTGACTATGTTGATACATTGCCACGCTGAGTTGTGTGTTTAAAATTTTAAATAAAAAAAAATTAAAATTACACCTTTCTGATTACTAGTATTTAGTCCAAACTGATGTTTCCAAATGCACAAGCGAATTTAAAATCTCTTATTAGTCACAAGACCATAATCTTCTTACAGCTAATAATGCTTATTTGGTCCAACTTTTTTTTTATAAAACCATAATTAAAGTGTGCTGAGTCCGAAAAAAATATGCTGACCTTCACGAAAATGGAGTGAATGCCAGCATATTTGCCAAGTTGTTCACTTTAAATAAGTTCTCAGACTTAGTCCGGACTACATGCGGCATTTAATCGTTAAACTTTTCAATTTAAACAACGGAATAATCCTCTAGTCACCAAATAAATCTATGTTTTATAAACTTTACGTGGTTTTTTATTATTATTATTATTTTTTGTGCGTTTTAATGATTGAACTAATGATGAGTTTAACAACTACATTGTAAACCAGAAAAAAAAAATCATTTTTTTATTAATTCGATCGTAAGTCGTAAGATACAACTACTTTTAACGATTTCTTGTGACATTTTGTTTAAACAACGACAACATCTACCAGTATCTACATAGCCTCATAAACGAGTCATTTTGAGTAATCTACGCACAAAATAACCACAGGAAAGAAGCATTTGTTTTTTTACTTATACAGGTGCAGATTATACCAGGTGTGTAAAATTTTAAAATCCAACTTGGGTACCTGTACTAGATTTTGCCCTCTTCAAGTTTGGAACATAAATGGCTTAGATAAGCACAAACGATGTATTACATAAACCTATAATTTTCCTTTTTCATTTCGCAATGACCGTAGTTTGCTTTAGTAATTAAACACCGCACAATTATTGATCATTATTGATCATGCATGACATATTTCTTGCAAAATGTAACTTTTATTTATTCATAAAAGTACTTTATTATATTAATTTTGAAATGTCGCCTACTATAAATGTTAACAAACATAATATCATGATAATTAAGCACCTATGCAACTTATCTGTATTGACATTCAATTAATTTATTTCAACATGAAGCCTATCTATCGCTGTGTCTTGTATAAATTTTTAGCTTACCGGGTGACAGTAAACACAAAATTTAAAACAAAGATGCATTTTAAAAAAATACCATGCACGCTAAGATAATATATGGGGAAAACCCTGCATATAGGGGCAAAAGTGGGTCATGCGCGCATTAGGGTTTTGTTAACATTTTCCTGAACGCGCGCTATTGACATTTCCTCTTAAATTTGTGGATGTGGGAAATGTACACATATAGTAATACCTTTAGGTGTTCGATATTTAAATCCACAATAGTTAGCTGTACTAGATTTTACCCCCTTCTAAATTTGGAACAGAAATTTTGAAATAAACGATTTTGGATTACCGCATTGCAAATGTATAATTTTAATATTCATTTTGGTTTTTAATGATTCCATTAGCAATGTTCACCACTGCCCCATTAAACATTTCTGCAAAATTAACAATAGTACAGGAAAAAAGAAACTTAAACAAAGACTGTAATTTTCTAATGTCTTTAAATTGTATCGTGAAGGGGGATTTGAAATGTTTGAGATGAAAAATACAGCACATTCATTATATGTGACAAATTTTACTTTACACAACAATAATTTCACTTGATGTAAAATAAGCGAAACAAAAATCTCTTGAATTGTAATTAAATTAAACATGCAATCTTTACGAACTAGTTATCTTCTCTTTTGTCTTTTGTCATCATAACTGAAAAAATGCCTAATTGTCTAATTTCAGAGAGTCATATTCAAGGCTACTGACGTCACGTTACACTGTACGTCCACTACTTCTTTCTGTACATTTTCCCTGACATTTTCGCATTACAGGACACAGCTTCGATGACCTGAAAATATGTTAAAAATGAATGTTGTGAATCTTCGGGGGGTAAGTTTAATTAGTCACCCTTATTAAATAATAATACTTACTACGTCCATTACATCGCCATTAATTTTTCTAGTAATGACAAAAGACCGGTCTTTGCCATCTTCAAAATTGGTTTTCTCGTCTTCCCTTGTTTCGCCGTCACTGATGACCGTGATTGTCGTCTGAAATACAATTTACGACCGTGCAATATTGTTTAAGAACAAAACACTATTTTTCAATTTCAATTTTATGCATTACCAATACAAAGGCGTAAATAGTTAGTAATAAAACTTACCTTCAAAACCTGTTTTTTCAATATATGTTACTTATTTTACCTTCTATATGGAGATTTTAGCATATCGTATTGCAAAAATTAATTTATAAACAAGACAGCGTGGTTTTGATTTTTAAAATGCATTACTAGATTTTACTTTTAATAAACATATATGCATGCCATTTAGCGATGAACTTGATTTAACGGAAATTTCTTTCTACTAAAGCAACATTAAAAAAAATACACAGCCAGATATAACACATTTACACAATTTATTTCTATCACAAACGATGCAGACCTTGACATCTGATCCATCGGGGCCTTTTCCATCGAATGGTTTTCCGATCTCCACCTCATAGACCATTGGTTGGTCAGGGTAAATGCTCGACACATAAGTAATCTTCCACTTGTCCCCGTTTATTTCGTAGGTCATTGTTGATCTCGCATCCTTGTATTTGTCCTTATATTCTCCAAGCCCTAAAACGAGAAAAGTTCAAATGTGTTAGGTAGCTGTTTTGCATTCGCGTTGCAAGGTATTGTTCAAATAGACGAAATGCTATATTTCCTTTCTAGATTCATTTTGTTCATATTCTTGTTATGTTTACTTGATAATAAATTATGTATTTTGACAAGTGTTGAGAAACAACAGTATATTTCGATCTGTTAATTTTAATTTTAAACTTCAGTTTGTTATTATACGGTGTTTTTCAGTGCCCTTTTAAATAAAATTTAATCAGGGCTTGTTTAAATATCTTTCAAACTAAACAGTATTGTTCATTACTTACATTTTATTATATGTTAATGAAGAATATAAAGAATGAACACACAAATCAAATATTTGCAACTTATTAATTTGATAGGTCAATAACCAGTGTTAACAACAAACCATACTTTCTTAAGGTGGTATGGGACGTATTGTTTATTGAAATAAACAATAAAATGAAGTGTAATTATATAAGTAGTTTCTTTTCTAATATAGTCGCCTTACAGCGAAGCTCAGTGGTTTAGAGGGTTTACTACAAATCTGTAAGTCATGAGTTCGAATCCAGCTGGGGGTTTTACATTTTTTACCTCTCCAATTTTTTTAAAAGCTATTTTTTGGTTAAATATCATAAAATTTGAAAATTCTAAACCGGTGAAAGAATTCTAATTATAGTGTACTTTAATCCACAGTAATATCAACAGATTCCCATACCACCGTAATGGTTTTCTTTTAATTTGGACGTTGCCCCCCCCCCTCCCCAATAAGATAAGACCAAATCCATTTAGCACCAATAAGATTTAGGTAAAACAGTATCAACATACCGATTGCATCCATGAAAGGCCCCATGCTTGGGTCCATCTCCCGGTCCTCCCATGTTCCTTGGAACAGAGCCATTTTTAAAAAGAATTTCTCAGTCGGACTGACCTCGAAGCAGAGAGAAAAATTATCTGATCGCTAGACTAGTATCGTGGCAATTTAAATGCATTGTTACACTCGCTGATTGGTCAGAAATCTTTACGATTTCTTCAAATTATCGACGGCAAATATGATAAAGCTGAACTGTTGATTTAAAATTTGGGGTAAAGGTATCGATCTTCATTACTACATGAACGTGTTGCAATTCTTATTGAGTTACACTTAGAGTTCTTTATACATGTAGAAACTTTCTTTTCAAAATATATTTCATATTCATACTCAAACTTGTATACCAGAATGCTCATTATTCAAAAGCTGCAAACATTTTCAATATGATATCAGTGAAGTCACTTGTAAGAACAAAATAGTTTAGAATAAATTGTGTGTATAAATTTTGCATGCCCATGATCAGTCCATTAGACGATTTTTCGTACATTAAATTCGCTGCAAAATTGAAGAAAAAAATTAGGCACTCATAATCACCGCGCTTATTATACAACCGCTACCTTCTCCATAGTTAATTAACTGTACTAGATTTTACCCTCTTCAAAATTTGGAACAGTCAGAATTGACGATTTCGGAATACAGAATTGCAAACGAATGATCTTATTCTACCTTATTTTGCTTGTTTGGAAATGAACAAAACTGTAACTGTCCTGTCAAACGTTCTGAATGAATAGCTGTAACAATAAGCCAGAGTTATCTTAGAAAAGATTTTAAATTAAATTGAGTTTTCTCTTGTTTAAAATTGTATTGGGGAGAAGGGTAAGGGATACTTGGGATAAGAAGCATAACAAATTCATAACAAGTGACAAATTTATTTCTCAAAACAATAATTCAACTTTATGTACAATAAACAGTCAAAAAACACTTTTATTATAATTGCATGCTTTAGTAGTTGCTTAAACCATGAGGTACCTTCTTCTTTGTCTGTTGACATCATAATTTAAGATTGCATTTTTGTAGGCTAATTTCAGAGAGTCATATTTAAGGCTACTGACGTCAAGTTACCTATGGCGACTGACGTCACTTTACTCTGTACGTCCACTACTTCTTTCTGTACATTTTCCCTGACATCTTCGCTTTACAGGACACAGCTTCGACGACCTGAAAGTATGTTAAAAATGAATGTTGTAAATATTCGGGTGTAAGTTTAATTAGTCACCCTTATTAAATAATAAAACTTACTACGTCCATTTCATCGCCATTAACTTTTCTGGTAATGACAAAAGACCGATTTTTGCCATCTTCCATATTGGTCGTCTCCTCTTCTCTTGTTTCGCTGTCACTGATGACTGTGATTGTTGCCTGAAACACATTTCATGACCGTTAAATATTTTCTAGGAAGAAAGATTAATTTTCAATTTAAATTTTATGTATTAATAATACAAAGACGTAAATAATTAGTAGTTTAAACTTTATAAAACCTCACAAATACTAGTATATATGTTACTTATTTTACCTTGTATACGGAGATTTAAGCATATATAGCGTATGCTTCATATTGCGAAAATAAACTTATAAACAAGATAGCGTACTAGGTTTGATTTAATGCGTTATTAGATTTTACTATTTAAAAACATACTTGGTTAAGCGGAAGCTTCTTTCTACTAAAACAACTAAATAGATTACACAGCCAAACATAATACACAATCTTTGTCTATCACAAATGATGCAGACCTTGACATCTGAGCCATCGGGGGCTTTTCCATCAAATGGTTTTCCGATCTCGATGTCATAGACCATTGGTTGGTCAGGGTACGTGCTCGATACATAAGTAATCTTCCACTTGTCCCCGTTTATTTCGTAGGTCATTGTTGATCTCTCATCCTTGTATTTGTCTTTATATTCTCCAAGCCCTAAAACGAGAAAAGTTCAAATGTGCACGGTAGTTGTTTTGCATTCGCGTTGCAAGGTTTCAAATACACTAAATACTACATTTCCTCTCTAGATTCGTTTTGTTTATTTTCTTGTCATGTATGCTTGATGATTTTGTATTTCGACAAGTGGTGAGAAACAACAGTATATTTAGATTTGTCAATTTCAAACTACAGTTTGGTACTTGTGTACATTTCTATATACAGTGTATTTCAGTGCCTTTTTAACTCAAATTTAATCAGGGATTATTTAAATACCTTTAGTGCTAATAGGTATTGTCCATTACTTACATTTTATAAATCAAGTATTTGCAACTTTTTAATTTTTCACCAAATTCATTAAGAACCAATAATATTTAGGTAAAACAACGCAAATATCAACATACCTAATGCATCCATGAATGGCCCCGCGCTTGGGTCCAGTTCCCGGTCCTCCCATGTTCCTATGAACTGAGCCATTTTTTAAAAAACAAATTCTCAGTCGGACTGACCTCGAAGCAGAAAGAAAAATGTTCTGATCGCTAGACTAGCAGCGTGGCAAATTAAACGCATTGTAACGCTCGCTGATTGGCCAGAAATGTTTATGATTTCTTTAAAGTATCGACGACAAATAAAGCTGAAGAGTTGATTTAAAAATCGGGGTAAAGGTATCGATCTTTATTTCCACATGAACCTGTTGCAATTCTTAATGAGTTAGATACATGAATAAATTTTTTTTAATATATTTCATATTCAGTTAATTGTGTCACAGCAAGTGTGTGAGTTTTGCAAGAATTGTAAACGTTGGAAACGTTTGATCTTATTCTACCTTATCTTGCTTGTTTGGAAATGAACAAAACTTCAACTGACCTGTCAAACGTTCTAAAAGAATAGCTGTAACAATAAGACAGAGTAAGCTTAGAAAAGATTGTAAATTAAACGGAGTTTTCTCTTGTTTAAAATTGTATTGAGAAGGATAAGGGATACTGTGGATGAAAAGCATAACAAATTCATAACAAGTGACAAATTTATTTCTCAAAGCAATAATTCAACTTGATGTACAATAAACAGTTAAAAAGCACTCTAATTGTAATTGCATGCTTAAGTAGATGCTTAAAACATGCACTCTTTATGCACTAGCTACCTTCTTCTTTGTCTTTTGTCATCATTACTCAAGATTGCATTATTGTAGGCTAATTTAAGAGTCATATGCAAGGCGCTGACGTCACGTTAGTCATGACGACTGACGTCACGTTACACTGTACGTCCACTACTTCTTTCTGTACATTTTCCCTGTCATTTTTGCATTACAGGACACAGCTTCGACGACCTGAAAGCATATTAAAAATGAGTGTTGTGAATCTGATGGCATTTCATTGGTTGTAGGTTTGGTCAGTCACTCTATCACTATCGATACTTACAAAGTCCATTTCATCGCCATTAACTTTTCTTGTAATGACAAAAGACCGGTTTTTGCCATCTTCAAAATTGGTCTTCTCGTCTTCTTTTATTGCGCTGTCACTGATGACCGTGAACACAGTCTGAAACACAAGTATGTACCATGCAATTACAATGTTACGTTGAACTTGTTTCGGAAACTCCATTTTTCAAATTGATTAAATACACGTATACCATGCATTACCAACACATATTCGTAGTATTTTAAAACATGTTAATTTTTTAAGGTATATTTTTCCTGTAATGGAGATTTAAGGATATTTAGCGTGTGATATTTGGCGGAAATTAATTTTTAACCCCGAAAGATAAATAAAATACACCGCCAAATATAATACATTTACAGCAATCTATTTATATCATAAACGATGCAGACCTTGACATCTGAGCCATCAGGGCCTTTTCCATCGAATGGTTTTCCGATCTCGATGTCATAGACCATGGGTTTATCAGGGAACAAGCTTGTCAAGTAAGTAAGCTTCCACTTGTTTCCGTTTACCTCGTATGTCACCGTTGTTCTTGCAGCAGCGTATTTTTCTTTAAAGTCACCTAGCCCTGAAATGAGGATATCACAGTGATGCAAGGTTTATGTTTTGCGAGCACGTGGGCGTGACCCTGTATAATTAAAAGTACAAAATGCTGCTTCCCTCAATCATTTTGTTTAAATATATTTTGATCGATATTGAGCAACAACAATATCAGATATCTCACAATCAAATTACAGTCTGGTACGTACTTACACTGTGCACGTACACCTATCACTTTTAGAACCATTTTAACAAGACCTTGGACTTTCGATAGGACGTAACTATCTATTTCTTGCGTCAAAACAAGTTAAATAACACTGGTTTCAAGTGAAATATACACAGACTGCACAGTTTTAGCTCAAATTCCAGACAAATCTTGTTGATTTCACAGAGCATTGGCTGAGTGGCCAGCAATGAAATAGACAGGCCTACGTCACATTGCTGTTTGACACAACTACCCAAAGTTCAAGCTCTTGTTAAAATGGTTCTATTATATGTAACTCGCTTAACCCTTATCACCAATTCTACAGAATCTTATCAAGGATTTATTAAATTCCTATGAAACTGGCTTGCATTTTCCGTTACACCCATTCATTTTTTGTTTATTGAAGAAATGAATGTTACTTAGCAATATATTTGCAATTCATAGATAAGATAAATCATTAGCTACGAATCAGTAATTATTAAATGAATCCTTTTTTTTTTTTTTTTTTTTTTTTTTTTGCAAGTTGACCTCCCTGCTCCTCCCCCTTCCCCTGCAAAAAAGATTAATTTATTAAGCACAAATTAGATTTATGTGAAACAACATACCTATTGCGTCCAAGAATGGCCCCATGCTTGGGTCCGTTTCACGGTCCTCCCATGTTCCGTTAAACTGAGCCATTTTAAAAACAGGAATATCTCAGTCGGACTGACCTTGATAAATGTTTGTTCTGCTCGCTAGCAGCATGGCTATTTAACCACATTGTTAACGCTCTTTGATTGGTCAAAACGTTCTCTGATTCCCTAAAATTATCGACGAATATGACATAGCTGAACTGTTAATTTGAAAATTGGGGTACGGGTATCGACCACGGCATTGTTACCATGGGAGTCTGTTGCCAAACGCAATGAGCTGCGCTAAGAGTTCTTGCTATGAAACCTTTCTTTACAGAAAAGTAGATTTCATATTCATTTGAATTACATTTGATTAATTTTGTCACGGTTAGTGTAAGACTTTTGCAAGATTATCCATTAATGTCCAAATATATATTAACATGAATAGAGAATATGGAACCAATTCAAACACAAATGGAAATCTACTTTTTATCTTTGTCATTAACATTATTTGTCAAAAATCAGTCCACTAACATCTATCAACCTATACATCATTTATTTTGTTTTCTTCTTCTTTTGGAAGCACCTTCTTTGTAATATTGGTACCGATTGTTTTGATATTCATTTAAAGTTTAGCTGCGTATTTCAAAAGAACGTACGCCTTTGGACAAAAGTTTTGAGTGCTCAATATTCATAAACTACGATTACGATTGTTGTCTTGTAAACGCTCTAGACGATTGAAGCAAAAACCTAGGTTCTTAATCATGCAACAACCTTCTCCGTTTTAAGCATGCAACCACCCTTCTTTTATTACCTTACCCCATGATTAAACGTTAAAATATAAACATTGATAAATTAACACCCCCCAAAAAAACCCTTTTTAAAAAAAACATTACTGTAAGGAACATATAGTTCAGTAATTAAGCACTAAATGGCGATTGCAATTATTTAGAAAAATAAGATCCTATTTATTTAATGGATTGATATCGTTTGTTCGCCAAAGCTTCTCGGTATGTCAATACCAACTCCACATGTGTTCACAATGGAGAGAGAACAAATATACATACAATGGAAGCTACTATTGAAAGGCGACAAGACGGCTTCTGTCGTTTGTATATAAACAAAGATATCTTTAATTTTCTACAATAAGGACCGAATCAATGAAATTATTGTTATATATACTCTCTCTCTCTCTCTCTCTCTCTCTCTCTCTCTCTCTCTCTCTCTCTCTCTCTCTCTCTCTCTCTCCGTGGGTGGGATATATATAGATTTTATTTTAACATTGCAGAATTGCCTGCACACAAAACACAAGCAATAGGAAAAAAAATTTAGTTCGGAGATAAAACTTTGTCTAGACACATGAGTCACATATTTTTAAAACGTGACCTCTTGCTCGTCTTTAACATGTTCGTACTAGATAATTTAACGATCGATTCAATTCATTCAACTTTTGTTTACTGACATCTGTCCTTAATTTTGCCTTATATTAATTTTAAATCTGTGAAAGAGTTAAGACTATATATATACAAAAATTATTTTAAAATAGTATACATTCTCTTTTTTTTTTAATACACTCCGAAACTTTAAAACAGTAGAGTTTATTAGAAAAGCAAATGATGTTAAAGAGACAAAAGATTTCATCGTAGGTCATACGGTATGTATACATATATTAATGCGACTCTAGCAAATGATAATAACAAATATATTGCATGTACATGCAGTAAATAAAACTTAACATATTTAATTTTAAAATCAATTAAAATATGTCTTAATCAAAGGCAAAGTAGATTGATAATTACAATTGTTTGACGTAGCATTGAGAAAATAAGAGATCATGAACTATAGAAAAACTGATAAGGGACTGTAAAGAAGAGAATGGGGTCAACATTTTAATAAATGAAAATTCGTGTAAAAGGGAACTGCAACGTTAAACTACATGAAAAATAGAATCTTGATTTTTGTTTTGCTTTTCAGAAATATCTATTTTTTTTTTCTTTTATAAAATACAATGTAGAACAAACATCAACCAAATACTTATATTCCAGGCAAAGCTGAATGCTAGCTACATCGTGTATTCTTTATCAGGGCTACTAACGTAATAACTGTAGAGTCCCCTTTCAATTTAAAAAGCATGCACGATTTACTTAAAGGTTGAAAAGATTGTTCTCAGGTAAGTAAATATATCTCTCTATCAAGAACATGGTACTCAGACCACGCGGGAACCGTTATATGTGGTTAATTGTAAAATCGATATCTATAATCTTTAAACAGAAGTTTGTTCTCTTGGTTTAGCAGAGATTTACGTCAGAGATTCACGGAGACAGCCGAGCGTCTGCTTGAACGAGACGACCTTCAATATAACTAGTAGAAAAGGGGAAAAGTACGTGTTCTAGTTTTTCATTAAACAAAAAAAAAAACCCTGATATGTAAAATAACTAACCCAAAATCATTAGTCATTTTCATCGTGGATTGTTGAGTCATATTTACAACTGTCCTTCATAAAGCGACAAATCTAATTTGAACGATATTATACCTTGAAATGGGCGTGTTCATTGCTTTGTACCACGTGGTACTGAGTGTGTATCATATGATGTAAATTGTTGGGGCGCAATAATTATGCATATATTAAGTATATACATGAACGATGACATTAACGTAATGATGTCGATAATCGTTCAATAATTTAAAAAGAATTTAGCAATGGGTAGTCTTTATCGGGGATATGAATATGATATAGCACGGCCATCATAATCTATACTTATAAATTAAGGCATTTTGCCAATAAACTTCGAAATGCCTGCACCCGAGTAACTGCTCACACCTTTGGCATTTCAACATGTGTGAGTTGATGTCCGTAAGCTATAATTGAATTTTACCTGATAAGTAATTATTGTAAGATAAATTAAAAACCTACTTTCATTTTCGATAAACCAGCCCGAAATAGCAAAAATGTGAGTAAGGTGGTGGACACGCTTTGGCGGATCCAAGTCAGTGGGAGTTTGCATCAAAAAATATACTTACAATGAAATAATATTGAATGATTATGTAAAGAGTGAATATATATCCAGGGAGCCTATTTCGGGTATACATAAGAATTGAGATTTGACAAATGTTGAATAAATAAAATGAGCCAATTCGTTTCTTGAATGTGCGATTTTTGTTTTGATGAATAGAACTTTCCAGAACGGGGTAACCAAGAACGCGGTTTGGCTAATTAACGTCATGTTAGAGAATGTAGGATGAGTCACCATGCTTTGTGGGCAGATCGGACATCTGATTAATACAAAATGTTAATAAATAAAATGGGCCAATAGACGCGATTTTATTTTTGATGGAAAGAACTTTACAGAACGGGATGCCAAAAAATGGGGTTGACTAATTAACACTATGACGAAAAGTGCGTACACGTTTTTAAATAACATATACATTTTTTATACCACGACAGATTGGTAGTAAACCCTATAAATTAATTTGTTGACAGTGTTTTATCTAAATTTCGTATTTTGGGCAATAATAAGTGAAATTTGACATAAAGAACAAAGTTCTCAAAAGAGATACCACGCTCTATCCACCCACACTCTGGTTTGAAATAAGATAATAGTCTATTTTTTTCCAGTCAGCTGCAACAAAAAGAATTAAGGCCATGTACATGTTCATGTGTATATCCCCATTTCAGCTTAGATTTTCATCCCTGTCCTCTCCTCTAAATTTTCAGCCACGCAGTTGCTTTATTTCAATTTTATAGAATATTTTAAGAAAAGCAATTAAGAAAAATTTCGGACACAATACATAGAAAAATGAACAAAAAAACCTGGTTAAACATATTAAGCATTGTATTATAACATAATATGTGAATATAATATAATATGTGAATTATTGTTAGTCCCCGCGCGTGCGCGGGATATCATCTAGTACCATACAAAACACTTCCAGTTTTTTTTCTAAACCGTTCTGTTTAAGTGAGTTCGGTGGGAAAAAATATTGCCAGAAAACTAGAGGAAACATTTTTTGGAGATGGGAGAAATATTATTGTTTAATGATTTCAAACTTTTGAATTTTGGTAAAATGCTTCTTGTTCTAAATACCTGGCCCCAGGATCATGAAGCAAACTTAAAAAATAAGTCAAAACTTGTACACTGTCTTAATGTCTCTCGATTCAAACACTGACAAAATTGAAATGCTATTAAAAGTATCTTGATGTAATTGTTGTTAATGTTGCGTTTTTAAAATATCCCACTTCTGACACCAATGTTGCGTTTTTAAAAGTATTATCCCACTCTCACAACAATGTTGCGTTTTGCTGGGAATCCCGCTTGTATAATATATAATACCAATGTTGGTTTTATCTTGTTAACCCTGGATATTACTCGCAACTTGTGGGTCTCCCAAATCTGTACATTGGAAACAGAGATAACTCAAAGTCAGGATTAAATAAAATAAAGATATTTACAATTTATTAAATAATAATGGTAATCCCAAGACTCTGGGAGTGTATATACAAAATCATCTAGTGGATTCCCAAACTTGATGGGATGATAATACAAATATAATGAATAGTCCCCTCGCAAAATAAGTAAGTTCTATATCCCGCAGATGCGGGAGTCCTGTTACTAGAATCCTCCAACAAAATAACTAAGTTCTATATCCCGCAGATGCGGGAGTCCCGTTACTACAATCCTCCCTATATCTTATATATAATATACTTATTGATTTAAACAAAACGTTTCATCAGCTCCCACATAATAAATAATTAAACATTTACCCATCTAGAAATGTTGTTTGCCATGGGACGAGGCTGTCTGCCTGGCAGACCCAACTGACTGTTCAAACAGCTGAGCTCGTTATTTATTGGCATCGGGATCGATGTTTGTGACGTCATGATGTCAACATACGAATACCCGCCATAGTTCGAGCAAAGCAGTTTACAACAGAGAATTAAATCACGCGAATAAAAGCGCTGTAATAATGAACTGACATGTATCATTCGTATAACAAATCAATCATTGGAATCTGTGAAAACATAAAATCAACAATGCATTACGATGTACATGGGATAAAACAACTGACCGACGATGCCGTCGAGGAAATTCGGGATAATTTCTCGCCGATATTTTTGACAATGATTTGGTAATTGTAAACAAAGAATACATGAATAAAACATCCTAACACATAGACGATGTATTAAACAGAAATTCACTTCTTGATATGGTTCATTGGACTTGTTGCAACTGGGAATGTTTATTGGGATGTGAGAAATAAATTTCGTAACATTAATTACAAATTTCAAGTGTCATTTTATGATAAACAATTATTTCATATATAACCTATTGAAATTTAGACTTAAGTCTGAAATTGTGTCATGATCCTGAGGCCAGAATTAAGTTTTTTTTCTCTTAGATGTGCAGGACTCGGATGACCTAAAAACTAATAGTAGGTATCCACTTTACATGTACCGATAAAGGAGAAGAGAAAGACAAACCAAAACGAGGATTGATGCATTTCTGGATAATAAATTGCATCTGAATCAAAAGATAAATTTTCTGCAACATGGTTTCATCATTCATTGATGGGGTATATACGGGGTCGGCCATGCAATCAATTTTCATAAAGCCCGAAGGGCTTGCAATATTTTAATCAATTCTCTACATATGATTATATATGATACATTTTGGTATCTACGGAAAGTACATTTTTATCTCTGAAATAAAACTGTACCACATTATTATAATATACTCTGCATTTAAATCCATCACTTTAACTTTAACATTTTTTTCTAAATTATAATCGATAAAAATGAAAGTTCAACCTATTAATGACATGGCGTCCATTTTAATTTGCATAAGCGGATTACGCCCCTTTTCAGTTCATATAAGGAGATAAAAAGAGAAGCGTTGTTTGTATTTCTTGAGATACCAGATACCACATTGTCAATATAAACTTCCCGTATTCACCATTTACCTGTAGATTAGGTAAAACACACGTGTACGCTATCGGAACCTAAGCACACCCCCAGTGTCACAATTGTTTGTATTCAATTTGACTAGATTATGTCAGAACTTCTGGCATGTTTTCAACGTTGTTCTTCAAACATTGAAACTGATGCTTTAATATTCATAAGAAAAATTTGGCGCGACCTGTTCAATTCAAATAACATCAAACAGACCGAGAAGAGTGCGGTTAAACGGACTTTTAAAGAATTGATCAGATGTTGTCCAAATAGGATACTATTCGAATGGTTATGATCAACTGTTTTTCTTAGTCCGTTAATGTTTGTAAAAGTTTGTACAGGGTATTTAGTTACTGAGAGAATTTTTGAAAGCACTCCACATTTTTATACACCCTCCATACTAACGATAGTCATTTACCTAAGTATTGATGGAAAGCAGTTCTGAGGAAAATAATAGAACGTTTGAAATGTTTACACCAATTAATGACAACAACAACGACTGACAACAAACAAACAAAAGAGGAATTCCTTTTGGGCCGAAAAAAATGGTGAAGTTACCATCATCAAATCCCTCCCCATCCTTTTATATGCTAAAATTAATTCCACTGGTGAACAGAGGTTCATCAATGTTATAGATAAAATGTCGGTTCCAGGACGAAGACTGAAGGCCAGCAGATGGAATCCTTTCTCAAGCACTAAGTAACATGCACCATACCGGTATATATCTATTGTTCAAAATGACTCGCCCACGCGCACTGTAAGTTTATTGGTCTGCACGATGAAGCTACAAGTGTTTCTCCTGATCTGCTGGTTGGCATACGGTAAAAATTATTTTGGGTCATCTCTCTTTGGAAGGAGATTTTGTCCCCAGACTTTTTCAGACAATAATCTCTGGGGTACTTGTAAAGTGCGAAACGAAATCGAAATTTCGATTGATTTCGTTTCGTTTCGATTTCGTTTTGCACTTTACAGGTACCCTTATCTCTGACAATTTAGAGATTCAATTTTAAAAACATGTAGTTGTTCCAATTAGATGTTTCCCTTTAGTTCTAAATAGTCAAGACGAATTTTAGAAAATGTTTAGTTTGTACTTTTTCTTGATCTATTTTTTATTTAAATAAATGTTTAGTACAGTCAGTCCTTGTTTTCTAGCAAAGATTTTTTTTCTCTAGATTTTAAGGGATTCGAGACATTGAGGACAAAATCCATATGTCAGACAGACATACAGACAGACAGACAGAGGGACAGACAGGGCTAGAAATTAAATTGCCTTCGGTCTTCAAACGATACAAATTTGTTTCAAAATCACACTAATGATAAACTAAACATTGCTACTCCAATTTTCACATCACTAGTCTATGTACGTACACGGCTTCCTTTGTGTTTATCTACATGTAGCTGCCTCTGAGACCTGCCATTCCTCCGCTGACTGTACCCTGGCCTGTAGCGATGGAACATTGGCCTGTTACCACGGCAGCTGCAGCTGTATCAAAAGCTCTGGAGCATGTATGTACAGTGTATAAGTACATCTGAATCTCTTGGAGATATTTACATACACAAATGAAAATTAGTCATTGAATGTTATTAATTCGAATATACAAATATTGATATCATATAATGATAAATATTTCAAAATCAACGTGTCGTAAGTAATAAAGCCACTTGTGGTGTGGTTTAGAAATCAGTTTCTTGAATAAATAAAAAAAAAATTGATCAATGAAACCGACATTTTATTTTTCTATATGCAAATTTTGCAAATGTTGAAAATACGCCTATATATATATATATATATATATATATATATATATATATATATATATATATATATATATATATATATATATATATATATATATTCAACAAAACTTCTAAGTATTCACCCAGTATAATGTATTTCATATATAAATATATTCAACAAAACTTCTAAGTATTCACCCAGTATAATGTATTTCATATATAAAGTAACAACATTTATTTAGCTTACTGTCAAGGTGACTGATTTTCACTAAACTTTCAAATTGTTAAGAACGATGCATTGACCTTGACCTCAGGTTTCGACCCGAGAGGTTGGCCTTTGCTATATATCACTAACACCTCCGGTTTGGTTGAATTTTGCTCAGAGCGTTCTGATTGTTTTAAATTGTCGATGAAAATGATATAACGCTTACGAAATAAAAAAAAATATATATACCAAAATAACGTTTATTTGGATTGCTTCATATTTAAAACAATATCGAGGTCAAAACAAACAACGATACGCGAATTTAAAGTAAATACGATATGTTGTGGAGACAATGCAGGCACCACTATTCCAACGGCTGTGGCTGTGTTTGCAGTGATTATATTGGGCATGTTAAGTGGTTTTCTTTTTAAACTATCACCAAAGACTAAAATCAATCAAAAATAATGACAATCATATTAAGCATGCGCAGAAAAATAACAATTTTATGTTTTGACGTTTCGTCACGAGTAAATGATTTCAATCGGGGTTGTTTTATTTTATCTGTGCTATTGATGAGAAGACATATCAGTTACGAAATGTTGAAAATTTCACATCATTTTATTTCGTAATTTCAAAACTATTCTCTTTATTAGGATGAACACTCAGAAGTTTTGTTGAGTGTATATGTGTGTGTGTGATTATCATGGTTTTTACTGCACATGAGCATAAAATGATTTATGGGATGAGGTTTTTTTCTCTCATATTTTAACATTTCAAATTCTTGGTAATTTCAATTTAAAAATCTTACGTGATACGAAATAATCATACGTATTAAATAATAAGATCATCCTTGCGTTTCAAAGTTCACACTGTGTATCAGCATGTTCTACCAATCACAAAGGTGTAGAAGGTTTGGAGTTGTCATTCTTGGTACTTTAAAAAGTTAAAACTCCAAATAAACAGTGGCAGTAGTTTAAAAAAGCTTCTAATAAAAATTAACGCTGATTTGGATTTACATGCATTTGAAGCTAATTCCGAATTAATTTTTCTTCCCTTAATTAACCAATTTATCCCAAAGCTAATTGTCAAACACTGATTATAAGTACTGCAACTATCACCTGGTTTATCATGTATAGTTTAAAGCAATATGAGCTGCAATTTTCATGATGATTTTTTTTTATGAAAATGTTATTTTCTACTAAAATTACAAAAATATCATGGTTTTTTAATTTCTATTAGCCATATTTTTTGTGGGAAAAGCAGTTAAGTAGCCTTTATTGAAGCAAAATTGAATTATTGTCGTCCAGTACAAAAATTGATCTCCTATATATTCCTTAGAAGAGAAATCTTTCTTCTGACAAAATTTCATGATTTTTTTCTAATCTTATTTATCATAAAAGTTTAAATTAAATGCAGACTTATCATACTAGCAGGTTTTTGCAGCAAAATAAAATTCATAAAAATACAGCTCATATTGCTTTAAATATCTGGAATAACAGTTATGATTAACCTTTCGTTTGTCGTTTTTATAGTAATATAAGTAATGTTACATGTTGAAGATAAGGGGATTTCGCCAGAAATCTTATAAAGGCATACGTGTTGTTTTTTTTTTTTTGATTTTTTTTTTTTTTGGGGGGGGGGTAGATTATAGATTTGACTTTCACGTTTACGGTATTCTTTTATCTGTAGCCTGTGTGACAGCAGACACATGTGAAACTTGTGAATTTGGCCGCGCCCATTGCTGGGGAGGAATATGTCATTGTTTTGGTCACTGAATAAACTGATTAACCCGGAAATCTTGTATTATGTATTATAATTGATATTCATATATTGTAAGTAGTTATTATGTAATATATAGATTTGAGTCACATGCATTAAACAAACCAAAATCAACAAGTAAACACTTAATGAATAATATTTCTTCATACTTGTGGATTTCATATTTGTGATATAATGTAAATTTCGGATTTACTTGCACGTTGTGAATGTATACATTTTCAATCAATTAACATATGGATAGTTTTTGAATTACACACACCAGTTAAACTAAAAATAATTATAATATTTATTTACACTTTCTTGATAAAATGGGGTTTTTTCAATCTAGTATTTTAGATTATCAATAGTATTGGTAATCAATGTATTATTTCCTTTATTGTCTATAAGCAGATAAATCTTTATATGCTTAATATTGACAAATACAAAGATTAATTACAAAGGCTGGTTGATATTCTTCAATGCAATACATGTGGAAAGCTTCCACTCAATCATCGAACGTAGTCTTGTATAAAAGAATCATTTCCCTTTTACAATCGCTGCAGGTGAAACAAACCTGACTGAGACGTTCATTGACATTATTCTGTGTTTCCAGTGCAAATATTCTTTTAAAAAAAACACAAAAAATGATTTGACGAAGAGGTTTTTTTTTATTTGTGCAAACAACATAAGCATGACATACTGTGTGCGCTACCACGGTATATAATAATATATACAAAAATTAACAACCAACCGCATCTATCACAGTCACTGATGGCAAGGGGCTCTGAATTAATCTCCTTGAGCAATATTAATACTCTGCAGAACACCTTAATACTGATATGGTGTAAATAAATAAATGTTTTTGCGATTTATTTGTAATTCGATCGGGTTCGGCATTCGTAATAATTATTTTCTTGTAATTTTTTTAATTCAGACATCCTATAAAAATTAGTATATCCTTATCCCCCAAAACATACCAGTATAAATGAGTAATATGTTATAGAATACCAATAAATAAAGTAAAATATTACAACTTTATCAACAAACATGGATTACAACCACTGATCATAAGTGATTATTTCATATATTTTAATGTGAACATCAGCACAAAGAAATCTTTCCCAACTAAATGGTACGCTCTTTGTAACAAAACTCGAGCTGAAAACAAACTAGATAGTCAAAGCAACATTCGAAAACGATTTCTTTTAAATCAACAGATATAAAAAAAATTAATAAAGATAAATAAATAAAACATTAGAACTATAACTATTAGCTAACAAAATTACTTCAAGTAGCAAACATACTTATCACATGTAAAACAATGAAACAATTCAATGATATTCATAAAAAAACAACAAATGCAAATTGTATTTGCGACAATGAAATTGAGAAAATGAAAACATCGAACAAATTGTCGTTAATTGACAAAACACAAAGTGTGTCATTGTGTAATATGGAAATATAGAAGAATGTATTCCTTTTCATTATCTTCATACAGCAAACTAGAAAAAAACACTACAAATCAGGATGTCTGAGGCATTAAAATGAAAGAAAAGTTTATAATTTTGATTGATGGAATTCGAAACAAAAGGAATACACCCTAACTCTCTAATTCGTATATAAATACAGAATAACATTCATATGTTATAATACTTTACAATAACAAAGTGTATAACCCTTATATGATTAGTTCATCAAAATCGAATCAGTCGGTGTCCAATAACTCTGAGATAAAAATTGTTCCTAATTAGTTAAAATCACCTAGCATGTTGGCATTTGAAAAACTGGGCCTATTTTAGGGTCCATGGGGAAACCCTTGCGCATGCCCATACAGTAAGATGTATCGATCTTAACGGTGTTATCCTTGACTCCGATGTCGTGCTCCAGTGTGGACTTTGTCTTCATCAGGCGAGCTAAGCTGAGCTCGGATGCCTTTAGCCTCTCCTTCAGAATCCTCACAGACTCCCTGATTTCGGTCACCTCTCTCTGCAGTCTGTGGAAAAGTAAACGAAACGCATGCAATATAAATATCGACGCAAACATTATGTTATCATTTTCACATTAAAAAACTACACTTTATTAATTATAATTGTTCTTAAAATTTATCCCATGTACTTACAAATACTCAGAAAAGTATCTTTTTGCAAAGATTTTAGAATCTCTGCATTCGTTTAACAATCATAACATTCGTACAAACTAGTTGGTTAAATTCCTAAAAGCAAAATAAAATCTTTGCTGACTGTCGACCAGTACGGTACTTTGATTATAGGCGATACCGATACTAAGGTTCTATTTTACGTACGATTTCATCACTGGGTCGTTGCAGAGCTCCACGTTGATACGCCTGGTTCTCTCATCCAGACGGGTCTGAGCCACCTTCATTGGGTTCTCCTTGTCCTGAATGGCCTTGCGCAACAACTCAATGTTCTTCTCCATGTCGAAGATCTCCTGCATAGTCTATTGAAGAAATACAGAACGATTTAACAAATGATACACAAAGAACGATACAATCCATCCATCTCTACTCATATAATTACAAATATATGCATGATTGTATAATATTGATTTTTGTTATTTTATTTTTCAGTGCTTTTTTTCCATTGTGCTCAGGGTGGAGAGGATTACTCATTATAATTGACTTACTCTCTGCAGATGAGCCTGCAGTTTGTTCCTGGCATCAGTTGTCTCCCTGATCCTGGTGTTGAACGAGTTGTTCACAGAGTTGAACTGGTTCCACATCTCGTTGGCGCATGCACGCAGAGTGCTGTCAATTTCTCCCCTCAGGCGTTCAGAGGCGGCCCGTTCTTTCTGGGACCTTGCGATGTTCTCCTGGGTATACCTCACCCATGAATCGGGGATTGTAATTCTGTGAATCATAGAAGTCGATGATTGATATTGTATTGTTAAGGTAAATGGTTCAACATTATTGAGACATTTTCTTGAATTTTACTTTTGAGTTTCTTTACTTCCTTGTATTTTTATATCCTTTTTAATGGACTTGGGTAATAACAAGGTGTTTGGTAAACCAAAAACTGACAAAGTTACAATGTTTGGTTGACCGAAATTATACAACGCAGCCATATTTGGTGAACCAAAACTGGACAAAACATCGAAGATTAATTAAGAACTTAAACTTGACAAATCGTCCCTGTTGGATCGCCTTACGTGTTGTCGATGCTCTCGATGCCTGGGTAGTAGCCGATGCCGCTGGAGGAGTTCCTGAGCTGCTGCATCCTGTCGTCCAGGCCTTGGGCGTGGTGTTTATCCTTGGCATCAATCTCCATGGCGTGCTGCGCGGCACGGTTCATCTTCAGCTGGACGTAGGCCTTGTCCAGAACCTTCTTCATCTTGGCCTGACACTTCTTGATGATGTCTACCTCCTGTAAAGTAGTAAATAATAGTTTTTTATGCTTGTTTCTTACATTTGGTGAGGCATGTGTCTTTTTTTAACACTTGTTTGAAGTTTTCATAAGTTATGTACGTTTACTATTTGTTGCTATAATGGACCAGAGAAGAGCTAAGTGAAGTTGAAAATAATGATACGATCATGTTTACCTTATTTACCGCTGGTTTTTTTTTTACCTACTTTGTTACTCTTTCAGGGTTCTTTTTTTAATTAATTCATACACTTTACCTTGATCAGAGTGCGTTCCACATCATCGTGAACCAGGTCGATGCCCTGGCGTTTTTCACGGTGCATCAGACACTCCTCGGCGATGTGGAGGGGGTTAGCGGTGTCTCCCAGAGCCTTCTCCAGAGTACGGCGGTACTCCTGCGGACATACAAAGTAAGCATGACTATCCTTTGAAGTACTTTAATAGCTGAAGTCATATTCTCAAGGAAGGTTACCAAAATGGATTCTTGCATGTAATTTTTATCACGGTATTAAATGTATTTAATGTCAAATGTTAAGGTTAATTATACTGATGAGAGAAAAAAATGTATTAGTACAGATTTTAGGTTGTTGTTGAGTGTCATTAATTTATCAGCATCATTTAAAGCTTGATTTAAAACATTTGGATCATATATTTACATAAACATATTAACAAAACTGCTCCCGTTACCAGCCTACTATAATATTTTTTTTTACGAATGAGCAATTATGTGATTTTCCCTTAACCAAACCATCCAATTCAATCAGTATAAAATGCACGGTTGTGTATGTGCATATATAGGTATATTTATGCTTGCGCAAAAATAAGACAAAAGAAAGTTACATGTACAGAGAATGGTCAGCCATCGTTGATGTTGTAAATTCCAAGCATTATTGAAACTTTTTCATTTTAATTATATCAATGTTATCGATTAGTGTTTCCATATTTCAAGTTATGCCAGGAATTTACAACGGTTAAGCTTTATTGAATTAAGAATGCATGCAAAGTGTATTAATGTAATCAAGCATAGACATATATGTTTATTGATTAGTTTCAGCAACTGCTATGCTGCTCCCAAGTTAGGAACCGAAACTGACCCCCGACATAGTTAAAGTATGTCTACACTTAACTTCCACCCATATTTTTTATTGATTTTTTTATTTTACATTAATGATGTGATATTAACTGATAGCGTACAAAAAAAAGTTTTGTAAGTTTACAATGTGTCATAGAAATACGATCAGAAATGTGAAAGTTTTTATTTCTACATATATAAACCTAGCAAAAAATTCAGACTAAAAATGTCAGAAAGAGTCAAGATTGGTGAAAGGTGAACTTTTTGTCGCCATGACAGAAATACAACAAAATAAGTGGAGAAGGGTTTTTTTCTCTGTATTTGTGAACATTTGTCGTCGGTCGTTACCTTCAGGTTTTCAATTTCTGTTGCCATGGCACTTATCTCGTTGTTTAGTTCACTTTTCCAGAATGTAATGTCATAGACTCGTTCCCCTGATGAAATAAAATGTATGTAAAACATGGTGGATGAACTAAAACAATTACCCTTCATAAATACTTCAAAGGTCTGTAAATTCCCTTCGCACTTGGATAACCAATCCTTGAACAACTTGATGCATATTTTATACCACCCAAATACCACATTTAATTGGCGAAGTTTTACATGCACTTTGAAATATCTATGATGTAAAAACTGTTCCATGTTGCAAAATTTGAAATTATGTCCTTTACAGCTTCGTTGATTAGATGTAAAAGATGTCAAAGTTCAAATTTTACGACAATAGACCAGTTTTCTACATATCCACCATGTTGGAGGAAGCAGCAGTTGTAGGAAGGAAGAACGGACTACCCATCATGCAACCGTAGACCGGTCTACAATGATACCTCTAAATTATGACTCTCCGTTTCCAAGTGACTTATTTCAGATATTAATTCGCTCTTCCAAAAAGCTATGTCGCTGACTCGCTCGCCTAGACAATTTCATAGTCAAGAAAAAGAAACAGAAAATTGTTGAAATTAGGAAAATGTTAAATACATCCTTTGTAAGAAAAAAGTTAAAAACTACTTCTTTATCTATATAAAGTTGTTTTTTTACACCTAAACTATCTTAATATACATGTAAGAATTTAGATTGAAAGGTCGAACAAGAAAATCTCATTCTTGAAACGACGAAATATAAGAATTTTAAAAATGCATAGAGAATTCTTTTGGCTCCTATTCTTTAATTAGATGGCAGGTTGATAGGTTGGTTCAAGTGTTCACCTAGTTTCTTGGTGATGTCGTTCTGCCTGTTGCGGGTCCGGGTATCGGTCTCCTTGACCGCTCTCCAAGCGTCGGCCCGCAGTCTCTCGGCGAACGATCGCTCCTTGTCTGACAGGGAGAAGTTCATGCTGTTGGACATCCCCCAGTCGTTGGTGGAGTAGCGGGAGTAGACGGCATTCCTACAATGGAGAATTTGGTATTATGGTATTAAAGTTAGAGATAGAATGATGTCAATGTCGATCGTGCAGCGTTATTGATAGAATGCCAAGGTCAATCGTGAAGCTTTTTTACTTTAGTAATCTTGAATTCTTCGTGATCATGATCAATTGAGATGTATTAGAATGCGAATGTTGATGTTCTAAAGATTTTAGATTGAGATAGTGGATCTTCCAGATAGGAAAACTAAACGACATGTATGTGTATGTGAATGTTCAAACGATTTTTCAGTAAGAAGTGGATCTTCCAGTTAGGAAAACTACCTGGCTGGGTTGTAGTATGCCTTGGCGTGACCCATATCCAGAGATCGTCCAGCGTAGCCAAGATGGCGGGAGATGGTTTTGTCACTGACGTAGGGGAGGATCTTGGACATTTCTGGGGTGAGGGGCGTTGCACTGCGTGAACGCATGATGTTGTAATCGTTGTATCCTAGTCTATAAAAGACAAAAGAGAAAAAGTACATCTCTGAACTACTTATGCGTGTAAATTATGTATTTTGGTACCAATAGAATATATCTGACTTTGCTTGTTGCATTCAGTAAGGGTAGTGTTGTTATAGTAGTGTAAGGATATATTGACAATTCGCTTTGAAAAATAAATTCCGCAAGACTAAGTAATGACATGTTTGTAATGAAGTATATCTATTTTACATTACTCGGCAATATCGAACCATTAACCGATATTGCTTGAAAAAGAAGCACTTCATGAACACCAACATAGTTTACCCAGCATACCATTTAAACTGAGTGTCACTGTTTCAAGTAACATTTAGATAAGTGTTCAAAAAGAAAATATCAACGGGTATGTAACTCTACACTAGCAATTATCAGAAAGCCTTTTTGGGGGATTATATATATGAAATACGTCTTTGTAATTTTAGCGAAATGTCCTATTGATAACGGGGATAAAAAGAAAGAGTCGATTTCAGAAGAAGACTTGCATTTATTTAGAGTTAAAAAAGGTATATTGATATTCGTTTTACACTGAATTATTTATCTTAATTAAGACTCTTAATCATAACTTATATTACCATAGACAACTGCTTGATTTTATTTTGCAGTTTATGATAAGGTACATGTGTGAGATCGATCAAAATGTAATCTGATCTTGTGAAATGTTGATCAGAAAATTCAGACTGCAAAATCTTTTCGGGTCTCTAAAATTTCACAAACGTAAACAACCTTAAATTATTCGAAAGTACAAAAGCAATCTTATGGCCTGAGAGAAATTCAATTTCTTTTTCAATACAGGTTTAATTCAAGATAAGATAAGTAAATTGAGAACATACCTGCTCATGTTGGTGTATTATCAAAAGTTTGATTAAATAAAACTAAAAGGCTGAGTTCTCGGTGACGATTTCTACTGTATGCACAATTCTATTTCCCGTACGAGAGGATGCGTTGTCATAGAAATGCACCTAGCAACCTGTCACGTGCTTTTTTCCGGAGCAGGAATTCTGAAAGAGAGATGAATATCATTCGTGTAACACTTTGTCATGTCATTAACTATTTATCAACTGAATAGTTAATTTTTTTTCGAACGTAAAAAATATCTGCAGCATGAACAATGTCTGATAAGCGTCCCTGGTAACGAATAATCCGAATGGCGCACTTGAGATATGCAGGTGCAACCTTTTGACCTGTTTATAATCCGTTTTCCTTTGTATTCAAATATTTTTTTTTAAATTAAAGTATGCATCATATTTGAAGCAAAAAAAAACAAAAATGAATGTAATGTATCGGTAAAAATCTGCTAGACAATACGGTTTACGTAGATGACAACGAAATGTTTGTACTGAAATATTGTAATAACTCCCGACATTGACCTCAAATACAATATATAAAACGTATGTATAAAGTAAAAATCGTAGAATAAGCAGTCCTTGGATAAAGAATATACATGTTAATTTATGTTCAGTGCTTATCATTATGGAATTTAAACGTCATGTCTATCTACTGTTTAAATTATAAGAAAATATCCACAGAATTCTGAATGCCAACATAACGTAAACCTTATATTACACCAGAGAAAACACACATATGTTTTTCTAAAGATTTCCAGTTGACCAACTGTTAAAGTCAGCAGAGATTTTGTATTGACTATAAACCTATTTTTTATAGAGTTGGGGATTAAATGATAGTTCAGTAAAATCTTCATTAGCAAAAGACCAATGCAAATAGAATGTCATTATATTTACATGTCGTTTTATATCTAATAGCAAAGAATGGAATAGAAATGGCAAATCACATGCGAACAATATTAACCGATTTCCTTAAAAAAAACTTTTTTAAATTCAGTCAATTAATGCAAAAAAAAGTAAAAAGGAAGGAAGCCTGTGGGCGAGGGCAGCTTGTAAGTCAAAACAAATGTACAAATTATATAGTACATGTAGTTGAGAAAACTATACAAACATTTGTTTCGCTGGGTAAATAAAATATAAAACATTCGCAGCGCTGATCATCACGGGTAGTTAGGTGTGTTGTAATGTTCATGGAACCCCCGTGTAATGATAAAATATTCATAGTAAATAATCATTGGCGTCTACAGACACTGGACTGGGTATACCTGGGACTGTTTCGATCAATAGAGGTCGGAAACAACCATAGAAAATGTATCGTTAACGCTCCAGTTCCAAAAGAGTTGGTTCCATATAAGCAGAGGCAAATCAAGTTTTTGAAATATTAAAACCACTTTTTCGTGTTGACATTAGAAAATTTCATCGCCTTTTCTTGAACGCTTTCACAAATTTAGTTTCACCGTATCAAACAATGATGGCAAATATTTTGAAGTGTTGGTAAACGAAGCTTGTTGACCAAATTCTCCAATGAATTCACTTACATTCTATTAATTTTGTTCGAAACTTGTTCGTTTGAATTCAATAATAAACTTTTAGTTTGAAAATACAGTCATGTAATTCCACTGATTATCAATGTCGAGTAATGTAAAAGGTTAAAATAAATGCTATTAATCTCTTATTCCTGTTTTAATCTGCATTTGGTCACTTGTACTTCCAAATCATTAACAAATTTACTTAAAAACAACATGGATTTTATTTGTTTGAAGTTTTTAAACCACTTTTTTCTTCAAATCATTGAGCTAGAGGGATTTTTTTTTAATAGAAAGAAAAAAGATTTACTTTAATAGAGGAGTAAGCTTTGGAAAGACGGCAATACTCCTTCGTAGAACGTATTTAGCGACAAAACAAAAGAGATGCAGATTAAATGAACGGCAGTAATGCCACGGGATTTCGAGGGGCCCAGACTAAATTGCTATAATCTTTGACCACCTGATTTAATCCGACGTACGTCAAACTTTTGCCGGAATCGATTGTGAAATCAAAAAGGATTCATTTGGTCGTCTTTGAAAATGCACACTGTCAACGCACTTGGCGTGTGTGTGAAAGGTAATAATAGACTTTACAATAAAGAAAGGCCCCATACTCGAGTGTAAAGGGTCTTGATTTCAAAGACGGCTTCAAATTAAATAAGTTTTTCGTGTCAAACTTTTGGCAGGAGAGAGTTTTTTTTATCATGCAAAGACGGACATAGGTGTTAGAGGGTACCACTAGACAATGAACTTTTCATATACAATGAAGAGCGATTTTTTTTTCTCATGCTCTAGTTCCTTTTGAAAATGAGATCCAAAAGTATGTCATTAACAAAGTAAAAAAGATAATTGGTATGGCCGAGTAATCATATTAATCCCACGTATTGATTACGTTCAAACAATTAACGAGACGAACGAAATAAGATATATATGAATCGAATCCGCCATCAAGTGTAAAATTACGCTCAATAATTTCCAGACGAATTCATTGTCACACCGTATACTCATCTTTAAATCATATCCAAGAATAATAACAAGTTTCACTAGTAGGTGTGCAGTACCTCACTACATGTATTCCAAGTTGGAAAAAATAAAAACCAAAGTGTTATCACCGATGAAAAGCGTAATGAAATTCGTAAGACTCGATAAATCAAAGTAATATCAATCGAACATCACTCACCCAATAATATCAATCGAATATCACTCACCCAATATTCAATAGGATGAACTGGGCAGGAAATATATACGTCTATGTTGCTTGAGGTAGCTAGGTGCAGCTAGACGACTAAGGAACAATTGAGTTGCACTGTGACAACGACAGGGTGCATTAAAGGATTAAAATGCACACCGACTAAAAACAAGTCCTAGCATTAGGGATTAAAAATCACAGTAGTCTGTTATTTATGCCGCTGAAAAATTTAATCTTTTATATTAATCTTATTGTTCTGATATTAAAATTGGTCGTCCAAGTTTCCCGAGCTAATGCTCCTCGCCTTAACGACCTTATCAATGTCGCTTGGAAACAGGCATGAAAATGCAAGTAATCGCGGGTACTTTTTACTTGCAGGAGGTAATTAATTTAGTCCCTGAATGAAACAATGCCACTGAATTTCTCCGGGTGTTGAATTTCGCTCCTTTCTCTAATAGATTTTAAACGTGTTTCTGATACGTTCTGCTTGGCGATTCTAGAGTACATATGACATTAAATCTCTTCTTGTCTTTTGAATTCTCTTGACAGAATACTGTAATTTATATCATTGGCTGAAATTCAATCACGTGCGCGAGTATGTTGTAGTATTTTAATGTGCAACGCGCAATGCATGCGCGCTAATTACTTTTCACAAGTTTTACACTAACTTAAACAACTTATGAGGATTTTGGAATGAAATTCATTTTTTAACTAATGGATACGGTTGCGAAGCAAAATCAATGGCGAGTTTAATTTGTAGAAAGTATAAGGTATAGTGAGTCTGATTTTTTTCTGATGTTTGATTACTTCATTTATGGACCTTTTAATGCCATTCATGTTAAGAAAAATGTCGAAATTGTATAGATTCTTTAATATTAGAAAAGAAACGTAAAGAAAAACCATGATATATGTTTTATTCTAGTAGAATCACCATAAAGACATTGAAATTTTATTTGAATGTTCACTGTAAAAGAAACGTTATTGAACAGCGCAGATGGTGTGGATTTTCAAAAGATTCATAATATTGCGCAAAGAAGTAATAAAATGAGAATTTTGAGCTTACTATATCTTCTACATTATTGCCCCACCATTATATCTTAGGAAACGATTCCAAATTCAACAAACAATATTGGCCGTGTTACACATTAAGCTGTTAATGGAAATATATTATATCGTTTTCCAAAGGGGCAGTCAAAGCATAAAAAAGAATAATGGAAGTAGGTATACCGTAGTTCACAAATGAATTCGAGATAATTACGGTCCTAATTTAAAAAGCATTATAAGAAAACTTGAATATCTTATAAAGGTCTCAACACCATTTCAGCGACACAAGCAGAGCGGTTGAGCGAACAATCTACCAGCGATGAAGCATAACTTTAAACTTGTGAATAGAGGCATAGAATACTTCGACAAGAGCTACCAAACGTTATGCTTAGGAACTGTTTTAACAGAACAAAGAGGTTTATATTTCGCCTACCCTGTTCGTTCCGATAAGGAATGATACTGAGGCCATGACGTGGCATAGTATGGGCTCTTCGGTCGCCCGGAACAATCGGTTAGGCATAGATGACAAGATAAGAGTTACAAGCAATGATTGTCTCTGGGTTGCATTAGATGTGTTTATATGTTTATTAAGAAGCATTGGACGCGACGGAGGTCTAACAGCGAACAGGGAGATTGTATACAGCCTTTTTGGGGGGTTGTTTACATAATGCTTTAAGATGAAGTGTTCAATAAACTAATCATCGTTTTACAGTTACTGTTTTAGAGAGTGGGATTGCGTTCAATGATGTTATTTATAATTTCGTCTCAAGACGTTGTTAATGACCTGTCAAATTGAGAGCAAAAATACCCCAGTGTCAGTATCAAATATGGGAGAAATGCCAACTCAGCACCCAATGGCTTTAATGATGAGAAATTTATTGAACACGCATTGATTTTGGTGAAGGATAAAGCAAAGTTTCCTGACACTACCATCGCAGAATGTCTAGCCATAAAGACTCAGGAGACACTCGGTAACGACAAGCGACTTCCGGTGTTTTTCATCAACCGGATGTAGGTCATCACCATGAAAGATGACGAAATGAGGCCCCCATTTATTTTTCACGGTTACAAGATGTAGGTTTAAAATGTTCCCCTAACAATTTAACTTTCTTAGTGTGTTTTTAGGGGGATGGTGTTCACGATCTAGAGACACAAAACATTAGCCAGCTATTTTGTTAATTTATGGCTTGAGAAGGTCCATATATTTTTAATATTGACCAGCCCTAAATGTATACCCTGTTCATGATCTTGTAACCATCAAGTTACTGTGAACTTATGTATTATTAATTTTTACGACACCCGGTGATAAACCGAAGCCCCTTAACCTCCCAACAAAGCAGACAGCCCAAATAAAGTCTGCAGAGTCAATATTATTGCGTTATAAACCTGACGGTTTTATTCATGTGGTTTTAACACATTGACAGGAATGACACTTCTGGACTACTCCAGACATATTTTACGCTGCTAAGCCTCAAAGGGAAGGATTCTTATGACGTGTCTAAGTACGACCGAGCGGCCACATTCATAATATTACAAAACTAACTGTTGTGAGTCGGTCTCTTGTTATCAGTTCATAAACTCCACCGAACAATTTGTCAAATTTTAAAGTTCATATTTGTTGCGTGACCGGATGTAAGTTTGTTAACTTATTGTATGCTACTAGCGGTCAAACATTTTTTCTCTCTAAATGGCCTTTATAACACGAAGGTGTGAAAACTTTTTATAAGTAAAATCAATGGGAGAAAAACAGATCAAAGAACATGAACAAAACATGACCGACCAAGAGACCAACTCACACAAGTGTTATTTAAATTGTTCAATGAAAAGTCTTCCCCAGTAGATAATCTATTTAAGTCGCCGACGACGACAGGTTTGGAGTGTTCAGTTTGATATTGAATGCCGGGACTATGTCCGAATCGTTGAATACTTGGTATTTGTATTTGGTATATTGGTAGTGGGCAGTGTATTCGCTTACTAATCCAATTCTCTTATCTTCCTAAGATCAATCAAACAAATGGATTAGATCGGGTTTAAGTCTGTATTTGTTACTGAATTGGCTTAGTCTGATCAATGTGGGGCAAATTTGTTCAGAATGGCTTTTATTGGAAAGTTCGTTCGTCTTTATTTGTACATACATTGTACCAAAAGTGCACTGAACATACGCTACTTAAACAGCTTGACAACGGGTACGCGTCCTTTTGGGGTTTTTTTTTTATTTTGATCTGCTTATATATATAAGCTTATATTCTTTTTAACGTTTGATAGCCTGGTTGGCAGATAGATAATCTGAATACATTGCATAATTAAAAACTAAGTATAACACAATGATATATCAAGAGAGAGTTGCAAGGAAAACATTGTCAAACCATGAACATGGGTGCAAAGAAAATAATGTTAAACCACATACATACACATTGCATAAGCACTTATGTCTGCATCGATTTTAAAGAGCGAAATTTGTGAAAAATGCTACCTAGTACACGGTATGACAAAGTCAGTCATTCCAATTATGAAAAATTATGCTTCATTTTAAAACTGTTTCAAAATTCTATTTCATTAATATTCGTGATTATCTTATTCCACTTAATTCTCTTTAGGCTGTCATTTAAATTTCATTTTTCTTTTCACATAATGTGGTTTAAGTGATACTTGATGCCTCATAGCCCTTTAAATCTCAATCATTAAAATCTGTTAAATTGTAACGTTTTTCTACTCAAAAATGCATCCCACCATTATCTTATGACGGAGAAATAGACCAAAGTCGTCGATTATTGATAATTTTTCCCGTTAAAATTCTGATATGTTAAATTGATACTACTCAGAAACCTCGTCTTACCTTTCCCTCGTTCAGCCTTTGCAATCAATTGGTTGTCAACGACATGGCGTCCCGTTGCTACGGGTACTCGTTTCATAGACACGCACATTTCGCGCATGCAGTGCAACATCCGGTCAACCCCCAAAAGTTTCGTTTCTTTAAAATATCTAATAGTTTTGTTTTTACCAAAGCTGAATTCTTAAGAATCATCGAATGCTGAATATATTATTAAATAAATGATACCTATAGAGCTTACCTTGCAAAACCCGATGCTTTCTATAATATGATCCTCGGGAAAACTTGCTTTACAATTCGCCGTCAGTCGCGAGCAAAATGTTAGGGTTGAAGGGTTTTCTTTTATCCAAACCTTATTTAAAGTCTCTTTAAACATTCAATACATATATCTCTGAACCGCTTATTGAACATTCTAGACAGCATTTGTTTAGATTAATAGTTTAATTTCTAAGTCCACTGAAATGTGCTTGTTCCTCTATTAATCACCTCATTCATACGCAAAAATGTCCACTTTCACTCATTATTTACTCTTGGCTGTTTTTAAGGTTTCTCCAACTTGAGACATACAAGTATTTCAAGCAATAAGAGTTTTATCTTTGTAAAGAAAAATCAATATAAACACTTAAGTTTTTTCGATAAAGAAACAGAAGTAGAATGACTACTTCTTTGGTCAACATTGTTATCTGGCAAAATACACCTTTGAAACTGAAGAAAGGTGTGAGGGTAACAGATCTAGAAATTGGAGGATACTGCATGGTCTGGGGTTACCTGCCAGTCTTTTAATTGATGGTCGTTTATTTTCATTCATAATTCAAATGCACACAAACTATATCAATATGAGGGTTTTTGAGGTATTGACTGTTACACACCTGTATATCTCTAATTTCGTGTATGTGGACGTGCTGCACCGAAACAAAGTACTTATCTGGGTCACCAAGCCTTATAACCTTATACTTGAAATATTCATTATTTTCCTTTTCCGGGCTACTGATGCTACACCAGAAGGGAATATCTTACAAAAAAGGAGAGTGAGATTGCTCATATTAAAGCATTCGTTAACTAATGGAAAAAAGAAGTTTTTAATGACTTTAAAATCAATACCAGTGATAATATATGTATTGAGTAGATATACATAAGGTTCGTTGATTATTGTTATACTCTCTCTCTCTCTCTTTCTCTCTCTCTCTCTCTCTCTCTCTCTCTCTCTCTCTCTCTCTCTCTCTCTCTCTCTCTCTCTCTCTCTCTCTCTCTCTCTCTCTCTCTCTCTCTCTCTCTCCAATGAGCTGTCCATTTACTACATAAGTCTGGTTACATACAATCTGTATCTAGATATTCAATGGTACCTCAGACTAATTTCATTTTAATGATAAAAAGGTATCTTATGAAATGGAAAAAAAAAACCAAAACAAGACTGCAACTTGTTTTAAATGTATAAATGTTATGTAACGTAGTCTACACAACACCTCTAGCTATTGTCTGGGAACAGCTTGAATCGACAACTAACTTTACTCAATGTTCAATGCAGTAATAAACACCATGGTCTGTGTCAACAAAAAAGTTATATGTGAACATTCTCAGTGTGCCGACTTTCACTCGATTTAAATACATGAATTAATTAGGACTTCCCTCGAAATGTTCTCTGGAAGAGAATGCAGTCCTTATGTAAGCGTACTCGAGCACAGACAAATAAGTAGACAGAATATTTACTCACAATATGACGGGTGTTTGGTTTTTTTTTCTATTTTCCTATATATTTTCCCTTAACCCCCCCCCCCTCCCCACCTTCCCCCACCCCAAATCTGTATGTCTATTTTACATGAAATGGAAACTGTTTGGCATGTCTTATATGTATGATTAGCCAAGTCAGTGCCTTCGATATTGGTTAAGCTTTATTTTTTGCATACTTTTGATTATTAACTTTCCATTAATTTGTGCAAATAATTATATTATTTAAATACAGTTAGAATTTTTAATATTATTGAGAGAAATCATACATACATTAAAAACATGACTTAATTGTATCATTACTAGCCAGGATGACTATCCATCGCTCTCTTCTCGCTGGAATAAGAAGAGGGGCGGATCATCACCTACGGTTAGCGAAAACAAGTACCCAACATCACCTGTTGTTCTTTTTTTTTTTTTGATTCGATGTTGAGGTAAACGACAAAATCAAATGATTATCAGAATAGGTGTCCACCTTGCACCAAAGTCAAATATTGTGTGGCCTGTTTTATTTTTTTTTTTTTTATCAAGAATATATTCTGAAAATTGTACTACTATACTAGTATACACTTAATACCAACACTGTTATATTGGAAAGTGAATACTCTGGTGTAATAATAACAAGAGTCTTATTTCAGAAATAAGTAAAGTACCGATTATGAACATTTTTGTGTGCCATCAAGTACAAATGTAAATAACACTGAAGTCAATTCTGAGTTGCGATTCCTCTTTTTGTGAAGAGGTTTTACTTTTAATAAATAGCCATTGGAGGCCACGTTTTAAAAAATATATATGTACTATTTTTATTATTTAATATTACGGAATCAAAAGAATTCACGATCTCCGACAGCCAAAATCAATCTTATAAGCGGGGTTTCCTAGCATTTCGTATCACTTTGTTTCTGGAGTTTTAAAAGAGCGTTAAAAGATTTTTTGGTTTCCTGTAGTAGTATAGAGTTAATTAATACTTTATGAGTTTATAACACTTCGATGCAAATGAAAATATCCAATTTGAAGTAGGTACATTTTTAAGTGTAAAATCAATAAAAGCTTTAGTTTTTATGTTTATTACCTATTTCGATGTGTTGTGTTCAGTTCCAGAACTCGTTATAAGGTTTGGGCAAGTACAAAAACTCCGCCTCCTCAGTGTTTTTGAGATATTGTTAATTCGATTGCTAGAATTCTTTTACGAGTTCATAAAATACTCAAGTGATAGTTTTATGGTTTTCTTGAATAATCTCCGGGGGTGAGGGTCCGCCGAGGGATAATTTTGTTTTTCGGGGGCGGGGAGGGGGATCTATTTTCGGTAATATTACGATACAACCCCCTCCCTTCTTCCCTTGATCCGCGCATGAAGGGATTTGTTGAACTTGATTTTTGTCATTTATACGATGAAAAACTTTCAAATCAAACATGACTAGAGAAAAATGGTTCATATACCGGCATATCTTTAAATTTACGCTGTGATCATGAGGGTATAAGATAAGGTTACCGATCCTCTTCGATTCTTTATCAAATAGGGCTGATTAAAGAACATATCTTAAATTACAAATGAAAAAAAAAAATGAAAAAGAAAATATGAAATTTACTTTAATTTTTATCTTGTAAAGCTCACCTCAACATTTGGTTTAAAGGAGCTAAGAATTAGAACTCTGGAACAAGAGCAATATCCATTAAAATTGGCCTTGAATGGTGCATATTAAATAATGTAAACTTTTCAAAGGAACAGACATGTACGTGTGAAATAATAACTTTTATTGATTTAACAATTATTGCTTGGTTTTAAAACGCTTTTTAAGGTCAATACCTGCATAAAAATTAAAAGTTATTCAAGCACGATAAAATAAAATATTTGTTGCTTTTAAACGTTAAAGACATTTGCGTTTTAATAAGAATATTAAATAGATAAATAATTCCTTTTCATCGGAACCCTCAGAAATTGTAATTAGCAATAGCTATTCAGTGTGTCCTACGCGTTATTTTATTGCAAAGCAATTTTTCACTTCACATGTGCAGACATATCTTTTTTTTTAAGTTTGCACCTATTGTTACAATTCAAGTGAGTGTCAATTTTCCGGTACATTTATATCTACACATAAGTGGGTTTTTCTATAAACGTTTTAACGACACCGGTTGGGTTTTTTTTTTTCTCGCAGACGTACAAATATTTGATAAGCTAATGATCTGCCATGTTCCCCCAACATTGTAGAACAAGTTTGGAATTAGATTGGTAGAACAAATATTTTGAAATCACATAATCAAGAGAATTGACAACAACTGAGCACGGGGGATGAATGCCCTTTCTCTGAATAAAAGAAATTGCTTTTTGTAGTGAGAATACATGTATGTAAACAAAATGACAACAAAACATTCTCCTTGTAAAGAATGAACTTGAATTTGTGAAAGAAGACGGCGATTCGTGAAAGTACGTTTGGAAGGTTAATTTAGGAGGAAGGATAATAAATCTTTCAAAAAATATCGATTTCTTTTCATTGTTACAAATTTATACGTCTTGTTAAACAGATTATGCAACTGTATTTTTTTTTCGAGGTGAGGGATATAGGGGTGGGATATGATTATGAATTAGTGCAGTAAGGAAGGCGTTTTTTAGTTGCATTGAATAATCAGTGTCAAAAAATATAATTTTAAAATTAACGAATCAAGGAATTAATACAAACGATAAGACAAGGAGATAAAATAATAAATAATAAGCCCGTCAAAAAAAACTCACCATTCTTGTTGTGGTACTTTCTTGGTTTCAAAGACGTAACAGTATCAGTGACGTCACAATTAGAATCTTGCCAGAGTTGATTAATGCTATTTGGTACCGCCTGCAGGGAGGCAGACAGGAGTTATCTTCTCTTTCACCACTTTAATTTGTGTCAAAATGTTTTAGCATCTAATAAATTTCATGCCATTATAGATTGTATGCATATAATACATGCGTTACAGAACCTGTTATTCCTTAATTGGGGGGTGGGGGTATCGGGGTTTTTTTGTACAAAGGTACCATTCAGACTAATATAACTACATATATGTATATCATTGTCAAAATTTAATTTTTTTTTTTTTAAATCTAAAATCTTAACATCTCCAAAAATTGTTTTGTTTATTTCCATTAGTTGAAATAGTACATAAAAAATATTTATGTTTTATATACTATTTCAACTTATTAAAAACTGGCTGTCGCCATTCATGTATCATTATAATAACGTCATTTTCAATTATGTTTTACGGTTCACGCGAGGAATATGCTACTTTCAAGTTTTCTCTCCGTATAGTTTGTATACGAGTGCTTCTGGACGTAAATAGTGGTGAGCCTGTATTGTATTGATTATGATTGCTCCCGTAGGAGCGTTCAAAAATTGCGCTAGCGGCCATGTTTCAGGCCACTGCGCGGGGTATTGGGTATAGTTTTCAACTAGCAATAACCACGCCTCGGATTAACCTCATCGGCTATGGTACCGCCACTGCGCAAAGCTACCGATTAAAAGTCTAATACGTATTATGTACTATTCAGCCATTAATCTGAGATGAGTTTTTAATACTAATCTTAAAAATCTGATGTTTAGTGTTAAATTAATTGTCAATTAATCATTAATTTTCAAAATAAATATAATTATTTTACTTTATTGTAAATGATTAAAACTAAAGAAATACATATTAGTATAATTACATAAAGATTTTTAATTATTATACGTATACATTTCAAAGGGAAATAACACAGTCTGGCGTGTACATTTAATCATATGGAGTGAATGTACGCTACATAAGGGTTATCTTTTCTGAGAAAGCAGACAGTATTGCATATTAATTTAAATGCTTATATAAATAACTATATAGAGTAACATAGTGTACCTTTTTTATTTCTTTATATATATTTTAATTTGTGTATTTTTTTAACAATTAATTTTTTAATAGAAGTCTAAAGTGGTAGTATTTCATGCAAACAACTATTTCAACAAAATTTACGGGTTTTTACTGGTTGTTAATAAATGACAAATTAAAAAAATAAATTCTTGCCAAAACAGGAGTTAACTTATTGTTCTAAAGAAACAAATACACCGCTCAAAAAATAATTAGAATGTTTTGTATACATGTATAAGACGGCATGTGTCTCCTGAATACAAAGTAGCCAAGATCTTTTTTTTTTAGTTCGGGGGGGGGGGGGGGCTATACATGTACCAACCCATCTCAATCCCCCTTCGAACCTGCTGTAACAGGATGGAGACTGTCTCTTTATATTTATTAGTACATACAAGGTTAAACCTTTGCATTTGCTGAGAAAAACCCACGGTCGGTCTCGCTTCTCTTACCTCCCGTGGGTCACTAGGCCGAAAATAACGCTGAACTTAATAAATATGCGTAACCTGGCAAGAGAAGCGAGACCAACCGTGAGTTTCCGACGATGGAGAAAAACAAGAGATCTGCATTTCTTTTTGATCTAGCTGATATTACCAGTTTATAGAATTGCAATGTCTATCTCTGATTTAATTCATGCTAGCATCACATTGTGCACTATGATCAATGACGTATCTATTTTTATTATTTCATGCGAGGATCTAGAGGGGGGTTAGGGGGTTTGGACCCCCACCCCCTGTAAAATTCAAATTTCTTAAAATTACCAAAAATATGCCTCGGACCCCCTCCCCCCGGCAAACTGAAATAACTGTCGGACCCACCTGGAAAAAATTTCTGGATCTGTGCATGCATTTACACGTATATGTAAGATATCAGTATCCCTTCTTGGGACCCATCATTGGTTATGTGAAAAAAATATATTAGATATTGTGAAAAATAATATATATCAAGGCAAATAGGTTTCACAATTTTAATGAAAACTTCAAGTCTTTAATAAAGTTAAAATCATCCTGCAAACACAGGTTGTCATACATACAAATATTAGTACATGTAGTAGTAAAATACTAGACTTTTTTTTTAACAAGCAATCTTTTTGTTTCTGTGAATGTGATGTTTCTCAACAAGATTTTTAATTTGCTTTGCAAGATTATGCAAATTGCAGAGGTGCTCAACAATAGATTTAATGCTTCCTTGGGAAAATTCATTGATAGAGCCATAAAATTGTACAAGAACAGTTGGGCACCTAAACAAAAACAAATATATTATACACACTGACAGGAGACTGAAGAGGAAAGAGGCGTTGATACAATTTCAAGTACAAGTTTATTTTTCAATAAATCTTTTAAACACAATCCAAATTCACAGAAATGAATGTTGTTTCAAAGTACATGTTTATACAATAAATAAATTACAACACATCTAAAATGACAAATTTTAATTCTCTGAGCCAAGCCTCTCTAACTGCTTCAAAAATTGTGTAGCATTGGTTAAGTCACTGCAACCATAAACCACTTTACGTGGGGCCCCAGCATTTGACTTGTTTCTAGCATAGTCCACAAGATTCTGATATTCAATGTAGTTGCCTCCCCCTACCATGAACACATAAGCTTCCTGGAATGGAGATTTGTTCCTGGGCATCCCCGAAGAGTCTGAGCGCAGGAGTTTGGGATCAAAGTAACGGAAATCATCCACATCCTGTAGTGATTTCATGTCCATTAGAGCATCCACCACTCGTGTTGCTGGTAAGTTATGTTTCTTGATGACCAAGTTTTTCACTCCCTCCATCAAGAATTGGGAGCCCTGGTTCATCAGTTTGGAGAACATTCCAACTGTTTTGGTTCCACCTCCAGCATACTGGCTCGGAGCTGCCGTCATTTTAGTATAAGCCTTCCATTTGCGGATGTAGCTTAGAGCAGATGTGTCACAGTTGGAGCCAGTTAAAGCAATCAAATACTGGTCAATCTCGGCATCGGACATGGGTGGTCCGCACAGCAAAGCGATGATAAACAATCTGACTTTGTCCTGTGGTGTCCCACACTCGTGGTCATTTATCATATCCATCAACGATTGATCCAAGACAGATTTTCCCATCAGCTTTTCTTCAGTTTCAAAATAGACATCTAGTTTTCTGGCCTTGATCTGCTCTAGGAGAGCTGTAGCTATGTTGGTGTGCTGGTCAATGAGGCGTTTTCTCTCTAGTAGCTCTGGCAGAGAACTCACAGTTGATGTGAGTTTTGCTGTGTGGTCAGACAACATGCTTATTGCTGATTCATCCTCTCCCTCGATCCCCATGGCTGCTTTTAGCTTCTTCACTTCACCCTCCTGTGCCCTGTAATTTGATAATTCAGTTCTTAACTTACTTAATTCTTTTACCTAAATATGAAAAATAAATTATGTGTAGATCAAGTACAGTACAGGTGTACTGATTTCTGATTATTATTACCGGTACTAATAATTGAATACATGTAACTTTATACAATTCAATAAAACAAATAGAACTCTTTAGTTTTCCACACATAATGAATATGCAATCCCTTCATATCTTTAAGCAATTACATAAATTTTCTGATGACATTTTTATGGAATCGAAATGTTCTTTTAAATTATAATAAATGTTTAAATGTCATTTCACATTAGAAAATTTCCGTCACACTAGAACATTTTTCTTAAAAAATAACACAAGAACCTGATTAAAATAAGAAAATCATATCTATTTTAAGATCTTCACAAACAAATAAAACACCTGTAAGAATCTAATTCCACTTGGACTGCTTCGGCCACAGCTGGGAAGGGGCTTCCTTTCTGTGCCTGCCAGAATTTGTCAAATGGCTGCAAGTCATATGTTTTCTTCTTCTTGACTACTCCACCTGCAGGTGTTCTAGACTCAACAGATTCTTCAATATCCACTCTGTAAAAATATATTTTTATGAGACAAAATTAGCGAAAGTAGAATTAGATTTTATTTTAGATAACTTTTCCAGGTAAGAACAATTTTTGGTCACTATATATATATGTCAAAAATTTAAATTTCATACAGTTCTTGTATATATCAATAATAAATCCCTTAGTTTATTTATTGATTTTCAAAAGTATCTGTTACCTATTTAACTGAAGATCAAACACATCATGACTAAGAGCCTGATATGTCCAGGTATGATGTAGCATTGTGGCTAAATCTAAATTACGATCCAAGAGAACAAGCAATGGTCGCTGAAATGAAAACTGTCCAGCTTGAATGTTGTCACTGGTGAAAAAACTACTTCTGGCATCTCGGATGTTCTCTCGGAGCTTTTTGTCTAACTTCTCTGCCACCATCTCTGCCGCATTGCCTCTTGGGCACCGAATGATAGGAACAGTTCCCAAGGTAACAAACACTGAAAACAAGCTGTCAACCACTGTATCCATAATGTGTTCTATTTCTGTATCCTTTACATCGCCTTTGTTCAGGGCATAGTACGATATACTGTCTCTGTCTTGGTGGCGGAGAGTGAACATGTCGTCTTCGAGAGAAATGAAATTCAGATATTGGTCAAACACTTTGGAAACTTGACTTACACAGTTACTGTGAATGGCAGCACTGGCGATTTCTTCCAGTCTCTGACGAGATATGGCCGAGATAAAGTTAAGGTAGTATGTCTCATACAACTGACTCTGGAAATCTTGGCCGATCCGACGAATATTGTCGTCTGTTGGCATAACAAAGTAAATAGCCGGTACGTCTGGTATAGGGTCGCGTTCCGAGTGTAATTTCAGATGAAGTGTTACACCCATGTCTCGTAGTTCTTTCACCGTTAGAAGTGGTGAAATAATATCCTGTCCAAATCTGTCGTATACCAGTACTTTCCATTGTGGTTCTGTGGTGGTAGCTTTTGAGGCAGGGACGTTAAAATTTAACATACGTTTCAGAGCTAAAATTTGTTTCTCTCGTAAGGAGGACGCCATCTTGAATAACAGCGCCGTCTGTCAGGCGACGTGGCGATTTTGACGCAAAGCTCAGGAAAGACAACCCAAGTCTTACTGCAGTTATGACCCTTAGACTCATGACCATCTGATGACGACCCTAGGCAATAATCAATAACAAATAAAAACAATATGCTTATAATACATCTCTTTATTGAAATATAATTCATATATTATGCATAATCTAGATGTGCTGATGAAAGCGCTTCATGCAGAAATTATTCAGAAAGAAAAAAATAAACGTAATAAAAATCACAACACGAAAATAATCACAAGTGTGTGCAATAACCTAATTCATAAAACAGATAGACAACCTTTCTGTTTGTACAAAAAATATCAACTGAAAAAAAAAATTTGTCAGATGTCTTTTGACATACAGTATCCAAATGATATGGATACATTCTTACCGAATTTTATTTATCTCTAAAGTACAGATTAACAATTTTTTCTCATAAGAGTCACTCATACATTTATGGGTTTATTTGGGTTTTTTCCCTCATTTAATGCATTTTATTATCAACAAAGTGGACAATAGTTAACAACAGAAGAATAACTTTTACATTTATCCACTAGTACAAACATATAAAGAAGCAAGAACTGATTTTAGCAGATTCCCCTTAGTGACATTCAAATCATCTAAAATGCAAAAGAGGTCTTAAATTAAAAACAAAAATTCTATAAGTATGTACATATATCAAGTTTAGAGAAAAATGTCTTCTGTGTCTATGGTAAAGTAAGTAAACCAACATCTTCAAGGAAAAAAAAAAATTAATTAACAAATATCATGGCATATATTCATTCACCAAAATTAAAATAATCTTTCAAATAATAATATTGAAAAGGGACATCTCACAAACTTGAGTTTTCATTACATTGTTTAAGAATATATGTTAGAACCAATTTAATATATACACATTTAAATACATTGGCAAAGTTTTTCAAAAGATACAGCTGCAACCAATATTTTCATGAAGTGTGAATATATTATCAATCAACACTGAAGGACAGATCTCAATTTAGTTTGAGATTCTTGATTTGCCTCCTCAAATTTATTTCATTATGAATTTTTTTTTAAAGAAAAAGGTGAATATTTTTTACAGAGATTCAAAGGATTTTTCAACAGAATTTAAAGGTTCAATTCATCCCTCACATTTCAAACATGTTCCACCTAATAAATCTATGCATTACACCCCAGTTATAATATACTTATATGGTATATTTTATTCCTTTGGTCTAAGCAAACCTGAAATGCATTCTGGGATTTATACACATACATATTGCACTAAATTTTCAACAAGCACATGTATTCTTAGTTTATGAGGAGAAAAAAAAAAATTACGAACCTGACAAATGGATGTTTATACTAATATAGCTGTACACTCCAGGCTTGTATTCTTGGAGTTACATGTATAAAAATAGTACACGAGATGATATACACACTAAAACCTCCTTTGATTAATACAAGCATAATTCTAAACTGTTAGGCACTGATGTGTTTACATAAAGAAATGGAAGACCTTACTTCGGATCATTATATGATAAAAGATTTCAATGGTAGTCTTGGTTAATATAATTCCGAGTCATAAATTCTACGATATCTAGAGGAATAAGAATTAATGATCAGTAGCAGTAATGTTAAAATGTTGTCAAAATAATTGTCAATAATTTTCCATAAAAACATATAGTCCATCCCCCATATAATTCATACAAAATCTTGTGAAATCATTCCACAATTACTGTTTCTAAGTTGCAAAAATCCTGACATCTTCATTCATTTTTTTACAGTGTACACTTTCTTGCATTGTTTATAAAAGACTCTTCCACACACGTGCCTTCTTTATTGTATTCCTTAAACTGGACTACTATCTTAAACTAAACATAAAGTGATATTTGGGGTTAATCATCAAAGACATGAAACAAAATAACAAAATTCTCTCCAGAATAAAATGTTATAACACAACATTTGTACATGAAATTAAAATAAAATACTTGTGGCTATGCCAAACTTTCTGCTGGCCCTATCTGACTAAGAGCCAACATTAGAATGTCTCGTTTCTCTTTGAACACCCTTAGTTCTCTTCCAGCAAGTCTAGCACTCTCCAGTTCACGTTCAGCTATTTGAAGTTCATGTCTGATAATTCCTCCTGTTTCCTGTTCACGAGCAATCCAATCGAGAGCCATCTGTGACCTCATGTCATCGTCAAGGGAACGATGTGAATAATGAGCCAGCACTTCCTGTCGAGAACAGTTTCTGTCACGCATGGCTTTTAAGCTGCCGTTCCAATGAAGGAGCTGAAAGACTGTCATAAGTTCTTGAAACTCTAGCATTGTTCTTCCTTTGTTGGCCTCCAACATAAAACGAAATGCTCCTATACCAGTAGCAGGATTATCGGCATCAGCTAAATTCCCCTGAAACATAACGAGAAATTCTTATTGCAACATTCTACCATATAGGTAAACATATGCTAGAGAAATTTGTTAAAATGTGTTATGTTTTTTTCTAACTAAACATTATATGAAAAGAGTATATTCTCTCTTGGGCAATCTAATTAAAATTAGATGTTAGATCCGCTCGCTTACTCGCTACACAAACATCTAACAACATCCCATGCAGGGTCACGTCAGTGTGACCTTTCAGTTAGCCAATGAAATCACGACTGCAAATCGTTGGCTGAGGGCACAGAACTCCTCTGCTTTTTTTATTGACATACGTAGATGACAGAGATGTTCAAAGCGAAAGAAAAACAAAAATGGCACAGCCCATGACAACGAGGAAAACTTGTGTTTTAGGAGATGCCTGTATTATATGTGGATTTTCGTTTGTCCAATATGAAAAGACAGCTGATGGGACTGATATTATTCACAAGTTCTATCAAAATAAACTAAAACTGAACACAGAAAGGATATATTGTATACGGAAAGTAACCGAAAGATCGGATCTCGATCTGGAAGGGTGTAACGCAGGCGTTTGAAGGAAATGCTTCAGAAATGTCGTCCAAAATGCACCCCAATATCTCTTCTTGTTCTTTTTTAAGCTTTTTAACGTTGAATAACTGAAGCACTTCTTCGGACGCCAATTTGAAACTTCAACCAAGTTGATTTTAGAAACACGAATCTGATTGGATAATTCAGAAATGTTTATTCATATTTGAAAGGTCACACTGACGTGACCCTGCATGGGATGTTGTTAGATGTTTGTGTAGCGAGTAAGCGAGCGGATCTAACATCTAATTTTAATTAGATTGTCTCTTGGGTTCATTAATCAATTTGTCTCATCATACCAGAGCATGTATTTACTGTAATTATAACTGTTTATCAAACATACTTTACAAAGCAATTCACTTATATTAAGCTTCTGCAAATATTTTCAAGACCTGACAGACTCGAAGTTTTAAATTTACCTGGAAAGACCCTGCAGCATCTCGTACTGCCCTCTCAATAAACTCGTCCGTGATCTTCCGAGAGGGGTGCTCGTTGAACACGGAATTCATCAAGGCAATTTTAGCTGCACTACGCCTTGCCTCTGCTTTTGTTGGACAGTGCTGAAATAAGGAAAAATTCAGTTGATTTTCATTATTGTAACAAAACATTGAAAACAAGAATTTTATTTAAACAAGACAGCACTATGTTACCAAACAAAGGAACAAAAACCTTTGTACAATGTACTAGCCAAGACATTACCGGGTAACCTTTTTAACGAGTGAGAAAAAAATTCAACAGATTTCGTGTTTTGTAAAACAATTAAAAATATTAAACAAAGATGATTCTTCCTCAAATTTAACTCAAAGATAATTTTCCAAAACCTTTCATCGAAAATGTCTTGTTTATTAATTTTTTTAAAACCTGCATGCAGAAAAAAATCCCAGACCTAGCACACAGTACCTGAAAGCTGCCAAAACAGCTTCCCCCAGGGAGGGAGACAAAGCACACATAGGGTGGGGAGTTGGAGGGCTGGGACTCGTACACCACCAGGGCTCCGTTCTTTAGATCCGCTCCTCGCTCCAGCTTCATCTGCCAGAATTCCTGCAGGGCCTCCACAACATTCACTGAAATAAGCAAAGTGTTTGATTATACCCTAGAAGGCATAATAACTGGCTAATGAATGTTGAACAAAAATGTTGTTACCTGACATATAGATTACACCGAGACCTTTTTCAAGATTTAAAGCATCATAGAATTAAAAGACGCTGAAATTATGGAAAACATATTGTTAAATTTCTGTTATGATTTAGGACTTTTTTTTACTTCATTTGTTTACATAATTAAGTATTTTGAGTTCATTTGAAAAACATTTGAAAATTCTCATGAACAAATACATGTGCATGTATTCCATGGAATTGGCAGTTTAGAACTTTACGACAGAATGCTTTGAAATATTTCTTAAATGCTTCAATATTAAACCTGGAAGTAAATTTAGGACTTTTTTTTACTTCATTTGTTTACATAATTAAGTATTTTGAGTTCATTTGAAATGACATACCTGACATATAGATTACACCGAGACCTTTTTCAAGATTTAAAGCATCATAGAATTAAAAGACGCTAAAATTATGGAAAACATATTGTTAAGTTTCTGTTATAATTTAGGACTTTTTTTTACTTCATTTGTTTACATAATTAAGTATTTTGAGTTCATTTGAAAAACATTTGAAAATTCTCATGAACAAATACATGTGCATGTATTCCATGGAATTGGCAGTTTAGAACTTTACGACAGAATGCTTTGAAATATTTCTTAAATGCTTCAATATTAAACCTGGAAGTAAATTTAGGACTTTTTTTTACTTCATTTGTTTACATAATTAAGTATTTTGAGTTCATTTGAAATGACATACCTGACATATAGATTACACCAAGACCTTTTTCAAGATTTAAAGCATCATAGAATTAAAAGACGCTAAAATTATGGAAAACATATTGTTAAGTTTCTGTTATAAATTTAGGACTTTTTTTTACTTCATTTGTTTACATAATTAAGTATTTTGAGTTCATTTAAAAAACATTTGAAAATTCTCATGAACAAATACATGTGCATGTATTCCATGGAATTGGCAGTTTAGAACTTTACGACAGAATGCTTTGAAATATTTCTTAAATGCTTCAATATTAAACCTGGAAGTAAATTTAGGACTTTTTTTTACTTCATTTGTTTACATAATTAAGTATTTTGAGTTCATTTGAAAAACATTTGAAAATTCTCATGAACAAATACATGTGCATGTATTCCATGGAATTGGCAGTTTAGAACTTTACGACAGAATGCTTTGAAATATTTCTTAAATGCTTCAATATTAAACCTGGAAGTCTATCCCTTTTTCCTTGCGACTTTTCCACATTCTTCGATGAATAGTGCTTATCTTATTAATAATATTTAATAAATACTCAAATAATTATCATTCAGTGAATTTTTTCAATTAGAAATTAAGCCATAATTATGAAATGCACTTTGCATTTCATTTGAAAATGAAATGTCAAAGACATTATGTATATAATAACATCAATAGTGCAGTTATAATTGCTGTATACTGGTAATGACTCCTTTAGATGTAAAACATTCTCTAGTGAAAATTTCTTTGCCCATCTTTTCAATGGCTTTTTTTTTCTCAATGACATCATGTCTGGTTTGACAATTAGATCACCCAAGTTAAGTCATGCGGACTAATCTCCGTCATAATGACTGCTTTAAAAACCTGCACAAGAAACTTATATATGCAGGAGAATTTCTTGCATTCCTCGTCAAATGTCTTTAGAAATCACCTTGAAAAGATGCATCCAAGGATAACAGAGTTTAAAGGCAGGCGAAATCCCCGGTGATTCTGCGATAACCGACAACAGTATTGAATGAACTGGCAATTGATAGTGGTTTCCCCCTAAAGGATAGCTTTAATAACATGATAACAGTTCATTTATGAAATGAAATATTGGGTAAAGATGACATATAAACTCTGAATGGCATCAATCTAATGGACTCAGGACATCTGAGTCCTAATCCTAATGCAGGATGTTTGTCACAAGGACTGGAAGTTTTGTTTTATTACCTATGACTTTAATAGACAGTAGAATAATCTTGTGGTCACATCTGTTTACCTACATTTCATCTCATTACTATACATGTGTTTGCCAAGCTATATGGCAGATGAACAAATGTTTTGTGAGGTCAATTGAAAAGAGAAGGAAGCAAATCACTAAAAACAGTGATCCATGATATCTGTAGATACGATCTATTGAAACAATTAGAATTATATAGTTAAATTGCCCCTAGTGAATAACATGTACATAAGACTATTATTCATGATATCTAGATGAAACAAATAAATAGTGGATAACTGTTTGGTGCATTTTGCAAACTCTTTTAAGGTAACATCTATGAGTTTGATGGAAAAGGTCAAAATATCCATTTAAGATAAATATGTGAAATCGACTCTTAGTAATATACCTGTAATAATTATTTGATTTAATATGAGAGAGAGAGAGAGAGACAAAGAGAGAGAGAAAGAGAGAGAAAGATATGCTAAGGTATTGCTGTTTCCATCATAACTTTTAATCAGCTACCATTATGTGGTAATAGTATTGGTTTGGGAGGGGGGGGGAGGTAGGAGGGTGTCTGACAAATGAAGATTATTATTCCAGCATATAGTGATTTGTCACTTGATCTTTAGTTTTACATTTAAGTATAACTGATTAACAATCTATACAGGTAACTAACTAATGAGTGTTCAAAATTGTAGGTGAAAAGTTATTACTTTCTTAAACTCACTTCTACAAATGAAGTGACCCAGATAATTCACACGATTGACCCTCTAATCCACTTACTCCAACCTTCTTTATTTGATGTGTTCTGTATCAATATCAATATTGAGTGAAAAGTTATAAAACCCTCAAACCCTCCAAAATTGAAACCCCCATGAATCAGAGCTTCTGCAAACAGCCCCCCTTCAACCAGTCACAAATGTGTGTCAACAAGGAGGGGGATTATAAATACATGAGGCCCGGGATTATCAGGAAATGGCCTTTTCTTCTTTTCCTTGCCTTTGTCTTGCATTGTGACATGGAGGTAAACAAAATCAACTGGTCATTTATGTGTCCTTAATCCGCAGCTTTAAAGCCTGATTGGACTTTAATTCCCCATGTTTATCTTTATTTGTAACGCCAAGCTACCTGTGAGAAAGGTCTCTTTTAACATTTAAAGAGAGTGCTTGTTGCGAGAATTTCTACTTTTTTTTTTTACATAATCACCCATTTATGAGTATTTGATGTCCTCTCAAACAACAAAAGGTTTATTGATCCCTTTGTTTGAAGTTGAAATTGTTTAAATTTCAGGTTCTGAAGATGAGAATTGATTCTTTATAACAATTTGTTGTTTCAGGCTCTAGGTACCCTGCCAAATCAGTCTCTAACTTTTTTACATTGAAAAGAAAACAAAATTAAGTCAAATGCCTTCACGCTTATCAACGATATTTGCCCTCTTATTCTTATCACTTTCCCTCTAATAAATGGGCAGTAAACGAGACATTTATTACTTCAAATGTGACGATAAAACATGATTGGGGGGAATGTTGCCATGTACATGAGACATGGAGTCCCTATTAAGTGGCATATGCAACAAAACTATACATTTACATAAACATGTATACCCGAACATCCACATGTTACATGTACATGTAAAGATAGCTCTCAGTAATATAAACTCGTCCGTTGAAATCATGCCTGCAGTGGACCAGACTAAACAAACAGAAAAACGGCCATACAGTACAGAATCACCTATCCTACATTATAAAAATATTGACGTGCATTTTCCAGCATGTAAATGCCTATAAAACTCATTTCAAATTCAAATCAAGCAAGTAGATTCAAGTTAATCAATCTCTGTAAAGCTTGAATTATATTTCAGTCTCCATGTCGGGCAGTAGTCTGAGTATTTATTGGAATATTAACATAGCATGTAGAAATCTATTAGGTTTTTTTTAGGGTTTTAAAGGAATAAAATGTAACACTAAACATGTCTGTTTTATCTGGTTTTGCTATTATAATTAGTATCAGCAATAAAAAATGCACAGAATAATCTAGTATTGATGTACCAGAAATTGGTATACCTGTGATCAAAAATGCACAAATTAAAGATAATATCTATAGGCTAGACCAAATTTCTTTTTTAAAAAAATCAGCAAAAATTGCTACAGAACTAAAACTTGTGTTCACATTTATAAAATGCATATAGTAAGAAAAATACCTATTTGCTGTTGAGATAATTTTGAGTATAAGGACCATATATCTTTTCTTTTCAAAAGCTACTGTACACATATTAGATTAAATGGACAAGTTGGTAAATGCAAGCATTATATGTCATCAGTGCATGCATTTAATCAACTCAGGTATTCTTATATACCTGGCACAAAAGACACCATTATTGTATCAAAGTCTGTACTGTTCGGTTACATAAGATAAGGAAAACCTTGAATTTTTTTCCCCCTCTTACCAAACCAGGCCCCACTACCTAGAGGTAACTGGAGTACATTTTCTCTTCACCTGTTCTATGAATCAGGTGCAAGTTTACCTGTATCTACCTGGTCCCCAATTCATCAAAAATGATAATCAGTTATGAAATTTTGATGAATACAAAGACGCTATCTATTGAAGCTTGCCCCCTGAACAATAAAACACGCCTATTTTAATAAGTTCCATTCCTGTGTGGATTGAAAAAAAAATTTCTTAATTGAAATTCACAGGTATGAAATTGTGTGCGCTATGCTTTAGCATTATCAACAAGGTGATAGATTAAGCTAAGTGGCATACTGTAACAGGTGCTGAAATACACATAACATGTATTTGACTTTATAATGATGGCTTTGGCACATTTTCAATCATACATGTATAGTGAATCCTATCATTATCAATGATATTGAAAGAGAGATGGAGGCTTTTTACAATATGAATGACATTGTAGCTGTTCGTAACATGCATAAATATCAACAGATATCTCGATCTATATCTCAGCAACATTAATCACAAATAGCCTCCAGAGGTCATGTTTCGATTTTCTACAGGTACTAACTGTGTAAACAGACAAGCAGAAATTTGATCACATTTCTCATTTCTTGCAGCCTAGTAAAAAAACAAATGCACTATTATCAAATGCATCACCTACAGGGAATCATATTGATTACTCATATGTTTTATGGTGAATCTTCAATCTTGCTAACAAGGTTTTCCATTTGTTAATGAAAAAGTTGATTAAAGCCCAACAAGTACCATGATTTCCGGTAATATTATAGGCAATGCTTTAAAAACCTTTTGCCTTTGGCATGGTTTGTCAAGATTGAACTATGAAACTACATATGGCTGAGAAAAACTGCATGACTAAGAAATTCTTATTTACTACATGTATATAAAGTAATTACCCCGTCCATATCCATGAGAATGTTTGGCGAAGCTATTGACAACAGCATCCACTGCTTCCTTGAGAACGGTCTTGGCTTTGGCGTCTGACATGGAAGCTCCAGGCTGCTGAGACACAGACATCCCAGCTGCAGCAGCTGCCATGATTTGTGAGGGGAGAGGTCGGTTCATCTCGGCATACAATGTTGGGGACATCGGGGAGGAAGCTTGGCGGGGGGCTGGGACAGGCTTACCATGCCCAGCCATGCCTGGGTGCCCCTTATACATGGCCATTCTGAAATCAAGTAACTTACAGATTAATTTTTTTTTTTTTAATTTTAAGAAGAATTCTATAAGGGACAGTTTGGACCAACTCTCTCAATTTAGCTCTGTACTATAATTTAATTTAGCTGATATAGTTCGATTGGGATATTTCAAATAGCTTGATATATAAGTAAGTAGTACAAAGAGAATATTTCAAGGTTTTTAAATGATTTAGAGCATTGAGATAAAACTACATCTTTAGAGTAAATAAATAAAAGTATTAACTTAATTTCTTTTATTTAGAAATAAAGAGATTACTAATCGACATGATTCAGTGATATTCACTACCCTGATCTGTAAACAAAATGGAGAATGCAAACATCGAAACAATCTAAGGATCTTACCTGTCAGTTTCTTGTTTTCATCACGGTTGCGGATAAAATATATCCCAGTAAATAAGTTCAACAGATACCAATCCTTCCCACGGATTCTTACATAGTCGATATACACCAATCAATAATTCATGCGACACTAAAATTACTGATAACTATTTGAAGAATTTCACTTTCATGTTGATCCAAATCTAATCTCCTTCATTGGTAAACTGCCGAGGCATTCCAAATTAAAAATTCACGGTCCATGAGTTTTCGTCTCCCTATCGTTTCGCACCGGATTTTGGTTCCTCAAAACGCAAACAAAGAAAGATTATTATAAAGAAGTATTAATTTTATATTAAAAATTGAAGCAAATGGACGACTAGCATTAAGCATTTGGTCATATTTTACAGATATATATACAGATGTTTTAAATATCAGGTTTGGATTTTGGTATCATTTTAAAAACATTTATATATTGTTCAACGGATTTAGCGATTGATTTTTTTCTTCTTTTTGATAAGATATATTTAATTTATTCTGCTTCGTTAAAATATTTAACACTGCTGGATTATTATGCCGGTACCAGTGTGACTTTTTTTGCATCCATCTTTTTTTTGTCCCACATGTCATTTTTAAAAAATGTATTTGATAGAAAATAATAATTTCTCCCTAAAGAAAATTCGCACAGAATCTTAAAAACTTGATCAGGAATTTCCATTAGAAATAATTTTCCTACCGATTATAAAATTCAATAGAATCTCTTCGTTAATTCTATCTTACCTGTCAGGTGAGACACACCCTGGGTCTAGACATTAATGATCTATCTTATAGCAGTCATTTGGTTGTGGAAACTGCAGCTTTAAGATTGTTTTTCTTAAAATGGTGTTTTATTATATATTTTTGAGGATTGTTTAATCCATGACCGATCGAATCTTTAGCTACATTCAGATAGCATGGATTGAGGTCAGAATTCCGAAACGATGGACTACATGTACGTGTATTTTTTTTTATCGGCTGTCCATCCATTTCTATAGATAAATTTACCAGAATAAACGATGGTATTGATGAATTTACATACTTTTACTAAATTAGATATTAATATGAATAATTAATCAAACTAAAAGCTATAAATCGAGAGCAAGCTAGATGTTTAAAACAGACAGTACATTTGTAAATGCTTTTTTTGGATGTTCATGAAGTGGGCTTTGTTATATACATCATTGCCGAAAAAAAACTTGAATATATCCCACCTATACGAGGGTTGTCCCAAAATAGCGTAGACAAGTGGCGTTATTCAGTTAATCGAAGACACAGGAAGATGAAACTTGTGCCACAAAAGGTTTAAGTAATGTGCATTCAAATTATGTTTTGAAATCAAATATTGTTTGAGATTAATAAGTGAAATAAAAGAATGTTAGATCATAAATTTGACATGCGGCGCAATGTAAAAAACCAAAAGTTAAAATCAACATTATGAAATGAAAATTGCGAGGAAAAGGACTTCGCCAATGAAAAACTTCAAATAAAAAATACATTTATATTTGTTAATAATTATATTATTTACTCAGAAAATGTTTTGGCTATAACAAAACTTTTAAGGTAAGGTTTGCGGCTTGTATTTTTTAGGAATTGTACCAAAGTTACATACCGTTTTGTTCACTACACTAAAGTCTTTTTACTCATGAAATTCAAATGACATTGCCCGTCCCGTTTTATAACTACAAAAGGTCAAAGTTCATGATTTCCAATTTTCATTTTGATGAAATGTAAACAATTTAGTGAAAAAATGCACATTTTATATGTGACTATTTTGGGGGTTATTTATGCTTAAAATGTTCGAAAATAATGTCACTATTTATATCATGATTCATTTTTATTAATTTCTAATGAACTATCTAAAATTAGAATAAAATACAACAAAAGTCTTAATTTTGGACTACTATTATGTAAACGAAAACATCTTATTTGTAACCTTTTCAGGTCCACCAATTTCAGGAAAAATGTATCTTAGAATATGTGTAATCTGATGTTCCTAAAACACTATTCAAAACCATATGATGCGGACTTCGTTTTTGTGGAATTGATAAAATAAAATGTTGAATGTACCTCCAGGGTACATGTTCAAAAAGTATTTTTATCAAGATATTTTCGGGGGGGGGGGGGGGCGTAAATGTTATCGTAAACGATTTAGAGGGTCTAGCAACAACGTAACGACATTTTCGACGTCGCACATTGCTCCGCCATACAAAACTTGTTGTTACGAATTATTCATTTTCTCAAGAAATAAATAAAGCCTTAAGTACATATTTTAATTTTTCAGTATTATTTGCCAAAGGGCCATCGAAGAAAACATAGAAGTCTAATGAAATTACTGTGAACGGATTTTAAGTTATGTGTTCTGTCTACGCTATTTTGGGACAACCCTCGTACACATGGCTGCACTGAATTTTTTCCGCAATGTCCGCTACCTTCATTCCAAAATGACCCACCAAAGAAAACGATAACCACTAATGAGTGAAAACACCTTTCTTATGAAATTCCACCCATGCAGTGATGTAAATATTAAAGAAACAGAGTTGACTGCTTGTTCGGCCTTTCCGACATGCGTTTAAACTTCGATATTCTAATTATGACACAAGCAATTAAACAAATGAAATCGTCAAACTAACTATACGACACTATAGAGATATTACTTCGAGATAAATAATTAACGTAAGTGATAGCCTTGTAGTTTATATACATATATTAATGCAAGCTCGAGTAATAGACCGAGGGAACAATTTAAGTTGTATGTTGATGCATATTTTTACACAATCTCGAATTTTCCAGAGACATAAATAACAATTACAAATAACAAAGAACAGTTATTTATGTCTCTAGTTTTTCAAAATGATTGAATTCGATTTTGAAAATGTTACACAAAGGAGCATTGATTGACATTGAACATTACATAACTTAAAACTACCAAACGCGATGCTCTGAAGAAGAAAAATCATGATTCCGTTTCCAGTGCATCCTCGAAAATCTGATATTTCTTCAGAAAATGGTGGAGATAAAACGATAGATCGTGGAGAATTCAATGAGAAAGAAAATGGCAGACAATCTCTTCGTGAGTTATGGTGGGAATTTCTATCTGAAACGACGTGCCATGGACTCGGGAAAGTTGGCTCGATGCGCAGGAACAGACTCCGAGGGTAAGCACGTTTATCATACAGAGTAAACTCTAATTTTCGTTATGCTGCACGTTATCAACAATTTCAAGGAAGTTCGTTATGTGAAAGTCTATTTTTTTATTTTTTATTTTTTTTTTTTTTTTGCAATTTTAATACACTACTGATTTTAATGAGATCGTGCTTTACATAAGGTTAAATTTTCTTGGAGAGTGAATTGAAATTATCTTTATCTCCTTTTTAGCTTCCTTCTAAGTTTATCATAAGCATCTCTCTGGCTTTGCGAGTATTATATTTTGCTTAATTTAAGCTAAGGATTTCAAACGAGAACTATAAATTGTTACTGAAATTCAGCAAAATTTCTGAAAAATTTCTTTTGACCATTACCTTGACAGTCTCAGAAAACAATGAAAATATCTTTTCCCAATAAGAGTTCTATCCCATACCAGAGGATCAATGTACCTTAAACAGGGTCGTAACTATAGGTTATTTCTTACGAAAATTGAGTGTCTTCCCATCCAATCAACATGCTAAAGATTTCTAATCACATGCGCTGATCTGCATGAAGGATAGTCAGGGGGATTCACCCCCTCGATCCTCGGAAAATTTAATACATAGTAATTGAAAAAAGGCTTTGAACACCAAAACCCTCCAAGCTAACAAAATTATCCCTCCGACCTCTTGGGGAATTATTCTGGAATCCAGGACTGGCAAATGAACGGTGACTGTGGAAATATACATGTATAAGACTGACAATCTCAGACAAAAATCTATTTTCTTTTGTTATTCAATAGATAGTAAACATGTACTTAGGAATACATGTAGTAGTTAAACGTTTATAATGCTCCAGTCTTTATTCTAGAATACTTTGGATGGTGTTTTTGATTACGTCATTGTCGACCATCATCTGGTTTCTGGTGGACGAAGTTCGCAGCTACTATTCCTATCCATATCTGAGTAAGACATCTCTGGAGACCTTTAAACGGATGCCCTTCCCAGCCGTGACCATCTGCAACATGGGCTCCAAGAACAAATCAAGATCCTCCAAAACAGAAAAAGACGAACTGTATTGGCTATCCATATCCAGTATGTCTGTTTTCTCCTCAAAAAGAGTCAATTGGAACGACTCCTATTACGAAGAAAATGGTTATTTCGAGCCAATAAGTTATGAGCAAGAGTTAAGCATGGGCATGGATGTATCAAAGTTCATACTGACCAGCGCTTTCGACTTTATGGGTGAGCTCGAGTTCGCGCCCATTCTGACGTCACTGGGAGTGTGTTATACCTGGAATGGCGACGGAAAGGCGACGACAAAGATGAGCGGGTCTCTGTATAACCTTCACCTGATACTTGACATCAACAGAGATCTGTATGAGGCGGGGTTCACCACCTCAACGGGAGTGAAGGTAAATAAAAGGGAATACATGTAATACGGCATCACATGCCATGTCAGATCCTACCAACATTTTTTGTTATATACCTTTTTATTACACAACAACGCGTTCCCCTGTCATAACAACGACTTTTAGCTGAATCAATGCGATTGGACTCAAAATATTAAATTAATGTTCTTTGCTATAGGGTCTATATTTATTTAACAGTTAAATAATTGGTGCTTATATGCAAGAGTTGTCTGCCCTATATAAAAATATAGAACTTAATTACACATTTTTTCATAGAGTCATCAAAATATAAAAACTTGTGTCGTATACATTTACAATGATTACATGGTTGGAAAATAAACTCTATTCTACTATATACTGTATTTACAAACATTTAAATGTGTAGTTTCTAAAGATAAAGCTTTTACACCTAAAGCACTAAATCACTAAAGCACTGGTGAAGTTTTACTTTGTTGTCGAATAATAGATATGATAATTTGGTTGTTTGAATTATATTACTTGAGGAAAAACACATAAAATTACGTTTGACTTGACCCCTCCCGCGTCATTTTAATAATATGCATATTCTAATGAAATGAGAAGAATATTGCTTATAAAATAATCAAGTGGCAGATACATGTCAATTAAAGGGCACTCTTCGAAATAAAAAGACACAATAGCAAATTGGTTTTAATACAGATAAAATTTCTAACCCACTGGGAATCTTTAAATTTATAATTTATTGGGGACCAATGTTCGTGAATTTTGTAGGCATTAATTAATGCATTTCCTCAATCGATTAATTTTCAATAAAATTGTTTATATTTACAATATTAAATTAATACCACGAAATCGTTATTGGAAAAGGCGAAAATTACATACATTACAAATTATTAAACGATGCTAGTAGACATGAAAAATCGTTTAATTCTAAAATCGCCTCCCTATATCAAAATTCTAATTGGATTGTCAGTAGTTTAAATTTTGTTTTGCAGGTTATCGTCCATGAGCCGGGTACCACAGCGGACCCAATCAACCAGGGGTTTATTCTGGCCCCAGGGGTGTCAGCTCTGGCATCAATCAGCAAGAAAAGGGTAAAGGTCAAAGTTCACAACCTAAAACTAGAGAAAAGTCGATGCATGGTTTTCTTCAAATATTGTTGTTTTTTTCGATTACAATTAATTACGATGTGATAAGTATTCCAAGCAATGGGAAATCGAATGAAAATGTATATTATTTGTATTTGAAACGTTTTATACACCTTTATATACATGTATATCGATTTATTATAAATACGTTGATCTTCATCGATGAACTTTAAAATGGTCCCTGTCCATGCATTAAGGGGCGTCTTTACCCATTCTGTGATACTATTTTATGTCTGAAACAATGAGAATAAAAGAGCATATATTACTGTAAGGAAAATTGTACATCCGCAAGTGACGCATGCACGTAATTACAGACCTGTATAATTACCATATCAACCGAGCATAGTAGTTTGTATATATTTGGGTTGTAGTTTACGTTCCTGCCCTACCCGTTCCATGCATTCGTCGACGACTATTGTCTGGACACACTGGCCCCGGATTTCATCAACAAGTTCCATCCGCTACCTTACAGTGTTGGTGTTTGTAAAAAGTCATGTTTCTCTGAACAGATATTCAAGAGATGTGGATGTGTGCAAGTGGTCGATTTAGGTAACCAAAACAAAGTGGTAACATTTGCAATCGTATTTTTAAGCAGGCGCTATTTGGGATTCAAACATCTTCATTACTATTTTTTACCATTAATATTTATTGCAATTAAAAAAAAAAATAAATAAAGACGCATTGCTTGTAATAATTAAGTAAGCCATAATTAAACATCAATGATAGCATTGTAAAACATGATACATGTATTCACGTATCATGAAAAGAATGCTTTTTTTCTTTTGCTATGACTTTATTCTTGATACATTTACTCGAATTAAAATATATTGCTACGTAAATTTCACTACTGATTTTGAAAAATAGGTAACCATTCCATATGCTCAAAATATCAAGTTTCTACTTGCTACCTCAAGGAGATGGGTGAGTCTTATTCTTCAAATAAAATTATTTCATTGGTTGTTAAAAATTTAAGAGCTGCAATAAGTTTATCCAGTAACATTTTCAGTTAGACTTTTATACAAGGACGTTAAAGATGATGTCAGCTGCGATTGTCCACATCCATGTGAGCAGACGACATATGACGTCATGGTATCCACTAGTCAGTTTCCGTCTGACCTCTTTGTCAAGACTCTAGAGTCTCACTTGAATATGTCTAAAGAGCGGATAAGGTACACTGTTTGTTTTTATCATTTTCGTGTATATAGTTGTGAAAAAAATATTGACGAAACAAGATTTATTTCGTTCTCAGTGACATGCGCCGGTTTAGGCTATATAATCTGACTTTGGGGACCTAAAACTTAGACGAGAACACTATGTCAGTCTCACTTAAAAAATAATAAGGTCAAAATGAGACAGATAAAAATATGAGTTTGATAAAACCTATGCCCCGATGGCACATATATACCTTCATGTTTTCAAATTTAGAGCGATGATTCTTCATCCTACTGCCACATACCGTTACACAAACCAAGGTTTTATCGCAAATCTTACACGGGTGTATTCGCTGCGAGCGATGAACTGATGCGTTGAGTGACGACACTATTGGGATTGCGAGTTGCAGTTTTAAAACAAGCTTTTTTATTGGCCGTTTTAGTACCCGCCCACTCTTACCTGCTAACGTGGTAATGATAATTTATGCACAAACTGCCAGATCTGTATCTGAACTGCAAAAACTTAATCACTGCAATAATTGACTAAGAGTTCTCACAATAATCGCTTCTTCTTTTTTGTTGTGTAAACAAATGTCAAAAACACGCTGTATAAACAGGTTCAATTCCCAACTCATTTTTCAACATAATACATAGGCTACTTCTTCGATAAATTCAAACCATTTTAAATTATTAACGCATCAATTTAAGATAAGGCAGTATTTATTTTGATGTAGCTTATTTCAAAGAATTCACAACAGATACTGACAATAAATATTACATAGCCTATATTGCATTTTATTGAACATTGACCGATTAAAATGACACACTTAGAACTACAAGTGTGCATACAAAACATTTGAAATTTACGACATGTAAACGTGCTGATCTGTGATAAACGTTATTTTGTAACTCACTTAGTCTGTAGAAACATTCATTTTTTTTATATGTTCTTCGATATTCATCACACAATATTTACTACTGATGTTGACACTGACTTTCTCTCAAACACGCTAATTGACCTCGGATTGTAAAATTCACGCGCAGATCGAGTCGCCATTTTACAGTTTTCCATGCATATATAAACAAACTACACTTCTTCAGTATGCGGAGCTGTTGACGATGTTTCAAAGATTTTCAGTAGGCCCCTACATATTTATTGTAAACAAAACAGTAAAGACGTACGCTGTAAAACGTCTAATGGATTTCACGGCGTTTCAACCCAAATATTCCCGTGGATCTACATTTTGCAACAAGTTTTTTGTGAGGAAAAACTGTTCAACTCATGCGATTTTCCATATATACAGTATATGGTACATTATGAACGGTAAAGTAAAATTTATTTGTTCACTAAACAGATTTTGGCGATTTTTTTCACAATGATTTTATAAGCGAAGTACAATCTGTGACCGATAATCTATATGCGCCGATTCCTGCTTTTAGGGAACTTTTCTTTTTCTTTTCATTAAATTAAATATTATTTACTCATGTACGTGAACATCGCCCTGTTAGTTATCAAATAACTCTGTATGTAATATTTAACTTGCGAGTACAACTTTATGAGAAGTTTTCTTTCTCCAACATATCTTTCCACGTGTTAGCATCATGTTCTCAACATGCATTTGATAAATGGGCGGGTCTATATAAATGCACCAATCAGAATCTTTATTTCGAATCGCAATTGAAATACACACCGATCAGAAAGTGTCATCACTCAACGCAATGCTACATTGGTCGTAGCGAATACTTACATGTAAGATTTGCGATAAACGCTTGAGGAAAGACATTTTTCCTAACTGGGATTTTTAACGACTAAGGTCTATCGCAGACAGGGATTGAACCAACAAACTTTGCGCACAGAGCGATATCTGAAACCCTCAAACCCTTCCCGTTTGAAAAATACTTGATGCGTTGATATAAAACCTTAACATTATATATATATATATATATATATATATATATATATATATATATATATATATATATATATATATATATATATATATTAATTTGATGTTTCCTCATTGTCTCTGTAGTGATCAGGGTGGAATGTTTTAATAATTTTTTTTTTTACTTATATAGGTCTAACCTTCTGGAAATAAGCATATTCTACGACAAGCTATATTATTTATGGGTGAGACAAATACCTAAATATGAAAGAATTGGAGACGTTTTAGGTATATTTTTTGTTTGATTTTTCTTCCTAACTTATTAAAGCTATGAATATTATGTTAAAGCATAGATGTACCCAATAAAATCTCATTATCTTTGTTTGCAGCCAGCATTGGTGGTCAGATGGGATTATTCATTGGGGCAAGCGTTCTAACCATTATGGAATTCATAGAAATCATATTTCTACTGCTGCTTTTTATTTTAAAACGACTGAGTTCTAAGCAGAGAAATTCTTTGGAAAACGCTGATATTTGAGCCGATATTCACGTTTAAAATGAGTCCTTTTTCATTTCTGAAGAATTTGACGTATGGCGGGACGTCGACTTGCGGACAAAAGTTGTTTACCGTAACGTTTGGGGAACGAATTATTCGTTGTCAATAAGATATTCGTATTATGGTTAACGAGGTTGATTAAAAGATGGACTTGGAGGTGTCTTTTGGATGTGACGTTACAATAAGAGCAGGACAGAGACGCTGGAAAGCCGCTGGAAATGTTTATTTTATGGAAACTGCATTTCGATTATATATGTTGAGTTTTCCTATTCTTGAGAAATCAGCTTTACATGAATTGATTTGTATACTTTATTTTAGATTATATAAATAATAGTTCAAAGTTGTTATTGTTCACTATTTCAATGTGGATAAGAGCTGGTGAGTCATTATAACAATATTAATAATTCAAAAGACACATGTATATGCTATATAGTCTCATGAAGTAGTAATGATGATAGAAAAGTTAATGGTTACTTCTAAACCATGCTACACTACACCTAGCATTCGATTTACATGTATATGTTTTGAAAAGGTCGGATTCATTATTGGCTTTAGTACTTTCAGTTCTTTGATTTAACAAGGGCAGGCTACTCTAATATTAACGTTACTTATCGGAAGCAGCATGATAATGTTGGGTATGTCATTGTCAATATAATTAAATGAACCATTTTTAGAATTTATGTGATAAAATAATAATTATGAGAGAAAGAAAGAAATTCTATGATTCACTTGTGAAGAGTTTCGCGCATAGACAAATTGGAGCGCGTGTATATTGGTTCGAATTTCCTCAACAAGATAAATGACCTGTAATGAGCCTGTATAGGCATGATTAATGTTAGTCCTTACCATATCCTAAAATGACACAACTAAAGCACAATTTATCCCAGTTAAAATAGCTTATACTTTTATACATGACATGTATATAGCAAGTGTTAACATGGTTAATGAACTGTTTTCGTAACATAACGCATGGGAGTTGTCCAATCTGACTAAAGCCAGCCCCTACTATAATTCACTTCGTTGTAGAGAATTCGGAGAATGACCCTTACGAGAGTTCTTCAGACCCTACAACGAAGTGAATTAGTAGGGGCTGGCTTTAGTCAGACTGGGGAGTTGTCATAATGACATGTTTCTATTAATAGAAAAACAGTTTCTTTTCAGAAATAGGGAAGAATATCATAACATCGCATGACTGACCATTGCTAACAACATGAATAACCACAACTCCATGCCAAAGAAGGCTAAATTGGATGAGCTTGGAGAATTTGACAAACTATTCCCAGAACTACTTGAATGTTTAGATGAAGGATGTTCAAAGGAGAAAGAGCTTGATAAAGTATTAAGTTGGTTCAAAGAGGTAAGTGTTATGTTTTGGATGATATTATAAAAGTAACTTATTCTTTGTCCCAAGATACCCTCATATCACATTTTGATAGATTATTCAGTGTTGTTTTGCATAACTATTATAATAATAACTATAAATGTTCATGCTTAACAATATATATTCTCCATTTTCAGGTTTCAGAGTATAATGTTCCACATGGGAAGAAAAACAGAGGCCTATCTGTCATTGCCTCTTTGAGATGTTTCAAAGAAACCCCCTCAGAGGAGGAAGAAAAAATTGCCAGAATATTAGGATGGTGTATAGAATGGGTAAATAATGAATAATTCTAGTACTAATATTTTAAACCATTAGTGGTAAAGATAGTGAGCATTGCCAAAAATACTTAACTCATGTTAGCGGGCAGTCTGATGAAAATCAAACCTTACACTAGCTCTTTTAATTTGATGGTCACGTGAAAGTGACCATCAATATAATGGAGCTTAAGTGGATGGTTTGATTTTAATCAGACTGTGTTAGCGGGTTATGTAATTTTTTCTGCAATGGTTGCTAGTTTGCTCCCTTCATAGCCTATAGATACCGGTACTTAGAAGTCTTTTAATAAGGTCAGCTCGTGGAAGTCAGTGGAGATTGTGCCCTATGGCTAGAACTTCAATTCTTCATGAAAAATTGCTTATGCTTTGTCATTAAAAGTATAAAACAAGACACCATTAAACAATGTTAACATTATTAATTTTAGGTCATTGAATAAATGTTGAGATTTAATGAACTTTTAAACAATGCATTTGAAAGCTAATTGTATGATGTCATTTTAATTCGATGGAACATTTTTAGTTTCAAGCATTTTTCCTTGTTGCTGATGACGTAATGGATAGTTCAATAACAAGAAGAGGGAAGCCATGTTGGTACAAGAAGGTAATGTACACACTGTAGTTGTATACATTTTGTTTTATGTAATTCTGTGGACACCATCCTCTGTTTTTGAGGAGCGATGCAGATCAGAAACCTTTGGCAAGGGAAGATTGCAATCCACTGGTTATTGAAATTAAATTCCTTGTCTTGATAAATGGAAAAGAAAGGAAGAAGAAAAGATAGCTAGGAATCAATTTATCAAAATAAAAATTGCTATTTGTTATGATAATAAAGGATGAAATGTTTTATCATAACAATGAATATAATGTATGTTTTTATATTATGATTGGATACATTCATATGAACAAATCAGTTCATGTAATGACAACAGATGCTGACAGATTTGTTTCGACAGGTTTGAACTCTTGATATATATAGTGTATGGTCGTATGTCATTGTATTGCAGTATAATTCTGTAACAAATGCTTGTAGTGTACAAGACAGTGATGTGTTTTCTGACTTTATTTACTGTTTCATTATTTCTGAAGGAGGGAGTAGGTCTGGTGGCCTTGAATGATGCTATTTACTTGGAGTGCTGTGTATACCACATCTTGCGTAAATACTGCAGACACAAAACATACTATGTCGACATAGTGGACTTGTTTCACCAGGTAAAAACATTTATTAAAAAAAACAGTTTTCTGAGAGGCATGCATGTACATACTGTTAATTGTATTTTTAATCATCATGATATCTCTTTCATATTAATTAGTTTATTAATCTTATTAACCATGTTTATTAAACAATCAGTTTTTTTATGATTCAAAGTGGATATCTCCACATTTTCATGTGTGCTACGGTAGATATCAAACAGAGCATGGCCAAATAAAAGTCTGATCAAAAATGTGAAAGACTGAAAGCTCAATTTCTTGATCATTGTTTAAAGTCAGATCTTAAATCATGTACATGTATATTCCAGAGCTTCAAGATTAAGGAAAGTATTTACCTTAATGAAATCAATGACACAATTTCCTGTTTCACAGACATGTCTGCAGACAGTGAGAGGTCAGTGCCTCGATCTGATCACTGCTCCCTCTGGTGGTAAGGTAGATTTCACGGACTTCACGGAAGATCGCTACAACACCATCGTAAAGTGGAAGACTGGCTACTACTCATTCTACCTTCCTGTGGCAATAGCAATGTATATGGTAGGACTTTTTATTGTCAAAATGAGGGATATTTGAACACTACATGTATGATGGTTATATTGTTCCTAGTCTCTTACCCAATACATGTACAACAATTGTATTTGTAGAGTGGTATAACAGATGATGACTCCCATGAAAGAGCTCAGCATATCTTGTTACACATGGGCAGATATTTCCAAATACAGGTACAAAAAGCTTTTGTTTTCAGTTTATATTAATTTTTTACATGTATCTAAATCTGTAAGAAAATTGTAACAAGGGCTTTTAGTTATGACAAAATGGTGTAATATTTTAATATCTGTGTTTTTTCAATTTGTTTTTTAAAATCTGTATTGTAGGTATTAGTGGTATTTTTAATGTAAAGTTAGTATGCACAGAAAAACTTCATTAATATTTTGTTATTGTAAGGACGACTTTTTGGATTGTTATGGAGATCCGGAGGTGATAGGGAAAATAGGAACAGATATTCAGGAAAATAAGTGTAGCTGGTTAGTCATACAAGCTCTGAAAAAAGCCACGGAATCACAAAGAGAGATTTTAGAGGTACATGCACTAAAGTTTATAACAGCTTCAAATTTCTGTTAGTTTAATAGTACTGTAGATTCCTTATTTTACGCGAGTACTTAATTCCGCGATTCACCTGTTTTCTACTAAACCGCAAGAACATGAAATCGGGTATGCCAAATTTTAATCAAAGTTTCATGTTGTTTATATATGTCCGAAAAATAAAATCGAGATTCTAAAATTCGGGAGATGTGTTTCTCACGAGTTCACACGGATATTAATCCCTCGCTTTTAATTAGGAATCTACAGTATGTGTTGTGATTTCAAATGTGTCATTATATCACTCTTGAACAGCTTCACATGTTATCAGTACTTGAATTTATAAATCATTGTAATTATATATATATATATATATATATATATATATATATATATATATATATATATATATATATATATATATATAAAACAATATTTCTATTTCCATAAAATTCCCAGATAGATTTGTATGTAAAATCACTGCTTAATACATGTACTGACCTAATTTTTAAAAAAAATTCTTTGATTCAAAATGGTCAAAAAACTATGTTGATTGTGATATTAATGTAAAATTATACATTTTTATTTATCGGTATTTGTTTTTATCTGTGTATTATGAATTCTGTCTAAAATTCTAAAATTATTTCACATTCAACAGAAAAATTATGCAGACACTGATCCCTCTAAAGTGCAAAAAGTAAAGGATTTGTACAGAGAATTACAGCTGAAAGAACTGTACCATGAATTTGAAGAAGAGAGCTACACAGAACTGTTGACTCTGATAGAGAACCACAGCGGAAGCCTGCCAAAATCAGTGTTCCAGGGCTTTGCCAAGAAAATATACAAGCGTGATAAATAAAAAAACCAGTCATATACATGTATAAATGGGACCCAAAACTTATATTTATGTAGAGATTTTTTATATTGGTGTTTACATGCATGTGTTCTAATGTGTAGAAATACCATTTTGAGATTTGTATTGTGGTACATTTATCTGTATACAAAAGTAATTGCATTGGCAAATGTGAGTGGATTTTTTAAAATATACTTTTAGCATTTATTTGTGTGAGTAAATGTTTAGAAAGAATGTACCTTTGTATGAAATGATTGAAATCTTTTACTGTATAAAAGTTTTATAGTAATTACATGCACTTGCATTTAGAAGGTTTGAATGAGGAAAATGCATATGCATTTAAAAGGATAATTTAAAGAGGAAAAAACAGCATAATACTAGTATTGCAAGACATGTTTATACATGTGTACATGCATGTATAAAACTATGTTGAAAAATATATATTTGTACATCATAATCATCAAATGATATTTTATTTTTTTGCAGTTGATCAATACTAGTCGAAGAAACTTATTTACATGTATGACAATAACAAATTTTGATATTATTCACATTCATGGTTTTTTAAACATCTCATTAATATCTTTTACCATGTAGTCGAATGTACAATTTTGAACAGGTATTAATTAATACACATATTAATGTAAATATTATCATCCAGTAAGCGAAGATGATAAACCTTCATTCTATGCTTTGATTTGTGTGATTTTGTTTACCAGTAAATTACATGTTCAATCATCACACATTGATGAAAAATAAATTCCTAACCCAGGATCATTTTTTGTGATGGTCATTTGGGTTTTTTAATGGATTTTTCTGATCAATTAAGAATTTTAATTGTCCCACTAGATCAATCCGGAAAAGCCCAAATCCAAAATTTTGAATTTTTTTTTTTATTTTGCAACATTCATATTTATTGCTATTACGGTACTAATAAGACATATTGATATTAATCTCTACAAAAGATGCTTTTTATAATTCTTTAAGTAGAATTTTCTGTCATCAATATGATGGCATTGAGTTATCTCCCATATCACTTGTAGACCTTTTGTCATTAACATCAATCATAAAATGTTGGCTTCAACTGTTCTTGTGGGTATACAAAACACATCTTATTCTCACCTGATTTTTATTGGCACATTTTGATGTACATAATTGGGACATGAAAAGGAGTATATATAACCAATTCTGATTTACAAATATTTTCAATTACTCTGCAGATGTATTATAGTGCCATGACTGATCACAATTAAGGACTAATTAACTTTTTTTTTTGTAATGAATTATGTATTTATCATTTACTTGTATACTTTTGTAAGTAAAGATGGTTGCATTTGAACATTACTGTGCCCTTTTACTTTTTGGGTTTGTTTGCCAGATCATTCAAGAATAGAGAAGTTATTCAGATTGGTCACTCACATCGTCGCAAGCCACAGGTTTTGTGTCCATTCTATTTTCACAAAATTTGTTTGTGGAAATAGAATGGACACAAAACCTGTGGCTTAATTACGACGATGGATCACTCATTGTTGAACCAAATCAATTATTTCTTGTAATCAAACTACTTTGGACATTGACCAGCTCTAAAAGCCTTTTGCTGGACATATGTAACACTTGGTACCAAACCTAAGGAGTAAACACCACCATTTACTTTGAAGGTCGTGGGTTAAACTACTCGGGACTTTTTGGGTAGTTTTACGTCAAACGTGTAGATCTGATCAATATCCAAGAACCCTTAGCTGGAAAGACATAGATGGTCCCTATTTGAATTTAAGGTCAACATAAGACCAAGCCTAATGGGCCATTCTTCTCCAAACATCAATACATATAGGGAAATACTGACTGCGCAATACCTCAAGAATCCATTGAATGCCAATGAAAATGTTTACCCTTTTCAATAATGCCAAATAGAGAGGAAGTGAATACTATGTTTCTAGACAATTCTTATTTTATTAATAAGTTAGAAGAAAAAAATGGGCAAATTGCACATCATTGGCAGAGTCAGCACGGTCAGTGAGTGGTATTTCCCTTAAGTTGTCAAATACCGGGTACTCTATTTTCTTTAAACTTCAGTTTATTGCAATTCAAGTAATACTGTAACAATTATGTACTTCTGCTATTCAATTTCTGATGTTCATCTGTAGTCATATTAATAAAGCATGCACAGCAAATAATAAACAACTATATTGCAGGTTTCTATGATGATTTATTACTATACTTTGAAGTTCACACTGACCAACACAAGCATAATATTGGACAATGAAGTCTGACGAAATATTTCTTTATTCATGATGATTGATCATGAAAAGTGCATTTAATAGACAAGTCTCCATTTAAAATCAAGAACATTGTTTTTGTATCTGATCACTTTTCATCCACAAAAGACTTGAATTTGGTGAGGAACTTGATGTATTCGCCATGCTCATAACCCGTGCTGAATTCGATCAACTCGTTGGCGAAATCATTGTCAATTTTGCGCTCGTCCAACATGTCCATCAACTTTTCGTACATTTCTCCATCCATGGTTTCCCCGCTGCAAACATAAGTTGCTGGGCTGATTTCCTTTTGGTAAACACTGAACTGTTCGATTTCAAATTTGTCCCTCACTTCATTTTCATCTCCATCGTCTGCTTCATATTCACTGAGAAACTGGCAAGATATACGAACTTTGGTTCCACTTGGCTTCTTGATTTCTACAATAAATGGTGGTCTGCATATCATGTGTGGCATACCTTCCTCCGATTTCAAATCTTCCTCAACCAGGTCTGTTGCATTGTTTACATTGAATTCGACTGTAATTGTTTCATTTCCTTCAGATTTTGACATAGAAACTTCGCAGCCATTCTGATTAATTTTCCAATTTTTGAAGTAATTTGCGGTGTTAGCATTAATCTTCTTCTCGTTTTCAATTTCTTTCTCAATGTGCTGGGACATATCCTGATCTGTCTCGGTGTAGAGCCATCTCTTCTGGAGAGGAGAACATTCGAGTTTTCTCGACAATGCCGCTGTCACGGAAAGTTCGCTTTTGTTAAATACGGCGGATGACAAACCTCTTTTGAACGATGTAATGGCATATAAAGCCCTTTTAGACTGCCTGGCTGAGTTAACGAGAGATTTGACGATCACAGACGTCATTGTTAGCAAATTCTCCAAACGAAGGTTACTGCCAGTGCCTGCTCCCAACTCGCACAACGTGAGTTTATGCGTGTTTTTTGCATTCCGAACCCGATCGTTCTGTTTCGACGCACAGTACTACGTACAAATAAAAGTTGCTTGTACTAGGTGTCTGGTCTATTATATACTGATATAAAAATGGTTTGCAACATTATTTAAACTGTTAAATAGAAATTAAAAGAAGGAGCATTATCATGTCTCTGGAAAATAATAAACCCAGCAATTTTTTTTTTAAGTGATGGTTTTTTTTTTCTCTTTAAATAATTAGTTTGACACTTTGTGTTATTAAAAAGTCAAGAAATTCACGTTTTTTAATAAATAGCTTATTTTTTTTAATAGATTCTCTACATTTCATATATCCCCATTTTTAAAACACGTTTCCGACAGCCAATTTCAATTTTTCGAAGTTCTAAATTAAAAGAAAAAATGTTTGAAACACATTACATTTGTATTTTTTATTCATCAACTAATAAAAAAATTACTTTAGTGGAAAGAATATCAAATTAAAAAAAATAAAAGTTGTTAGGAAAATTGAAATATCTTGACATTTTTTTTTTTGGTAATATGATGGCTTATTTTTCTCTTTAGAATTTTAGATTTATATCTGTTGTGTTTGAAAAGCTTAAAATTATAGGAGTTAACACACTAATATTTTCTTTCGACAACGTTTAGAACGTGTATACCCCCAATTCGCTCAATCACCTTGACCTTAGAAAAATGACATTAATAAAGTTTTCTTCCGACATTTTCTTTATGAATAAGTTGGTATGTTTTGAAGACTTTTTAAGTCTTTTTTTTTAAGAGAAAGCCCTGTGATAAAGTAGTGTTTTTGTAAAAACTGTGGGAACAGTACATGTATGCATGTAGAGATACAGTATTTTTAAGTGTATTGTAGTTAAAGGTCAAAACCTAAATGTGATCGAAAAAAATTATACACAGGACTGCTACTAATTGTAATATTATCAACTCAAGGTATATGTATACTGTGACTATCCAGCAATGATAATTACATATTTTAAATTAAGTGTCTACAGAACTATCATTTATGACGTCACTCGAGTAAGGACCCACCTTAATAAATTTATAGAACGAATTCCAGGCAGGTAGCACATTCTTATTAAAATAAGAGTGGCACGTAGCATCGTTTTCTAAAGAAAGTGAACGGGATAGGGGGAAGGGTCAGACATAACAGAAATTTTAACAAGCAAAAGAAAATATATAAGATAAAACCATTTCGTCAATATTCAAAATTCTCATGCATCTGCATGTGTGGTGGTGGTGCTGGGGGCTGGTATCTATGATAACATTATATTTGGATTTTTTTTTCAAATTGTCCCTATAATTTTTAACAAATTAAGCTCCCCCCCCCCCAAAAAAAAATGAACCAGACCAGGTGGTTGTTGTTGTCACTTTTGAGCCCTGTCATTGCTGAGCAAGTTCCATGTTTTTCGGATTTATCATGCAAACTAAGATTAGCTATGACACAATGTTTTAATTTAACTTCATTACTTAAGATATATTCAATAATATATTTCTATTATGCAGATTAATTCAGTAATTCTCTCCAAGATTACTTAACTTATTTCTAATGGTTAACAATTAAATTGCATGTTAAATTAAAACTCTTTTGTAATTAATTATAACAGTGTATAACAGGACTAATTTAACTAGGTGTTGCTACTTGCATGAGACAATACAATTATAAGACACCTAACTACGAATTTCATAGTTTTATTGAACCAGGGTTGTATACAAATGAATATGCTTATAAATAAAATAATAGTTAATTAGTTATTGTATATATTACATAACAATATAATTTAAATCCAAGACAATTAAATTTGAAACTAACGGTACAAATATTTAATGATGGAAAAGTCTACATTATCACTTTTTCACAAATAAAATTTTACTTGTTTATTACTTCTCGGTTAAATGTGACTTCATTTTCATCAAGAAATCAATATAAAGCTGCTGCTCGTAGTTTGTGCAAAAATCAACAAGTTCATCAACAAATTCACTGTCTATCCCTCTCTCCATTAGGATATCCAAAAGGTTATCATGCAGTGGTCGATCCAAAGCTTGGCACACATAGTTTGTTGGTAATCTCTCGTCTCTGTAAACCTGAACACTGCTGATTTCATATCCTGCATGAATTTCATCATCTTGCATTTCATCATCAATTTGATCCATAGATTCCCTATATGAAGAACACTCGCACTCGATAGTCATTTTCATCCCACTCGGCTTCGCGATTTCTACTACGAATGGTGGTCTCGAGGACATCGGTGGCCCATCATATTCATCCTTTTCAATATCGTCGTAATTGTCTGCCAGCGAGTTGTTAACATTAAACATTACAGTTATGGTCTCAGATGGAAAAGCTTTGGTTATTTTCACGTCTGCCCCAGACTTAACCATTTCCCATCCGTCGAAATAGGACTTTTCTTTCGACAAACTTTCCATTTCATCTTCGATTTCTCTCTGTAAACTTTTTGCCATTTCTTTGTCAGATGTCTTTGTGCAGTGCAATAAGCTGCTGGATCCGAATTCCCTCTTGATGTTGATATCACTTCGGCGCGCAGAGATTTTCTTAGCAAACGATGTTTGGAATGACATGGTAGAGGCTAGTCTTATTTTTTGAAAAACAACCACTCTTTTTCCAAGCACAAAGTTTGCAGTTTTACGAAGAATTTCCATTTTGATTTTGCTACCTCACACTCGATCACTGTCACACGCTGGATAACAAAATATTGCGTAAACGTCATTTAGAATATTTTAAAGGCCGAACCCGATCAAAATTATCTCCATTCCCTTTAATAAAATTCTGAAGACTCAACCTCTACCTTAGAGTAAAGATACACTTTTGTATCATTCAACCGTTATTGTTATGCCAGCATTTATTAGTCATCATACTGCATAGAGATCACAGCCTGTATGTGTGTGTGTGTGGGGGGGGGGGGGGGGGGTGTGGGGAGAGGGGGAAAGGAGATCGCGTCGGAAGCAAATTGAAAGGGGGGGGGAGCTAGACTTATCATAAATCTTGACAAGCAAAAAAAAAAGGGGTGGGTGGGTTATGGTTATGTCCAACTTTGCAAAAAAAAAAATTGGGGGTGGGGGGAGTGTGTTAACCCCCCTCCCCTCCATTCCAACGCCTACGGATCAATACTGTACATATATTCTTTTCACTTAACACACATACTGTCTCAAATGTTGTGCATTCAAGTGTGAAGTGGGTTAAGCTATATATCTCCAGCCTTTTTATTTGCTTATTCACATCTTCACAACAACACAAATTGAATGCTGGATTTCATTTTTTATTGAGATTTCAATTTTCTATCAAACAAAGTTATTTTGTAAAATTTGATCCAGGAATATATAATACCAAATGAACAATAAACTGACGTTAGCATTAAAGGTAGGAATGGAAACTTTTCTGAAAAGTCTAAGAACGGAAATATTGCACTGTTCCACACTTCCAATGGTATAAGTCCAATTATATACAAGGATTGAAGTGAATTAAGAAGAGGAAGGGACAGCCAGCTCCAATTCGATCTGCAAAAGTTGAAATGCAATAAATAGCAAAGAATGCAATAATTTTTTTTTTACAACAGTGAACACAGAAATTAGAAATATAACTAAACTGAAAAAATCATGTGGTTAAATGTGACCCACCCACCTCTCTGGAAAATAGAAAATTCTGACTTGTTTCATTCACAAACTACTAAAATAGGCCTTTGACCCCACCCCCCCCACCCCTCCCAACCCTCCTGGAGATGTGCCTTTTGATGTAAATGTACACTCATTTAGATACTCACTTGTATATGTATCCTAGACTAGAAAAGGCAAACACAGAATATGCTAGCATCAATAGAATCTTTGTTGTTGTTTCTGAAAGTAAGAAATTAAGGATAAGGATTATTAACTTTTTAACTTTTGAAACAATAAACACAAATTCCTTTCAGAAAACAATTTGTATCCAAATGTGTAATAAATAAAGAAGGGTAATATGAAAGGAATGAATAAAATATCATTTATACAGTGAAACTTTGTTATAACAAACTTTTGGGGTAGGTAAAATAATTAATTAAGCTGTCACCTTAGAGGTTATACATCTTTATTGTGAATAATGATATTTGACAATTAATACAATACAGGCACGTAGCATCATGGCCTGTGCCCCCCCCCTCCCCCCTCCCCCCCACACACACACTTTTTCTCGCAGCAGACATTTTTTTAAAATTCCCATATATAAAATTGAATTATAGTGGTGTAGCCCCCCCCCCTCCTCTTTTTTGGGGAGCATATAGAATTGGAAGAGAAAATAAGGAAATGAAGAGTGAAATTGAAGGTAAAGGAGTACTATGTACCCCCCCCCCCTTTTTCTCGCAGCAGACATTTAAAATTCCCATATATAAAATTGAATTATAGTGGTGTTGGCCCCCCCCCTCCTCTTTTTTGGGGAGCATATAGAATTGGAAGAGAAAATAAGGAAATGAAGAGTGAAATTGAAGGTAAAGGAGTACTATGTAACCCCCCCCCCCCCCCACTTTTTCTCGCAGCAGACATTTAAAATTCCCATATATAAAATTGAATTATAGTGGTGTTGGCCCCCCCCCCTCCTCTTTTTTGGGGAGCATATAGAATTGGAAGAGAAAATAAGGAAATGAAGAGTGAAATTGAAGGTAAAGGAGTACTATGTACTTTCTCTCCCCCCCTCCCCCTCTTAAAGAGAATTCTTATGACATCATAGCATTAACTATTTATACATGTTGACACATAAAGACCGAAGATAATGAAGTTCAACATAGATATCCATGAAAAGATAATACATGTACTGTATTAAATGTGATTTACATGTAGTTCAAAAATACAAACAAAAATAAATGAAGCTCAAATTTATTATCTTTTCAATATGTTGGAATTTGACAAATGTCAACCTGATGAAGGATCAAGTGTTAATGATTTAGTAGTCACCATCCATTCCAAAACCAAGTTAATTATTCTTGTCCCAGATTAACTACATGTACGTACCAGCTGATGTAAAAAGTAATGGAAAAAGGGAATAGTGTCCTGTAGTGGAAAGGATAAGAAAAACTGAGGCATCTTCTCTCTTGTTGAACACCAGCAAGCTGTGGATGTAATAAGATAAATGATACATCACTACCCTATCCAATTAAATTAGAACTTACATCCGCTCCTCACTTTTTGATACGCCCACGAACATATCGATACCGGGTTGTGGATGGAACTTCTAAATAATTTTAATTTGACTGATCAGTAATCACTACTACAAATACTGTTTTAATATAGAACGGGGTCTTGAACTATTAAGAAGACCAGGTCAATAAATAACACATACCATAATGGTAAAATGATGATGAGAATGGCCTTTTCATGAACATGCCAACCAAACAAGTAAGATCCAAAAGCACACAGTACCACTGCCCTGACGAAGCCCTCGGGGCCCTTGGACCTACACCACAGGTGATACATGGCAGGCTGAAATATGGTAAATATCAGTATATTGAATAGCTGTAATAAGTTAAGTATTTTGTACTGTCTTTGCAACTAACTGGTACTTGCTAAATACATCTTTTTTATTTGTAAAAACAAATACAGTTGACCTTCGATATCTCGAACACTGATATCTCGAATACAATGGATTTGTCGCATGATTTGTAAGTCACAACCACTTATTTTTTTTAGTATTTTACCCTCGATATCTCAAATACTTGGATATCACAAAGTTTTTAAACAGTCCCATTTAGTTCGAGATAACTGCAGATGATTGAGTATATTCATATAATGAGTTAAATAACATATTTTAATATGTACACTGTAGATTTATGAATTTTTTTTTACTCTTGTGTACCAACCAGAATGGAAGTAACTGTAGCCAGCAATGTAACCACAGGAGGGACTGATGGCAGAACCACATGATGGAACTCTTGTACTAGCCCCCCGGTCATCACAGCTGAGGGGGCACCTGTTGTCACACGTAACCATGACCCTATAAAACATGTTGAATCAGATATCTAAAACAAAAGTACTAGTATCCATACCTCCTCTCTTAAATTTTCACACTGAATACTGAATATTCCTAACAAAACGCAAGGAATTAACATAATCAGAATTGTGGAATTAAGTACTCTAGAAAAAAAAAAAATAAGGAATTTTCGCCCCATTATTTTCGCCCTTCTACACTTGCAAATGGTTTTGCCCCGTCTTGAATTTGCCCAAACAAAGTTTGGTTAAAAGAGGGGTAATTGAGACATTGGAATTCACCCTGTTTTAAATTTGCCCACTGACAACGAGGGCAAAAGGGGCAAAAATAAAACGGGGGAAAATAATTCCCTGTTAGTGTATAAGTAGAATGTGTATGATGCAAGTCACAAAAGTATTCATATTGAAATAAGACATGTTCTTACCTAATATTGTTAAAGTTTTGTCAACAAAATTATATAAAGCCCAAAAGTTGGGAGCCCAATAGGCATGGCACAGTCCTCTCTTAAAGGGAAACAACCGAGACAAAACTTGTGGCACTTGTTTCTGGAGAAAAAAAAGTACCTGTACTTGATACTGTATGGTGACAATAAAAAAACTTGAACCAAATAGTTCTTTTCACATTCCTATCTCAATTTCTATTGTAATTTGAGGCAGACATACCAAATATATGAATGGTCCAAATGACAAGGCGAACACATAAAGAACAACAAAACCAAGAGAAATGAGACGAAATGGAGAAAACGATGACCACTGGAGACTTCCTCCTACAATAAAAAGAAATGATGAAGATACTGTAAGCATCCAACACTGTCTGAAATCCGTAATATAAGTCTTGCTTCAATAAGTGAATCACACAGATCACATAATTGTGACAATAAGCCTTCAAATTGCATGGAAAGTCTTTTTTAATATCAAATAAGATTTATATTTACCGTAACTTAATTATCTAATACATCTGACCAGGTAAAATTTAAATCAATTTAAAGTACCAAGGTACCTTAAATAAAAGTTAATGTTCTGTAATTTTGATTACCTGTTTCTTTAAAGCAGTAGTTTCTAAGAAGGTAGATGAAGTATGCTGGAGCAATGTAGAGGTAAATGTGTTTGAAGTTGAGCAGAACAGCAAACCATAAAGCCGACCAAATGAACTGATCCTGCAAAGAAATATGAACTCTAATTTGATCTTATAATTTAGATGGTTTCTAAACTGTTGTTCAATAACTTAGACAGTTTCTAAACTAATAAAATTATTATTCCGGCATACTTCTCAATTAAAATTAAAAACAACATTGATGGTTTTACAGAAAACTTTTATATACCTGGCTTGTAAGCTGGTATCTATATCAAATTTTGAACACAATTCCATGAAATAAAGGAAGAGTGGTTGATTTAGTGAGTATGGTATGTTTCTAAAGCAAGCATGTTTTTAAAAAAAAGTAAAAATAGTGTGCAAGAAATAACTGAGATAATTGTCCACTGTATTCCTACATACCTGTAACATACATGTCATCGACCATATAAGAATTCCAAACATGAACCCATTATACTGGAAATGAATATGTGACAGTGTTAAGGGAAACAAACAGTAATTAATTTAAAATTAGTCACTTTCACACATCTACATCTAATTTTCTCAGTCTTGTCTCTCTTACCTAATGCCAAAATAAAACTGAGTTTATGATGTTAATCTTTATAACAACTACATGTATGATATGGATGATATATTTACAGTTCTGAGAGCTTGACCATCATCAAGACACACATCCGTTATGACCACCTTTAAACACATTCAGAGTTTCTGATTTCATACCAGAAAAGACGTTATCTGTTTTCTATTACCATCAAAGCATGTTGAGAAACATTAACAGAGGACACAATGCAAAAAAGGATATGATCCACTATCAGGAGCCCAAAGTTGCACAAAACAAGGACAGAAAATATCAAGGATTTATTGTTGAATAAACTTTCATCAGAAGTTTTTGATTTTTTCCATACAGAAGTCTTCATGTAAGCGCAAAATCTGAAAGTTACACAAAACAAATTAATATTAAGATAACCTTTTATCAAATCAAATTGAAGGAATAACATATCAAGGTAATTTATATTTCAAAAAACATATAAATATTAAGATAACTTTTTATCTTTTGAAGAAATAACATATCAAGGTTATTAATATTTCAACTTATTCTTATATACATGTATATACAACATACATGATGTTAAAGATTGAAAACTATTAAATTTATTGACATTCCATTCAGAAATTCTTACTTTTTGACAGCTAGCACCAGTATAAAATCTGTTATAATAACAGAAAGTCGCTGGAAAAGAACAGTTGCCTCACTAGCATAGTTCAGATTCTCCACAGTTAGCATGTCTCTATCAAAATAATAGGCCACCTTGGCAAGGAAATGTTCAAACCATGCAAAGAAAGGGGGATAATCCAAGGTCCATTCTGAGGTTTTCTGCAATGAAAAAATTAATTTGACTGATCAGTCATCTAATTTTATTTATACAAGTTTAACAATTGAAATCAAAGTAATGCTTAAATCAAAATTCAACTATATCATACTCTGTCTTTTTTCCCCCCAAATTTATTGACATTTTTTTTGAAAAAGTGAAGAATCAATAGTTATTAAAGGGAAATTTATAAGATTAAAAACCGATTTTTATGGGGATTTTTTAATGAGAAAATCTTACATCTTTGATGGATTTGGAACTTAAGTAAGAACTCTTCAGACTTTTCCATGTTAGTGAATCAATGTATTTTGAGTAGAAAAATATTTACAAAAATCAAAAAATAAGATTTAAAACATAAACTTATTGAAATACAAACCTGATATAGAGTGTAATCAGAGGCAAGTTAAACAGAGAGAGCGCTCGCCAAAATTTGTGTTGCGGGTATAGGGAATTTTGGCGAGTGCATGCTTGTGAGCGCTCGCTCTGTTGAACATGCCTCTGCTTTAAATTACAATCTGAAAATTTATCTACCTCATAATACCACTGTTCAATCGGTCTGCTGAAGGTTATTGCTAACCAATTTCTGTGAACTTCAAAATCTGTGGAATGACTGAAGGAAAACGAGGAACATTATAATTTATGATAATTTCATATTCAACATCAAGTAATCTCATCATATGTTTATTCAATTTGGAAATAGTCACTAAAGAGAGAATAGATATTCATCATTTCACAGGTCATATATATATCTTTATTTATGTGTAAGCTCTCAAACAGAGTTGATGTTTTGGTGTAAAATACTGGTCACTGTGACAAGATTCATTACACTCTTGTGCTCAAAGATTTTCTGCATGACACATATGCAGTCACGAAATATTTGTTGAATTATGTAATGCAGCACAGAAAATGTGATAAAACATAAATGAAAATTATGCAAAAAGTACACTAACTAAGAAGGAATCAGGAGAAGCTTGATGCAACTAATTGCAAGGGAAACTTGCCACACTTCTCTCATTTTTCTTCAATGTTGATTGAACACTTTAACACTTTCTACTACTTACATGTTTAATAAAACGTTTTCATGACCAAATGTTTCAGGCCAAACTTTGTAATTCCGGAATAAAAATGTGCCCCCCTTCCCATAAAACCCACTAGAAAACAAAATCCCTTTAAAAAATCTAATATCATCTTGCGTGATTCTTAAAGTTCTTTGGAAATACTTTCAAGATAATTAGGAAAACAAATCATCTAGCTACAAGTATTCGTGTATTTTGTTTAGCATGCAGGCACGTAGCCTGAGGGAGTGAGGGGAGGGGCGGATCTTAACAAGCAAAAATTAAAAAGGGAATTTCGCTATTCATGAAAATCCTAATGCGTATGGGGGGGGGGGGTTACTACCTCATACTTCTATTTCAATTTTAATTTAATTAATTTCACTTCGGTTTTTTTTATTTACATGTAACATGCTCCCAATAAAGTGGGGGGGGGGGGGATGGGCAACTCCATCATAATTCAATTTTTTATGTAAATTTAAAAAAGGTTTGTCGGGAGAAAAAGTAGGGGAGCCCCCCCCCCCCCCACCCACGGGCCTGGTAAGTAGGTTACATATGATATGTTTAAACTGACATTCTCATACAGAAATACGCGGGTTATGCATGCGCGGATCTAGCCCCCCCCCCCAACCTTTGGAAAATTCAAACATCAAAAATCACCAAAAAAAAACTAACCCTCGGACCCCTCCTCCCTTCACACCAACCCCTAACTCCAACCCCGGAAAAAATTCTGGATCCGCGCATGTTATGTATTTCTGCAATATCATCGCATACGACTACAAAGTTGAGTATCTTACAGAGTAAATTTAAAAAGAGTGCATTTACGAAAGACCTTACGACATAGTGGTAAATATTTACAATCTTATCTCAAACTTTATTCAAAACTTTACAACTATCTTAATCCATAAATTCAATTTTGCTGCTGTTGGGAACAAAACAAATGTTTGTTTATGAAAACTTCAATTATATGGTTGTAGGTCGTAATAAAGTTCTTTTGTAGAACGCACTTAGATGTATGAGCAGTTCTTATCATTTTTACCAATCGCTCTTTTCTTCTAAATATTACCTTAGTGATTTGTTTAAATGTCTACCAAATTACAAACAAGCCAGAATATCAAAACATGTATAGATAAATGTTGTATATTTTAAAAGGATGTTTTATTTCAATTATAAAAAATGTAGTTTCTTTAGATTTTAGGTTTAGAACGATACAGAATAAAGTCTCGAGCGAAAACTAGAATTTTCAGCGAAATTTGCCAATGCACCTTGCCAAGAGAGAAAGATAAATCGACTGTCTTTGCCAACAATCGACGAGGAATGTTAGTTTATTTACATGGACTGTAAATTGACGTGAAATGAATTGTATGATAATCGAGGCTCGTCTTGGACTTTGCTCGACATTCTTAAATTCAAATCCGGGAGGAAATTCTTTAAAACCGCAAAGATTCCCCCATATACCTAGACATTACCACACAGGAGAGATTCACCCAGCTCTAAGCTTGGCTCGTATATATTTATACCACGGCCGCTAGTTATGTTTGCTCATCCGCGGTCTTTATCTAAATAACTACTCGCGTATTTTGTAAACTACAGTTGAATTTGTTAGTTCCAAAAAGAAGCCTTGACCTAGCTAGGAGTAATTTATCAAGAGGAAGAAAAAAAGCAGAAGAAAGTTATCGGATCGATCCTTAAAGCTTTTTTTCTTGCGTACAGTGATAAACGTTATACAAGCCGACCAGAGATTCAATGTTGACATAACGTTGCTATTGACAAGAAGGACCTTGCGTTGTCTTTGATGCGCATACATGTAGTTTGTGTAAATTACTTTCTCTATTTTTAACTCGAGGACTTAAAGCCATTCTTTCGACACGGAAGTAATTCTGATATGATTAGTACCATCGAAAGATGAAAGGACCAATTAACATCCTGGTACTGGGGAAGGAAGGTGTCGGGAAAACAGGTAACTTTGTTGAGGGATATCGTATTGTAACTCCAATTCCCCGTGATTATGATTTAATATAGCGTGTATGTTTCTGCACGAGCGTCCTATTCATTTGAATTTATAGAACAGGAAATACATTAAAATGGATATTGCATTGCCAAGTTTATTGTAGAACGTTTCCATTTGCGATTGTGTTTCCCACAAAATATCAAACCCCTGAACACTAAAAAAAACCAATTCTTTGAGCTTTACCTTTAGATACGTTTTGCCGTTTATGATAACGTACAAATTACATGTAAATGACTCAAGCTGAAGAAAATATGCATGATACTGAAGAATCAGATTTCCATGCCCAAATAAGTTGTCAAAATCGACTTAGCTTTAATAAGAAGTCGAATGTAATGAATATACATCATTTGGAAATGCTACATGAGAAAAGAAAATCTTTCAACGCATTGCATCGTTGTACTTTATTCATATTATTATTATTATTTTTTTTGTATACCTCTTTGTCTTCTCTTTTTCACAAATTAATCATATTGATGTTTCTCATGTACTTTTATGTGCTTTTTATAAATTGACATCAACACGATATAGGTACATGCACGGAAGTGCAGTTGATTGAAATGTTTAAGACATTAATGAGATAATTAGACCACACGAACATGCTGGCCTCCAAATAAAGGGAGTTTCCGTGCAAATGTACAGGATTGAGAACGATCTGTGTCTGAATTAAATTTCAATTAAACCAGACCTTCCCTGTCTGATTTAGAACGTAATCAATTTTACAAAAAGACACATAATTTATACATGAGTACTAGGTTTTTTTAAAATTAATTATAAAGAAGCTCAATCTAGTACCATAGTACTGATATTCTCGATGACGAAACGGATGTTTAAAATTTAAGAAGCACTATTGAAGAAACAATTTAGCCAACATTTTTACTCTTATACTTCATTATCCACCAGTATATGATTTTTTTAAATTTTTTACACAAACTAAGTTTCATTGAATTCGAATGGTGGGTGATTGTTGCACATTATCGAAACCGAAAATATATAAATATAAGAGGATCTGTTATAGTAAGTCCGAAAGTGTACGCACATGTCATTAATTGAAGTGATATATACATATATGTAATCTATTAATTTTCATGTTGTGGATTTTCTTTCCTATACTAGTAGAAATTAAAAATTTGATAAAGAAGATTAATAAAACTTGAAACATGTATCATTAAAACTAAGATTTACGGATATTTATTGAATGCAAATTCATGACAAAAAAAAGGTAAAATTGAATTGTAGTAAATAGATCTTAAGTGCAATGAGAAGATCCAGTAAGTTGCAAGAACTTGTATCTAATCCTTTTGAGTTTGTCTCAATAAATTATGTTCAAAACAAGTGCATCTCTCTGAGAAGTAAAGCTAATGAAAATCATCTTTTAAGTCTGCATGGAATGGAAAACATGTATTAAGGCACTGTAGGTATTTGATTAATTTTCTTTCAATTTCCGGTGTAATCCAAAATTGATTAAAACATCTAAAGTTTAAAAATAAAAGAGAACCCTTCATAGAACTGAATTAGATGTTGAATCGATCACAGAGCATCTGTGAACACCTCAAATAAATCTTCGCGCTAAAACCGGCACGATATACGATGAATTTTTCTTTGAAGTTATTTCTGATAAATGCAAAACCAACATGATGCATGTTTCCACCTCTGTTGAGAGAGAGAGAGAGAGAGAGAGAGAGAGAGAGAGAGAGAGTACAACATTTCCTATTCCCCCGCATTGGTTATTTCACGTGTACATGTAGTGACCCTTCTCATATTGTCTTCAATATAACCATGTACGTTCGTAGAATTGATGAATGAACGTAAGATCAATTTGTTCCTTGTTTAATCTGCACTCGAGCCCGTTCGCTATAACGGGTAAATTCAATTTCCGACACTTTTACAATAACTCACGGCCCCACAACCTGTCGAATATTGCACCTTTCTCGCCGAATCCATCTCCATACTTAAATTATCAGGCTGTCGTATTTCATTCACAAGCTGATTATTCGAGAAACCTCGTATTTAGCCAGGATAAATTGAATAGTGATGGGGAGTTTCGTTTGATTTGTGGGGCTGTAAAGTTGTTATTTGATCGATATTGTTGTTTGTTTTTCAAAGGACAGTAAGTTATGACGATGACGGAGAGACGAAGCAATATACGAAATGAAGCCATAATTGACATTATAATATACATGAAAAGGGAAATAAAAGATGATATTTTTGGTGCACGGTTCTGAAAGTTGTAATTTTATAATAACAAAGCTAAAGATGGGCCAACCCACATCCTACTTTTAAGATTGCATGAATACTAGTTTTTTCTACTATCTTTTTTTTTGTGGTATGGTTAGGTATATGCTACACAAAAAAATGAAACTTTTTTTTACAGCCGTGAATAAAATGAACGGGAATTTAAGCTTGAACATTTCTGTTGTCAATTTGAGTTTTGTAAAAAAGAAAAAAGCTAAAATACATATGAATAAAATCAAATCCCCCTCTCATCCATGGAAATTCCGGTTGCATGAAGTTGCATAAAGTTCAGGTGGGTTCCAATGTATCTGAAATTCATGGAGGTAAATTAAACCATTTTCTGGTTGTTTACACTCGACTTTAATGTTTATGTAAAGATCGTCTTGTCTTGGTCGAAGATAAGCTTTGAAGAAAACGATAAGATGCCGGTTAAATATTTCAAACGGAAATACCAGTAGGAAACGGCCACGACCGTTTTATTGGTCAAGTCTAACCTCTCCGACTCTTTTCATTCTGAATACGAAGGATACAAACAATGAGGCCTCGCGATAAGGATCATAGAAGACATTACTTTATGGTTTGTTTTGATTGTGAAATAGATTGAAGTAAGCCTTGAAAGATAGTTGATCGCCTTATATATTGTTGCCTGTCTGTAAATACTCCAGAATTATTACCTAGGATGAAAATCTCTCTCTCTCTCTCTCTCTCTCTCTCTCTCTCTCTCTCTCTCTCTCTCTCTCTCTCTCTCTCTCTCCAATGACCACGTTTCCAAAGAGCTAGAAGACTAGTCTTCAAAGCAAACAACACGTGTGTCTATTCAAGTGGTTATTCATCTTCGTCAGTTTTTTCTCTGAGTGATGGATGGTGTTTTTAATTATTCCCACAGTAATTACAAGAGAGTTCGCGACTTCTCACGAGATCTTCTAGTCAATGTCTCTATTAATGTATCGTCTAATGAACTTACACTGCATGTGTAAGTACTCGCTTATGTGTTATATCATATAAAAAAGGCATTGGATAGGAAACTACAATTGCTGAAAAAGAGGAAGCAATCTAGCTAGGTTTTTTTTACACTTCACAAGATTTCAAGTATTTGGTAAAATAGTTGCGGAAATTCCATTAATTTAATTTCAGAATTAAATATACTAAGTATACACATTAATAAAACAAAATTTTAGATAAACAAGTGCACTCTATATATTAGTAAGCAAAAATCAATAAGCTGTATTTTGATTTTCCCCAAATCATAATGGAAAAAACGCAATATTTTTTCATATGCTTCATAATCCTGATATCACAAAAATATACAGAGTAGCTACAGGGCAATATTCGTAAAAACAGTTTGATCATGATTCTATAAACATTTGTAGGAATACGTGCTTAGAGAATTAGGAATCGGCTCAACAGTTGGGAAAGATGGCTCAATTCCAATTCATTATAAAAATAATGTTATCAATTGATACATACCATTAGCTTGATCTTAGTTAATATAAACAAAATATATATATATATATATATATATATATATAAACATTATATGCTATCCTGCTGAGACCAATTAAAACACCAATGAATATACATTATACGTAGGGTGTATGATAAAATCGTGATGTAGAAACTGAGCAATCTTAAGCCTGATTTAAATTAACCAGAAACAGCAATTAAGGATCACCCCCTTCTCAACACTCATTTAAGTTCTGCTGCTGCGATGATAATTTTCCAAATCTAAAATATAATTGGAATTGCTCATAACATCAACTAGCCATGAATTTGCCAGAAATCGATCTTAACTACATGTGTATATCATACTCAAAACCAGTGTCCAATGGATAGAAAACCTAGGGTTCCGACGATGAACTAAAACAGTTATGGTCATTTATCAGTTATCTCTCTTATCAGGGCGTAAATTTACTTTAAAGAAACACATCCATGCAGTGAAAACTATTGTTTACGATACTTCATACACTAAGTTAAGAATTTCACATACCATTGCATTTCATGCTGTACTTTACATAGCCGACATACATTGTTTAACCTCTTTGGTCATATTCACGAGTGAAACCGTGTTGTTATACTTTTAATTGATTGTGCAATTTGTAAACATTATTCTAAAAAGCTTGAAACTTTGTTGTTCATATTTTATATACTTTTTATATACTATTTTTATTATACTTTATATTTAAAATCACAATCAGATACCATACAACAAGCATGTTTTGTGGATTTCTTTATGGAGAGGGTGGGGATGGCGTCATCAATTGTGTTGCAATTTTTTTTTCATCGTAACGTTTTAAATTGCAGCGGTTGTGGTGCGTTTTTTGACCGGAAGATACCTCAGCGAGTATGCGTCCCCGGAAGAAGTGACGTATGAACGAAATGTCCTGGTGGATGAAAAGCAGGTGTCCATAAAAATAACGGACGTAGCAGGAAAGGTAGAGTTGTTGTGCCATGTTCACGTATAAGAGAGGGTACTTGTGGTTAATTGAATAGACCCATATTGTTCTAGTATCCTGCACACCTAGCTATAGGCTGAAAATAATTCAAAACAAGAAACATTTCATACACAATTCCGACTAATCGTGATAATTGGAAGATTTTTATCTTAAAATTGAGGGAATAAAGATGAAACAGAACTCACTGTGTCTTATTCCCCATTTGCTATAATTTGCAAGGGTAAATTTGTTACGTAAATAGCAATTAAAGCTTGCTGAGATAATAGCCACTTCACACCATTCTAATACTTAAACACTTCCTTCCCTGACGCTTGACGAAGATGATTGAAATATTGATAGGACAAAGATCTTCTTTCAGTTTCAATCATTCACCACCAGGACTGCGATTTGCTAAAATAAAAAAAAAACTTACGACGAAATATATAATTAATACTTTTGATAATTGAATTGTTTAATATCAATTGGTTGTAAACATATTGGGTACGTTAAGAATAATTCCATAAGATTGAACCGATTCACGACTAAGTCATAAGTTTAGTTATTTTGTCAAGAATAAAAAATAAAAGCCCAGTTTTTACTCTTTTTGTCTTCTTTGTAGAATCTGGACCGGAAGTCGACTACCAGAGACTGGCTACACAAGGTAGATGGCGCAGTGATCGTCTACTCAGTGACGGACCGGAACAGTTTTGACATAGCGGAGGTAGTCATGGACTGGCTAAAGAAAGAGAAGAAGCCAAACCAGGTCATCCCCATGGTTTTGGTTGGAAACAAATGCGACCTAGAACATTCCAGGTGGTTACCATGCTCTGACGTGACTAATTTTGACGGAACCGCGAGGAGAGGGGGGTCATTCTGAACACCTTTTTCAACAGTTGATTAATTACAAAGAATATTAAATTCAGAAATTCAACAGTAAGAGAACGCATACTGCAGATAATACAATACGGGTATTTTACTTACTATATATACTAGAAGTAGCACTTATAGTTATGAGTACGTGTAGTTCATGTACATGTAAGTACTGTACTATTCTATAGTTTGGTTTACCCACGTTGTCAATGCGATTGAATATGATCATCATCGATTTATATAAAAAGTACTCAGGTGATATATAGACCATGATAAATGAAAAAAAATCAGCTGTTGGATTTAGTATTTTTTTGCATAATAATATATGCATAGAGGGTGCCCCTAGGTTAAGCGTTGTTTTCTGTGGTTTTTTATTAGACAATTGGCTTGGTTGTTGGTCTCAGACAGATAGAGAAATACTGTAATACCGTGTCTACTTAAATAAAGGCTTCCATAACACTTCTGTAAATAGTGGCTTCACGTTTAGATTGGTTTTTTTTTCATTTGGAAAGTAAAACGTTATGTTTCATTTTTTTTCTTCGAAATCGCGCGAACAATGAATCAATTCATTGAAAGAGGTAGTGAATTTTTGCAAACTTGAACAACGTTTTTCTGGGTGTTTTAAGTGATAAACACTCTTCTCAAAATATAACATATAAATAAATAAATATGAAAAAACCTCTCCAAATTTCTCATAATAATTCAACTAAATGCCTTAACTTACTTCAGATACAGAGGCTTTTATCGAACTTGACATTATTATTTGTAAATAAAATAATATATTAAGAAATCATGATTTTCCCATGTAAAAGGAAAGAATTTTCAACAAGGTTTGATTGATTTCCAGGACTGTTCCAAAGCAACCCCAGGATGGACAGGAATGGCGGGCGGACGGCTACCTGGTGACAGAGTGCTCAGCCTCAGCCAACACAGAGAGCATTAGGCGGGTGTTCCATGAGCTCATCAGAAAGGTAGGTGTTTTCTTGACTGGCCACGTGACTATAAAACTTAGACAGCCTGAATTTTTTTTATCTTAGCCTCTCATTTTCCAACTATATATTTCCTTTGTTTAAGTGACAACTCAGATATCAATACGTTTAGTCGCTTGAAAAGTTAAAATCATTTATTGCGTTTAATAAGATTAACTTAATAATATGAGTATTGTGATTTAACGCAAAAGTATGAAAAATTATAAACTCAAGAAGTTTTGGCTTCAATTGGCAATCTTAATGCGTTTAAAAGCAGTTCTAATGCATTTAAGCGCCAAAAACCTTTGCATTAATACGCAAAATTAACATTGCGATCGAACGCAAAGGATTATATTTAAGTTTTCTTTTAAACTTGCCTCAACAGATTTTTCAGTTTAAATTTTCTTATTCAAGTATTGAAAATCAAACATTTCTTTTCTTCATTTAGATAAGTGAAAGAAAAGATGCAACAACAAAAGGACACCGCAAATTATCGCATGCCCCTGTTGGTTCCCCGAAACTAATTCGAGCATCATTAAGGAGGCGTTTTAGTGTGTTTACTCGCGAACGGACATCAACAATGTAAAAAATTAAAGTGCCGGGGTTTCATCCAAAGATGACTCAACCTGAATCCCGCTGAAGATTTCCGCATAAGCAGTTGCCACGAGAGATGATGGCGACAGTATTACATTCCAAAATTTCACAGATCTTCAAGTACGTTCAAGTGCAATGATAACTTCATGCTGAAAAGTTTTGCTGCTTGGAGCGGATAATCTTGATACCCTCTGTGTTTTAAACAGAAATTAAAAGTCATGAGATTAGAAGTTTATTTTTTAACTTTGGGTGGCGAAATATTGTCCCGATAAAGTTTGTGTTACAGAGACATTGGGTAGATACGTGTTCAAATGAATGTTTAAAATATGACCTTGGTTGTACAAAAGTTTGTTTCAATCAATTACCATTTGTGTGCACATTAAACAAAAATTAAATATGTATGTACATGCATGTATGCAATGTAATAAAATATCTTAATTGAATTTGAAAAAAAACTTCCCGTCTTTTTCTTTCCAGTTGAGAAGTCTAAATTAAATTTGAGTAACGCATCCGTAATAAGAGTGTGAAATTTGAGCCTGAAGTGTAATAATAAGGAAACATTGTGTACAAAAAAGTGTGGCGCAAGTCGATGGTCTCTCGACGGTTAGCTATCTAATTTGTACTTGTTTCAAGATTTAGATATCTCTACCAAATTGCATAACTGAATTCATTTCCTGAACGTTAGACTCTAAAATAAACTATAAATTGTAAATTGATGAGTGGAATGAGAACATGATTTAAAATTAACTAAAAGCGAGCTATAGACCAACAGCTACGATTTGGCACCTAAAATAAAGTCATTCACATTAAATTATGCAGATTACTTTAGAATACGATTTGTTACGTACCGGTATTCTAAATAACACTGTACCTAAGTAAAGAATCTTAACTCCCATTACATCATTGCAGTCGTGTATTTAGAATACTGGTATCGACCACATTTTCTGAACAGGTTCGCTCCAATACGTACAGACGTACCGTTTATCCGGTAATTTTCGCGATGATCTAATTTTCGCTTTTTTCGCGATCTCTTTCAAATTGCAAAATATTGAATACGCAGAAATTATATCCTGTATTATTTTCTAAAAGAAACTTTTAAAATCGCAAAAAATGACTGACGCAAATTAAAAATGCTACACATTTCCCCCATTTTGCAAATTTTGTGACACGCGAAAAAAAACCGGTTATACGGTACAAAGCAATGTGATTGATGATTCAAAATTGTAACTCTTTCTCATAAGCGGGTCTGAAGACTTTTTCAATACGTTCCATACATAAAACAGACAGGTAACTTACACTTTCAGCCTTTTTTATATATACATCAACCGATACAAAACATTGAATACATAAAAAAGATTGATTATATTCAAACATAAAATTCTCTGTACACAATGCAATTTACAAACTTGTTTGTTTGTCGAATTTATAAAACTTCAAGATTCGAAACATGATCCATAAAGTCGGCTTCCTTTGATCGTTGACAGTACGTTTTGATGACGTGTTTAATTTGGTGAGACTGACTATGATGGCGCCGGTTTCTGAATACCGAGCAGGAATCCCCGAGGAACTTCGGAACTAGGCAGACGATAATCGTAGCAGCGGCCTGCGTCAGTATGTTTAAGTTTCTATTCGCCGAAAATTCGTACAAAAGGTCCACTGAAATGTACAACACAATTACAATCACGATTAGTTTTAGAAAGGACATGAACACTTGGTGTCTGATCGGCAAGTACTTTTTGACAACGAGAAAGAAAAGGTCACGTGGTATTCCTTTGCATTCGTCTTCTCGTTTGAATAGCTCTATGTCAGGATATTTATTATATTTGTGCATTTTTTTGCAAATTTTTCTGACGTGCTGGAACAAGTGATCGTAGGCTTTAGAGATAGAGTGAACACTGTCAAACATATACATTAGGACTGTGAAGGAAAATATAAGATACCCATACGTCATTTCCGGATGAGCGAATAGTCCTGCATATGTATACACGAACACACCGCAAATAAAAATAAAGCTGTCCACGAAAATAATGCTAAACATGTACATTGTGAAAATAACAAAGAAGATCGAAAAAGCTCCACATATGATTTTTATTGGTACACAAACTGAAAGACCTCTCCAAGGGGCGATGACGTAGGCAATTATTATTGTTTTGGCAAAACCGACCCAAGGAATTCCGTACCGTATCAAGCAGAGAAGGAGCTCTAAAATACAGAACATAATATACAAAGGAGTAAGTAGTAGAAACAATCTCCCAAACAACGCAGATTTTCTCCGAAAAACACGAAAGTAGTTCCTCCACCGGCTACATTGTGTAATAACAGAAAATTTCCAGAAAGAGGGGTTCAAAATCATGAAAAATTCGGACAAAAGGGTACGAAATATCTCGTGATAGCCGTTGACAATGTCTGTTGTTTTCATCGCTCCAAATCTTACTCTTATAGAATCCGTGACCATAAGAGGGCTAGTGATTTCAGATTCTTCCTTCACTAAGCCTTTGGCAAGAAATTTAGCCAAATCTGAAGGGACACAGGTACTTAAAGTGTAGCACACAGCATAAAAAAAGCAGGCTACATACGGTCCCCCAAACATTCGGAGAAAATTTTGTCTACTTTTTTTATATCCTGCAAAAATGGACTCAAAGTCTTTTGGTACGCCTTTATTGACACTGGCAATTATATCATCGTACTGAAAAATCCCATGAAGAAGCAATTTTAATCCAAGAACGGATATGCTTGCAAAAAAGAAAATGATTCGAACAATTCTTGACATCATAATAGGGTGTTTTAAGCAGCAGTCCCAGAAAACATGTGAAATAATTGTTCCTATATGTACGGGATTATAGAAAATCCAGTTCTCTGATTTTTCTCGTTCACATCCGTCATGGTCAATGGCGTCAAAATCAGACAGCTCAAGGTAGTTTGAGGTATGGCTAAAGGTCAGTTCGTGAACATGCTTAAATAACCATATCAACAAGAGGGGACAAAACATGTACAGAATGAGACCAATAACAAACGGCAGTAACCATCCTACCTCTCGGTATTTTATGTATTTTCCAGAACATTCCAAAGTTCTCGTCTGATTTAGAAAATCCCACTTCCAACGACAACATCGGTATCCAATAGCTTCCAGCGGACAAATAACATTTAGACATAGCATATACAGTAGATGACTATCAATGTAGATCCGCTCTCTGTAACACCAGTAACTCTGGTTGTAATACTCGGCCAAACTATCCCCCATATCACCACCCCTTGTGTTGGACACAAGGTAGTCTGTGAGGTTTGCCAAAGCCAACGAAATCCGCTGTGTTGTATCGTTGGCGCCGAATTGAATCCCATTGCAGTCTCCGTGAACTGTTAATGGAATAGAGAAATTATCGAGGGTGTACATATTCAGCAGACCTAAGGACCACACCCTGTACTCTAGCGGCCAGTCGAGATATTGGCGAGCTCCTTTAGGCCCCGGGAATGTCCATGCCCATTCGTTCCCTTGAATAACGCATCTGCTCTCTGTGGTTGACACATTGTCGAAGTGGAGCACGAAGTTCACCAGACTGTACGAGTTTTTCGACACCTCGTGAAGGAACTTTTTCTTCGTATCATACGACACAGAAAACCAGCATTTGGAGTCGACTCCGTTGGAGTATGGGTACGTGGTGTCCCAGTCTGGACATGTCTTCTGAGTTGTGTCTCTCTCTATAATCGAATTATTTTTCTGAAGGCTAGATTGGCCTGCTTCAGTTTGAAGAAAAACAAGCATAAATACAGACACGATATAAAATCCTGCACTGACCATTTTGTCAGTGTGTCGGTGTTCAGTTGAATTTTGACACTTTTAAATGTTTTACTTCCCAATAATACTTAATATGCATTTGAGAATGTTAAGCCTGGTGTTTAGCACAGCTTATTCAAAATTAATGCGTCCATCTGCGCATTAACTATTCTACTTCCTTATTGGAGACAGAGAAATAACACTTCCTAAAATGTTTCTAGGGGTAGGCAAGCATCACGATTTAGGGCTAATGCACACCTGGTTTATTAAACGCGGAAGAAATATGCGGCTTAGTTTTTAAGAACTTTTAAGAACTGGAAGACGGTTAGCTCTGATAGGAAAAATAAAATTATATGTGATATAATAAGTTAACCTAATTTCATCCTCCATTTATAATCAAAGTACTCAGTGTACAAATATCCGGGATCATTTGTCACGTTGGCGTCGGAAGGTATTTCATATTGGGGCGGCGAATTTGATCGATTTGTGTTTGTGGTTGGGGGGGGGGGGGGCTAATTTGAACTTGAAAGTTAGATATTAAATGGTAAGATATCTTAAAAAAAATGATTTTTATATTGTCACTTAGATAACGGCATAACAAGAAACAAATCGAAGTGAACGTAATTTTTGTTGTTCATTTACATTTGACGACGTGTGTATTAATGTGTATCAATTAAGATAACACCAGTTAGTTTACTAGTATATGCATGTATAAGCGTCACTTGAGTCCACATATACATGTATTTGATTTAACTTATCCATCTGTGTTCTTATAGCAGTCTTCAAAAACGTTCAAAATAAATTCCTATGATTCCCGTGATCTATATATTGAAAGCGTTTATATAATATGACAGTATTATATAATAGAATAAATAAACACATTGAGCATTAATTATTTAACTGAGTTTATATGTATGTTATTACATATTTATATTGATATCGCAAATGTATTTTTAAAAAAACTCGTATTAGAACGTTAAAGTATTTAAGGGGCATGATTACTTATTTGGTCAAATTTTATTATTTTATTTTTGTTGTTAACAATGCTGAAGTAATGTATTTCTATTTTCTATTGATCAACAAAAATTTGAGAGTTAGTCCTGGAGATACATGCAAGATATAGAGCTTACAATTCTTTGTCGTGTTAACAACGCTCGTACCATGTTTTTGTTTACATTGGTTCAATATACTGGTAAAAATTCTTTTACAAGCTGATTTTCTTTTCTGTCTGCTAATTCGTTTTGAACAAAAATGAACAGCTTCTAGCGTTTGTCACATTAATTTTAGGTCTAAACCTAGAAATTTTCATTCAACATTCAAAATGTAAACTAAAACATGACAAGAACTTTGTTTACATATAACAAAAAATTGTAAACTCTATCTCACTTATAACTTGATGACTGACTCTCAAATTTTGGTTGAATATCAGAAATGCCTTACTGAATAATTGTAAATATTAACAAGAGGCCCAGGGGCCACATCGCTCACCTGAGCAACAATAGCCTTAACTCTGATCAAATTAGCATTACAGTATCCAAATCAAGATATCTTGACAACTAAGCACAGTAGATCTTGCTCAAAAAATTTAAAACATCTGCCGATTTTTATCCACATATTTTTATGGTAAATACATAGCCCCTTTTGTTGTTGTACCTGTAAGAAGATTTTTCTCTATTCCTATATAACCCCCCCCCCCCACTTTGTGGCCCCACTTTTCTCTAGGGAATCATGGTTTGATCAAACTTTAATCTGCACAACCCGTGCTTTCACACAAGTAACTACTTTTTGGACTGAAAACTTTCCCAGAATATTTTTAAAGATTTTCTCTATATATTCCTATGTAAAAATTCATCCCCCCATTGTGGCCCCGTCCTACCCCCGGGGACCATGATGTAAACAAACTTAAATCTACACTATCTGAGGATGCTTCCGCTCAAATTGGAGCTTTTCCAGCCTAATAGTTTTTGAGAAGAAGATTTTTAAAGATTTTCTCTATATATTACTATGTAAAAATTCATCCTCCATTGTGGCCCCACCCTACCCCCGGGGACCATGATTTAATCAAACTTGAATCTACACTATCCTATCTGAGGATGCTTCCACTCCAATTTGAGCTTTTCTGGTCTAATAGTTTTTGAGAAGAAGATTTTTAAAGATTTTCTCTATATATTCCTTTGTAAAAATTCATCCCCCATTGTGGCCCACCCTACCCCCGGGGACCATGATTTGAACAAACTTGAATCTACACTATCTGAGGATGCCTCTGCTAAAATTGGAGCATTTCTGGCCTAATAGTTTTTGAGAAGAAGATTTTAAAAGATTTACTCTATATATTTCTATGTAAAAATTCATCCCCAATTGTGGCCCCACCCTACCCTCGAGGACTATGATTTAATCAAACTTGAATCTACACTATCTGAGGATGCTTCCACTCCAATTTGAGCTTTTCTGGCCTAATAGTTTTTGAGAAGAAGATTTTTAAAGATTTTCTCTTAATATTCCTTTGTAAAAATTCACCCCCTACCCCCGAGGACCATGATTTAATCAAACTTGAATCTACACTATCTGAGGATGCTTCGAATCCAATTTGAGCTTTTCCGGTCTAATAGTTTTTGAGAAGAAGATTTTTAAAGATTTTCTCTATATATTCCTTTGTAAAAATTCATCCCCCATTGTGGCCCACCCTACCCCCGGGGACCATGATTTGAACAAACTTGAATCTACACTATCTGAGGATGCTTCCGCTCAAATTGGAGCATTTCTGGCCTAATAGTTTTTGAGAAGAAGATTTTTAAAGATTTTTTTCTATACATTACTATGTAAAAATTCATCCCCCATTGTGGCCCCACCCTACCCCCGGGGACCATGATTTAATAAAACTTGAATCTACACTATCTGAGAATGCTTCCACTCAAATTTGAGCTTTTCTGGCCTAATAGTTTTTGAGAAGAAGATTTTTAAAGATTTTCTCTATATATTCCTATGTAAAAATTCATCTCCCCATGGTGGCCCCACCCTACCCCCGGGGACCATGATTTAAACAAACTTGAATCTACACTATCTGAGGATGCTTCCACTCCAATTTGAGCTTTTCTGGCCTAATAGTTTTTGAGAAGAAGATTTTTCAAAAATACTTACAAATTTTAAATAATTCTAAATTATCTCCCCTTTAAAGAGGGTGTGGCCCTTCATTGAACAAACTTGAATCCCCTTTACCCAGTGATGCTTTGTGCCAAGTTTGTTTGAAATCTGCCCAGTGGTTCTGGAGAAGAAGATGAAAATGTGAAAAGTTTACAACGACAACAACGCCAACGCCAACGACGACAGACAATGGACAAATTTTGATCAGAAAAGCTCACTTGAGCTTTCAGCTCAGGTGAGCTAAAAACATAGAAACCATATGCATTATATCATTTCAAATCCGTTTCAGAATAAAAAGATGAAAAGAGAGACAACTTTAAATATAATAAACATTATCTCTCTGACATTTGAGTTTGCTACATACCTGCTTTGATTATTATGCATGAAACGTAAGAAAGTCTAAAAATAAGATTAAAGTAAATCAATAAATTTTATCCGAAAAAAAGACATTTCTGTTAAGTAATATATAGCAATATTTATGTACAGAACAAAATGTAAGTTTGATTTTGTTAGGGTTTCTAAATAGTGTTTCCCACAAAAATTTATCAAACACTAAAAGAATCATAGTATATAGCGAATTATCTTTTGTTCAGGATGACAATAATGTTAATTTTCTTCACTCAGGACCTTTAAATAGTATTATTCACAACAATAGTATTCTCCACAAAAATATGACGAATAAAGACAATTATGACCATGATAATCATTTTTGTTATGCTACTATTAAATAACACTTCACTCATTAAAACATTTCGACGTGAAAATTGCAGAAAATCTAACATTTTTTTAACAATGTAACAGTGTGCCAAATTTTGTAGGTAGCAGAGGTATTACAAATATATTACAAAGAAATGAAACAAAACACTTAAAAAGTACGATAACGATCACCATCTTTTACTTATGGATCCATCACTGAATACTAGTAACATTTGCGGGTTACAGTCAAACAACAAACAAACTATATAATAACTCAATGCCTCAATTCAGTTTTGACTTCTGATATAATAAAGGTACAATACCATTGGGGTGAAAATCCGTCGTATTTGGCATGCGTGAGATTTCACTACTACATCCAGATTCTAAGAACAATTTCATAACCCCGACATGGTCGACTTCTTGTGAATACTTTTGTTTTGGAGCCCATTTTATATTACAAGAATAGTTCAAAACAATCATGTACCCTTTCATTAACATGTCTTTTTTGAACATGTATGGAAGTTCAATATTTTTCAGGAGATATAGATTTCCTCTGCTAGAGGCCAACTGAAGACCCGTATATCCAAACGTATCCATGACACCTCCGTCAACTCCAAGTTGTAAAAGCATTTTCGTAAATTTCCAATTGCCACTCGCAGACGAGTAATGAATAGGATATCGCCCATTGCTATCCGGAGAGTCACAAATTGAGCCATGTTGTATCAGTGATTCCGCAATGTGAAAATGTCCAGCAGAACAAGCAGTATGTATAGGAAGGTTTCCTTGTTTGTCGAAGGCGTTGACGTCTGCTCCGAACTCCAGCAAACATTGAGTTATGCTCAAACATCCAGAAAGGCATGCAAGATGCAAGGGCTTGAGTCCTTCTGTCGTTTCAACGTTAGGGTCATCACCATGTGTCAACAGTAGATTTGTTATGAAGATACTTTTTCTTGAGATTGCAATTTCGAGTAGTGTATGATCATTTAATGGTATATTGACGATTTGTTGGTTCGCCTTCATAATTATGCTTGCAATATCTCCTGTGTATGCAGCTATGTGTACATCGGAAAGTAACGATATTGATACCTCCGAAAAATCAGTGTCGAAAAAGATGTGTCTTCGTAGTAGATTGGCTGTGGGTAGACCTAACTGGTCTTTTCAAATAATGAATAGTTTAATTTTCGTAGCACGGCATGTCTACAGAGAATCTGTAGTGTCATCGACTTTTGGTCGAGAGTTCGACTGTCGTTTAAAGGAAAATACACTGCAAGCATTTCGCTCAAAGATTGTTCAAGTATCAAGCGAAAATTATTTGTCTTGACTTTTTCTAGCTTCATGACACCCTCTTTTGCTATGCAATAAAATTGAAAAGAAAATCTGAAAAAGAATTTGTAAAAGTATAAGAATATGAAGAAAGCTGTTTCAAAATAGTACCTAGCTACGGTCGTCTTAAAAGCCTGTTGAATTGTTTCTGCCGTGAATGGGTTATGCTGTGCTCCCCATTGGATAAGTTTTAAAGTTCCCAAAACATTATTATTCTCAATTGCATGATGCAGTGCCGTATAACCCTTGCTGTCGGTGAGGCTTAGGTCTGCACCATTCTCTAGTAGAATTTTTAGGACTTTTAAGGACCTAATATACCTTTGTTGACTGTTAGCGTCGATGGAAGACGGAGATTGCCCTGCACACAGAATCAACGGAGTCAGAGCGCGGTGTTCTTCAGCAGTGTTGACGTTGGCTTTGCATTTTATCAAGGCTTTGGTGACGTTCACGAGCGAGTTTTGCACCGCAATATAAAGCGGTGTTCTATTTCTTTCATCTACAGAATCAACGTTGACACCATGTTTCACTAAAGCGAAAACAATAGCCTCGTTATCGCTCTCCCCGTACGCGCATCCATGAAGTATTGAAGGCGTCGATTGGTTAATATGAGCTCCCAGTGATATAAGCTTTTTGACCAATGAAATTGGTCCAGTTTTGGATGCGAAATACAACCCAGTTCGACCAAAACTAACTACGGCGTTGACATCTATATTAGGACATGCCATAACAGCATCGACTATTTCATTGGCCTTGAGTTTTAAAGCTAATGTCAATGCTGTATGGTTAAATCTGAGCTTGTTGACTAAGTCACCATTTTCCGTAAGGATGCTCACCACTGATTTGAGATCATTCTTTTCTATAGCAACATGTAGAAGATCCAAGACTTCAAATGATTCTGTCATCTGGTACTATAGAAAACGTTTAACATAAACTGCACCTGTACGAAGAAAACAAAATTACGTGCAATTTAGGATCGGAAAGGTTAAAACGAGTTTTAATTTGCGAGTATTGATTAGTTGATTACGCTTCGTTACGAGTAACGGTAACAGGAAGGAAGTTTGAATGGAAGGTAAAAAATGCCAACTGTAATGAAAATGTTTTAATTGTTGAAGTTGTGATTGAAAACTAAGATTTTCTTTTAGTTAATGTATATAGGTCAAATACAGATCAACCCGATTTTTATTATAACTTAAGAAATGAAATTGAAAAGTTGCATAATACTAGCAGGGGATTTTAATGTTGTTTTGAACCAAGAACTAGATACCATGAATTACAACAAATTAATAACCCCAAAAACCAATGCGAACTTAATAAGATAATTGATGTCTTAGGTTTGGAAGATAGTTTTAATATTTCTCATCCAAAGCTTAGTAATAGGTATACTTAGCGTAAAAAAAATGTTGTGATATCGGCAAGGTTGGACAACTTCTTGACTTCCAATTCTTTATCACCCTTTATCCATAACATTAAATTTGAAAATAGTTATAGATCAGACCACTCCTCAGTTCTTTATTGTTTTACAGCTGAGTTTGTTTTTTAGGGTTTTTTTTTTTTTTTTTTCTAGTCTGGTTTGAAATACTTTGTTACAATAGCAAGTAATATATCGTATGAAATAGGCGAATTGTCTCCTACTAATAAGTTAGAAATAATTAATTGGCGTCCCATAGCTTTATTAACAGTTGTATATAAAATAGCTACAGGCTGTATAGCAGAACGAATTAAAAAGTTCCTAATAGATAAATTAATTAGTAGAGGATAGGTTTATTGGAGAAAATATCACACTTGTATATGATATGATGAACTACACTGAAAGTAAACAAATACTTGGTCTACTAGTAATTATGCTTATTAATTTTGAAAAATTGATTTGTTCATTATCTTTACATTTTTTTGAAACTTTAGAGTATTTAAATTTTGGTAAATCAATCAAAAAACTGGATAGAAGTTTTTTTTACAACAATATAATTAACTTCATGCATTACACAAAATGACATAATATCTGAATATTTCCAATCAGAGAGAGGATGTAGACAAGGGGATTTAATTTCCTCATACTTATTTATACTCTGTGCTGAAATTCTTGGTGTCTTAATTCGATATAATAAGGACATATAGGACATAAATATAGATGGGGGAAGAATATAAAATATCGCAATATGCAGATGAAACTTCATTAATCACAGACTTTGACGGAATTTTCCAAACACTAGACTTATATGCAAATGTTTCTGGATTAAATATAAACTTAAGTAGAACAAAAAAATATGGATAGGATGTAAAAATTCTCAAAAGAAGTTTACCATCACTCTAGATGGAAATTAACTTATCTTTTGGGTATAACAATTTTCAATACATCTGGAAGATATGAAAGATATAAATTACAAACCAGTAATGGAAAAAGTTGATAAACTCTTATCCAGATGGAACAAAAGAAATCGTATACTGATTAGAAAAATAACTTATAAAAAACTTTAGTAGCCCCAAAAATTAATCATTAAATTTTAACTCTATCAAACCCAAAACTAGAATTTATTAAAACTTTTGAAAGAAAACTTTTTTAATTTATTTGGAATGAAAAACTCGTTCAACGATAAGAGAATGCCGGATTAAAAATGATGGATTTTAAAAACATTATGATGGCCCTAAATTAAGTTGGATTAGAAGGCTTATATTTTTAAGGTCAAAATGGACAGACTTGTTTAAAGCTAATTTTGGATATCATATGCAAACACTAATGAAATTTTGTATTGATTTTACTAAAATAATTATGAAATAATTCAAACAATAGATTTTGGAAAGATTTATTACACTGTTGGAGAACAATTATAGCAGTGCAAAAAGGAAACAGTGATAAAATTTATAATTCAAATATTTAAAAAATCGACAATATATCAGTTTTGTTTAAGAATTTATTTGAATTAGGTTTCATTTGTCGCATGGTTCCACTCTAATGACTGCAAATTTACATTTTTATTAAATGTCCGTGGTATGTCACTGATGCCTGCACGGGTCTTTTTGAATAGAAAGTGTAAATTGATTAATCATTAGTCCAATCACACACAAAAAATTGAATATATCTCAAAACACTGTTGACTGTTTATCTAATTACAGTCCTTACCAATCAAACCCTGATAAGTTCAATCTAGAAACAAAGACCATGCAACAAAATGGTTGTTACACGGTTGCCTCGGTCGCGCAAAGCGCGCCGTTGTCAGGCCGAGTAACAACCCTTACTTATATAGGGGATTAGTATGAAAAGGACAACCAGATGTTTAGTTATAAGGAGTTGAAAAACAGATTTAATTTTTCGTTCAATATCTCGGTCTAACAAAAGCATTACAAAATTATGTGAAACTGTTAAATAAACAGTTAATTTAGAATTAAGATAGTTGTTATCCAAATATAGTAGAAATATTCTGTAGATCTAGGAAGGGTTGTAGAGACATGTACAACTTTTTAATATCAAAGAAAAAAAACTTATCCTAAATTTGAAACAAAATGGATGTCGGAAATTGAATTAACTCAAAAGCAATGGAGGAAAATGTATAGTCTGTCCTTTATGTGCACAAAGGATTCAAAATTACTGTGGCTTCAATACCAACTACTACATCGGATCTTACAAACTAATTATATTATTTACATAGAGTAGGTAAAGTAAATTCTTCATTGTGTTACTTCTGTCAACAGACACTTGGGACAATAGAACATATTTTTGTTCACTGTTATTTAGTGAAAGAAATTTGGATTGAATTTGAGGGTGGCTGATAAATATCCTTGGTTTAGAAACAAATTTTAATGAATATTCAATGTTTTTTGAAAAGTATGATAATAGGGATGTCCATAGGTTAGAAAATGTAATCATTCTTTTCACAAAACAATATATTCTGCGAAGTGAAATGAAAACATCAAGGCTAAATGTAAATATCATTATGAAATCTATAACAAGAAGACTGTTTATAGAAAAAAATTTGCTTCTGAAAAACTGTAATTATTATTTGTTTGATACTTATTGGAAAGATATATTTTAACTTTTGGAACGTTCATCATTATCTGTGTTTTCTCCTTAATGTCCCTGTCTCTTATTTTTGTTTTTGTTTTAAAATTTTCTCTCTTTCTAAAAGCATTTTTACATATATTATATAACACCACTGGTTTAAATTACATTGTAACTTTTCTAGGAAGTAATATGTTAATGAAAATATACATTATAAGAATTTAAATATCGAATGTATCGATCAAACAAATACTATAAATTTATGTATATGTATACATTGCAACTATATACTTATGTTTATGTGATATGCTGATACTCTGATTACTGTGACTATGTGAAAGGGAAAGAAACGTAATCAACTTTGGGTTTCTGACGGTGGTGTTGAAACAAGAGGAACCTACTTTAATGCGAAACTGAAGTTATTAGAGATGTTTTGTTACTATTTTGTCTGAAAACCTTAAAATAACATACATTTATTGCACTCATTCATTTATGTCCCTGAAACATACAACCTTGTAAATTACAAAATCGCAAACTATTTACATTAAAATTAAAACTACAAGGTTCATTTGCAAGGTTCCGTACATCAACACTTCAAATCCATGTACTATCTTATTATGGAAAAATATCGAGATTCTGAAAGAAAGCTTTATTTATAAAAAAAATTTAGACAGTTTACATTTTAAATGACGATTTTATTACCTGAACGAAATGTTTTATAAGAGACGTCTGTCGAAGAAGAAAGCAAGCACGATCTCTTCTCAGCGAGCAATTGCAAGTTACATACACGTATGATCAAAGTAAGCAAGAAGTCTGGTATCAAAATTTACATATCCTATTCTGTTTCCGGAAAGCACAACAAAACGCATCTTCGCTAGCCAAGGATTTCCGATCTACTCTTGTCCTCTACAACCTTTGGCAGATTTAGCCGACAAAATCAAAACTCGCGCAACATAATCTGATTGGTTGCAAAGACAGGCAATCCTAGGAAATGTTTTCAAACAAAATTTAAATACAATCATTATTACAATGTTTACGTGATTAATAAATAACATGCTATATATAATTACAAACATATCTTTTTTTTTTTAATTATTCTATTTTTTATTTTTATTTTTTAACAAGACCATTTCTTCCAATATCTCTTAGATGAAAAGTACGTATCTTCGCTGCTTCAATTAAACTCAATCGCTAGGCGGCGCTGTACAATTTCTGAAAACATTGGCTAAATCTGCCAAGTGTTAATTCAGGCCCGCGCCTGCGCGGGATATCATCTAGTCTTAAATAATTCTAAAAAATAAGATTAAAATAAATCATTAAATTTTATCAGAAGAGAGGTTTCTCTACGAAAGATTATAGCAAACCAATTTTTGTTCAGGATATCAATATTGTTATTTTGCTTCATTCAGGGACTACAAGAAGTTTATAAACACTACATATGATTGTTATATTAGTTGTAAATTTCAATTTACATAATAAAAATTTATGAGAGAGAAATTGTTTAACAGTGTGTAAATTACTTCATAGAACAAGGGTATTTCAAAAATATAACTAAGACATGCATAAAAAAAGTAAACTTTTAATAGAATTATGTTTACATGTTTTGATGGCGGATCTTTTAGGGATGTAGAAATACATGTATACTGAGTGTGATAGTAACTGCCGTGTATAAGCAATCCAATAAAACATCCTGCTAATATCACATGATAAAACATGGGAAATTGTTATAATAAGAACTATCGAGCAAAAAATAAAAACACGCTCTTTAATTTCTAGTTATATCACAGAGTAGCAGTTGCAGGTGAAAATCAAACATACTTAGTATATATAATACGGTAACAAAAAGCCTCAATTCAGTTTAGACTTTTGAAGTAACAAAGATTCAATATCAGCGAGGTCGATACCTAAGGCAGACTGTGTCGTCTTGAGCTTGCGTAAGATTTCACTACTACATCCAGATTCTAAGAACAATTTTATAACCTCGACATGGTCAACTCCCTGTGAATACTTTGGTCTAGGTACACATTTTGTATTACAAGAATACTTCAAGACAAACATGTGCCCTTTCATCAACATGTCTTTTTCAAACATAAATGGAAGTTCAATATTTTTCAGGAGATAAAGATTTCCTCTGCTTGAAGCCAACTGAAGACCCGTATATCCGAACGTATCCATGACGTCTGCGTCAGCTCCATGTTGTAAAAGCGTTTTTGTAAATTTCCAATTGCCACTCGCAGACGAGTAATGAATAGGATATCGCCCATTGCTATTCGGAGAGTCACAAATTGAGCCATGTTTTATCAGTGATTCCGCAATGTGAAAATGTCCAGCAGAACAAGCAGTATGTATAGGAAGGTTCCCTTGTTTGTCGAAGGCGTTAACGTCTGCTCCGAACTCCAGCAAACATTGAGTTAGGCTCAAACATCCAGAAAGACATGCAAGATGCAAGGGCTTGAGTCCTTCTGTCGTTTCAACGTTAGGGTCAGCACCACGTTTCAACAGAAGATTTGTTATGAAGATACTTTTTCTTGAGATTGCAATTTCGAGTAGTGTATGGTCATTTAATGGTATATTGACGATTTGATGGTTCGCCTTCAAAATTATGCTTGCAATATCTCCTGTGTATGCAGCTATGTGTACATCGGAAAGTAACGATATCGATACCTCCGAAAAATCAGTGTCGAAAAAGATGTGTCTTCGTAGTAGATTGGCTGTGGGTAGACCCAACTGGTTCTTTTCAAATATTGAATAGTTTAATTTTCGTAGCACGGCATGTCTACAGAGAATCTGTAGTGTCATCGACTTTTGGTCGAGAGTTCGACTGTCGTTTAAAGGAAAATACACTGCAAGCGTTTCGCTTAAAGATTGTTCAAGTATCAAGCGAAAATTATTTGTCTTGACTTTTTCTAGCTTCATGACACCCTCTTTTGCTATGCAATAAAATTGAAAAGAAAATCTGAAAAAGAATTTGTAAAAGTATAAGAATAAGAAGAAAGCTGTTTCAAAATGGTTCCTAGCTACGGTCGTCTCAAAAGCCTGTTGAATTGTTTCTGCCGTGAATGAGTTATGCTGTGCTCCCCATTGGATAAGTTTTAAAGTTCCCAAAACATTGTTATTCTCAATTGCATGATGCAGTGCCGTATAACCCTTGCTGTCGGTGAGGCTTAGGTCTGCACCATTCTCTAGTAGAATTTTTAGGACTTTTAAGGACCTAATATACCTTTGTTGACTATTAGCGTCGATGGAAGACGGAGATTGCCCTGCACATAGAATCAACGGAGTCAGTGCGCGGTGTTCTTCAGCAGTGTTGACGTTGGCTTTGCATTTTATCAAGGCTTTGGTTACGTTCACGAGCGAGTTTTGCACCGCAATGTAAAGCGGTGTTCTATTTCTTTCATCTACAGCATCAACGTTGACACCATGTTTCACTAAAGCGAAAACAATAGCCTCGTTATCGCTCTCTCCGTACGCGCATCCATGAAGTATTGAAGGCGTCGATTGGTTAATATGAGCTCCCAGTGATATAAGCTTTTTGACCAATGAAATTGGTCCAGTTTTGGATGCGAAATACAACCCAGTTCGACCAAAACTAACTACGGCGTTGACATCTATATTAGGACATGCCATAACAGCATCGACTATTTCATTGGCCTTGAGTTTTAAAGCTAATGTCAATGCTGTATGGTTAAATCTGAGCTTGTTGACTAGGTCACCATTTTCCGTAAGGATGCTCACCACTGATTTGAGATCATTCTTTTCTATAGCAACATGTAGAAGATCCAAAACTTCAAATGATTCTGTCATCTGGTACTATAGAAAACGTTTAACATAAACTGCACCTGTACGAAGAAAACAAAATTACGTGCAATTTAGGATCGGAAAGGTTAAAACGAGTTTTAATTTGCGAGTATTGATTAGTTGATTACGCTTCGTTACGAGTAACGGTAACAGGAAGGAAGTTTTGAATGGAAGGTAAAAAATGCCAACTGTAATGAAAATGTTTTAATTGTTGAAGTTGTGATTGAAAACTAAGATTTTCTTTTAGTTAATGTATATAGGTCAAATACAGATCAACCTGATTTTTATTATAACTTAAGAAATGAAATTGAAAAGTTGTATAATACTAGCAGGGGATTTTAATGTTGTTTTGAACCAAGAACTAGATACCATGAATTACAACAAATTAATAACCCCAAAAACCAATGCGAACTTAATAAGATAATTGATGTCTTAGGTTTGGAAGATAGTTTTAATATTTCTCATCCAAAGCTTAGTAATAGGTATACTTGGCGTAAAAAAAAATGTTGTGATATCGGCAAGGTTGGACAACTTCTTGACTTCCAATTCTTTATCACCCTTTATCCATAACATTAAATTTGAAAATAGTTATAGATCAGACCACTCCTCAGTTCTTTATTGTTGTACAGCTGAGTTTGTTTTTTAGGTTTGTTTTTTTTTAATTTTTCTAGTCTGATTTGAAATACTTTGTTACTATAGCAAGTAATATATCGTATGAAATAGGCGAATTGTCTCCTACTTATAAGTTAGGAATAATTAATTGGCGTCCCATAGCTTTATTAACAGTTGTATATAAAATAGCTACAGGCTGTATAGCAGAACGAATTAAAAAGTTCCTAATAGATAAATTAATTAGTAGAGGATAGGTTTATTGGAGAAAATATCACACTTGTATATGATATGATGAACTACACTGAAAGTAAACAAATACTTGGTCTACTAGTAATTATGCTTATTAATTTTGAAAAATTGATTTGTTCATTATCTTGACATTTTTTTTTTGAAACTTTAGAGTATTTAAATTTTGGTAAATCAATCAAAAAACTGGATAGAAGTTTTTTTTTACAACAATATAATTAACTTCATGCATTACACAAAATGACATATATCTGAATATTTCCAATCAGAGAGAGGATGTAGACAAGGGGATTAATTTCCTCATATTTATTTATACTCTGTGCTGAAATTCTTGGTGTCTTAATTCGATATAATAAGGACATATAGGACATAAATATAGAGGGGGGAAGAATATAAAATATCGCAATATGCAGATGATACTTCATTAATCACAGAGGCTCCCCAAAATCTTGACGGAATTCTCCAAACACTAGACTTATATGCAAATGTTTCTGGATTAAATATAAACTTAAGTAGAAGAAAAAAATATGGATAGGATGTAAAAACTCTCAAAAGAAGTTTACCATCACTCTAGATGGAAATTAACTTATCTTTTGGGTATAACAATTTTCAATAAATCTGGAAGATATGAAAGATATAAATTACAAACCAGTAATGGAAAAAGTTGATAAACTCTTATCCAGATGGAACAAAAGAAATCGTATACTGATTAGAAAAATAACTTATAAAAAACTTTAGTAGCCCCAAAAATTAATCATTAAATTTTAACTCTATCAAACCCAAAACTAGAATTTAGAACTTTTGAAAGAAAACTTTTTTAATTTATTTGGAATGAAAAACTCGTTCAACGATAAGAGAATGCCGGATTTAAAATGATGGATTTTAAAAACATTATGATGGCCCTAAATTAAGTTGGATTAGAAGGCTTATATTTTTAAGGTCAAAATGGACAGACTTGTTTAAAGCTAATTTTGGATATCATATGCAAACACTAATGAAATTTTGTATTGATTTTACTAAAATAATTATGAAAATAATTCAAACAATAGATTTTGGAAAGATTTATTACACTTTTGGAGAACAATTATAGCAGTGCAAAAAGGAAACAGTGATAAAATTTATAATTCAAATATTAAAATCGACAGTATATCAGTTTTGTTTAATAATTTATTTGAATTAGATTTCATTTGTCGCATGGTTCCACTCTAATGACTGCAAATTTACATTTTTATTAAATGTCCGTGGTATGTCACTGATGCATGCACGGGTCTTTTTGAATAGAAAGTGTAAATTGATTAATCATTAGTCCAATCACACAAAAAATTGAATATATCTCAAAACACTGTTGACTGTTTATCTAATTACAGTCCTTACCAATCAAACCCTGATAAGTTCAATCTAGAAACAAAGACCATGCAACAAAATGGTTGTTACACGGTTGCCTCGGTCGCGCAAAGCGCGCCGTTGTCAGGCCGAGTAACAACCCTTACTTATATAGGAGGACAACCAGATGTTTAGTTATAAGGAGTTGAAAAACAGATTTAATTTTTCGTTCAATATCTCGGTCTAACAAAAGCATTACAAAATTATGTGAAACTGTTAAATAAACAGTTAATTTAGAATTAAGATAGTTGTTATCCAAATATGGTAGAAATATTCTGTAGATCTAGGAAGGGTTGTAGAGACATGTACAACTTTTTAATATCAAAGAAAAAAAACTTATCCTAAATTTGAAACAAAATGGATGTCGGAAATTGAATTAACTCAAAAGCAATGGAGGAAAATGTATAGTCTGTCTTTTATGTGCACAAAGGATTCAAAATTACTGTGGCTTCAATACCAACTACTACATCGGATCTTACCAACTAATTATATTATTTACATAAAGTAGGTAAAGTAAATTCTTCATTGTGTTACTTCTGTCAACAGACACTTGGGACAATAGAACATATTTTTGTTCACTGTTATTTAGTGAAAGAAATTTGGATTGAATTTGAGGGTGGCTGATAAATATCCTTGGTTTAGAAACAAATTTTAATGAATATTCAATGTTTTTTGAAAAGTATGATAATAGGGATATCCATAGGTTAGAAAATGTAATCATTCTTTTCACAAAACAATATATTCTGCGAAGTGAAATGAAAACATCAAGGCTAAATGTAAATATCATTATGAAATCTATAACAAGAAGACTGTTTATAGAAAAAAAATTTGCTTCTGAAAAACTGTAATTATTATTTGTTTGATACTTATTGGAAAGATATATTTTAACTTTTGGAACGTTCATCATTATCTGTGTTCTCTCCTTAATGTCCCTGTCTCTTATTTTTGTTTTGTATCTTTAAAATTTTCACTCTTTCTAAAAGCATTTTTACATATATTATATAACACCACTGGTTTAAATTACATTGTAACTTTTCTAGGAAGTAATATGTTAATGAAAATATACATTATAAGAATTTAAATATCGAATGTATCGATCAAACAAATACTATAAATTTATGTATTATGTATACATTGCAACTATATACTTATGTTTATGTGATATGCTGATACTATGATTACTGTGACTATGTGAACGGGAAAGAAACGTAATCAACTTTGGGTTTCTGACGGTGGTGTTGAAACAAGAGGAACCTACTTTAATGCGAAACTGAAGTTATCAGAGATGTTTTGTTATTTTGTCAGAAAACCTTAAAATAACATACATTTATTGCACTCATTCATTTATGTCCCTGAAACATACAACCTTGTAAATTACAAAATCGCAAACTATTTACATTAAAATTAAAACTACAAGGTTCATTTGCAAGGTTCCGTACATCAACACTTCAAATCCATGTACTATCTTATTATGGAAAAATATCGAGATTCTGAAAGAAAGCGTTACTTAAAAAAAAAAGTTATACAGTTTACATTTCAAATGACGATTTTATTACCTGAACAAAATGTTTTGAGAGACGTCTGTCGAAGAAGAAAGCATGGTCTCTTCTCAGCGAGCAATTGCAAGCTACATACTCGTATGATCAAAGTAAGCAAGAAGTCTGGTATCAAACTGTACATATCCTATTCTGTTTCCGGAAAGCACAACAAAACGCATCTTCGCTAGCCAAGGATTTCCGATCTACTCTTGTCCTCTACAACCTTTGGCAGATTTAGCCGACAAAATCAAAACTCGCGCAACATAATCTGATTGGTTGCAAAGACAGGCAATCCTAGGAAATGTTTTCAAACAAAATTTAAATACAATCATTATTACAATGTTTACGTGATTAATAAATAACATGCTATATATAATTACAAACATATCTTTTTTTTTTAATTATTCTATTTTTTATTTTTATTTTTTCACAAGACCATTTCTTCCAATATCTCTTAGATGAAAAGTACGTATCTTCGCTGCTTCAATTAAACTCAATCGCTAGGCGGCGCTGTACAATTTCTGAAAACATTGGCTAAATCTGCCAAGTGTTAATTCAGGCCCGCGCCTGCGCGGGATATCATCTAGTCTTAAATAATTCTAAAAAATAAGATTAAAATAAATCATTAAATTTTATCAGAAGAGAGGTTTCTCGACGAAAGATTATAGCAAACCAATTTTTGTTCAGGATATCAATATTGTTATTTTGCTTCATTCAGGGACTACAAGAAGTTTATAAACACTACATATGATTGTTATATTAGTTGTAAATTTCAATTTACATAATAAAAATTAATGAGAGAGAAATTGTTTAACAGTGTGTAAATTACTTCATGGAACAAGGGTATTTCAAAAATATAACTAAGACATGCATTAAAAAAGTAAACTTTTAATAGAATTATGTTTACATGTTTTGATGGTGGATCTTTTAGGGATGTAGAAATACATGTATACTGAGTGTGATAGTAACTGCCGTGTATAAGCAATCCAATAAAACATCCTGCAAAATATCACATGATAAAACATGGGAAATTGTTATAATAAGAACTATCGAGCAAAAAATAAAAACACGCTCTTTAATTTCTAGTTATATCACTGAGTAGCAGTTGCAGGTGAAAATCAAACATACTTAGTATATATAATACGGTAACAAAAAGCCTCAATTCAGTTTAGACTTTTGAAGTAACAAAGATTCAATATCAGCGAGGTCGATACCTAAGGCAGACTGTGTCGTCTTGAGCTTGCGTAAGATTTCACTTCTACATCCGGATTCTAAGAACAATTTTATAACCTCGACATGGTCGACTCCCTGTGAATACTTTGGTCTAGGTACACATTTTGTATTACAAGAATACTTCAAGACAAACATGTGCCCTTTCATCAACATGTCTTTTTCAAACATAAATGGAAGCTCAATATTTTTCAGGAGATAAAGATTTCCTCTGTTAGAAGCTAACTGAAGACCCGTATATCCGAACATATCCATGACGTCTGCGTTAGCTCCATGTTGTAAAAGTATTTTCGTAAATTTCCAATTGCCACTCGCAGACGAGTAATGAATAGGATATCGGCCATTGCAATCCGGAGAGTCACAAATTGAGCCATGTTTTATCAGTGATTCCGCAATGTGAAAATGTCCAGCAGAACAAGCTGTATGTATAGGAAGGTTCCCTTGTTTGTCGAAGGCGTTAACGTCTGCCCCGAACTCCAGCAAACATTGAGTTAGGCTCAAACATCCAGAAAGACATGCAAGATGCAAGGGCTTGGGTCCTTCTGTCGTTTCAACGTTAGGGTCAGCACCATGTTTTAACAGAAGATTTGTTATGAAGATACTTTTCCTTGAGATTGCAATTTCGAGTAGTGTATGATCATTTAATGGTATATTGACGATTTGTTGGTTTGCCTTCAAAATTATGCTCGCAATATCTCCTGTGTATGTAGCTATATGTACATCGGAAAGTAACGATATCGAAACCTCCGAAAAATCAGTGTCAAAAAAGATGTATCTTCGCAAGAGATTGGCTATGGGTAGACCCAACTGGTTCATTTCAAATAACGAATAGTTTAATTTTCGTAACACGGCATGTCTACAGAGGATCTTTAGTGTCATTGCCTGTTGCTCAAAAGTTTTACTTTCTTTTAAAGGAAAATGCACTGCTAGCATTTCGCTCAAAGATTGTTCAAGTATTAAGCAAATATTATTTGTCTTGACTTTTTCTACATTCAAGAGACTCTCTTTCGCCTTGCAATAAAATTGAAAAGAAAAACTACAAAAGAATTTGTAATAGTATAAGAATATGAAGAAAGCTATTTCAAAATAGTTCTTTGCTAAAGTCATCTCAAAAGCCTGTTGAATTGTTTCTGCTGTGAGTGAGTTATGCTGTGCTCCCCATTGGATAAGTTTTAAAGTTCCCAAAACATTGTTATTCTCAATTGCATGATGCAGTGCAGTATAACCCTTGCTGTCGGTGAGGCTTAGGTCTGCACCATTCTCTAGTAGAATATTTAGGACTTTTAAGGATCTAATATACCTCTGTTGACTGTTAGCGTCGATGGAAGACGGAGATTGCCCTGCACACAGAATCAACGGAGTCAGAGCGCGGTGTTCTTCAGCAGTGTTGACGTTGGCTTTGCATTTTATCAAGGCTTTGGTTACGTTCACGAGCGAGTTTTGCACTGCAATATAAAGCGGTGTTCTATTTCTTTCATCTACAGAATCAACGTTTACACCATGTTTCACTAAAGCGAAAACGATAGCCTCGTCATCGCTCTCTCCATACGCGCATCCATGAAGTATTGAAGGCGTCGACTGGTTAATATGAGCTCCCAGTGATATTAGCCTTCTGACCAATGAAATTGGTCCAGTTTTGGATGCGAAATACAGCCCAGTTCGACCAAACCTATCCACAGCGTTGACATCTATATTAGGGCATGCCATAACAGCTTCGATTATTTCATTGGCCTTGAGTTCTAGAGCTAATGTCAACGCTGTGTGGTTAAATCTTTGCTTGTTGACTAGGTATCCATTTTCTGCAAGGATGCTCACCACTGATTTGAGGTCATTCTTTTCTATAGCAACATGTAGAAGATCCAAGACTTCAAATGATTCTGTCATATGGCTCTATATAACATTCAACATTAACTGCATCTGCACGAAAAAAATAAAATAATACGTTGTTCAGTATAAGAAAGGATAAAAAAACGTATTTCAGTTGGTTGATATCGCTTCGTTACGAGTGACGGAGAGAGAGACGAAACGTAATCAACCGTGAGTTGCCGCCGATAGTATTGAACCAGGAGAAACCTATATACTGTCATGTTGTAAATTTTGTATTATCACCCGACCAGTAAATTAAAAAAACATCACACTACTTGAACATAACCCTAGACTATTTAACATGGTTTGTGACCGTAATGGTTCTTTCTTTCTGAATACCTGTATTTAGTACACTGAGTCATCTGTTCATGATCCCGTAACATACACCCAGCTAGTAACGTGCAGAAAGTTGCAAACTAATGACGTTAAAATCAAAAATGCCAAGTTCATTTGCAACTGTAAATCAACACATCCAATGCAATATTAAATAATAAATTGCGTGTCTATATCTTGCATTAATCGGGATTCTGAAAGAAAGCGTACTTTTAAAAATTAGTTTACATTTCAAATTCAAATTTTTTACCTGAAAAATGTTTAGAGATATGTAAGCATGGTCTCTTCTCAGCGAGCAATCTACATACACGTATGATCAAGGTTGACAAGAAGTCGGATATCAAACTGTACATATCCTCCTCTGTTTCCGGATTGCAAACCAAAAACGGATCCAAATCCAACATTTTCTAACTGCATTGCATTTAATGCAGTTTGTTACTTAATACATGTACATACAATAAACACACCGGTATTCTAATCCACATTTCAAACATAAATATATTTTTAAAAAAATGAAACGCGTTTTCCCACGGTGCACATCTCTTTAATAAAACATACGAAGTTTTTAAATGTGCAGTAAAGAGATTGCATTGATCCATAAAGCAGGAACTGTGCACTGAGCATGACTGGAGCAATTATACATTATCTTTACTAAAAGCTTAATCCTTTCGTAACGTACAAGGAAACATACCTCTTTGTAACGTTGTCATGATATTTTACACATTTGGATTATAATAAATTACATCTAGCTCCATTAATTTTGCTATATGTAGACCATCATTACCGGGTTCTGAGTTAGTATCAACCTTCTATAAAATAGTCATGATTCATTGATTTTGTAATTATCAAGTAAAATTTATAGCTTGCAGTTTTTATACTTCTTGATATCGATTGCGATCAAAGCTTCAACACAAAAGCACAACCACTCTAGAATATATATAATAAGCATATAAAAACACGTTAATGTGTGTTTCCATATCATTACCCAATTTTTTCTCTTGTATTAACACGTAATGCACAATTGGGAGTAAAACCTTTATATTCCATAAGAAGGTTTAGAAGTTACAGCGAATTATCACAAAATGTATCAGCAGTGTTTAAATAATTTGCTTGAGAGCTTATTTTAGCGTCCAAATTGGTTTGCCAAGTATTTAATTAAGTCGACATGTATATCCCAGCCCAGTCATAAAGTGGGTTTCGCCATAATCTTACAATCTGTGTGTGTGTGTGTGGGGGGGGGGGGGGGCTATGATCGTTTCTCAAAAATAAAAGGTAGGGTGAAGATTTCCCTTACTAACAAGAAGATCGACCACCTTGACTGCATCAATGTAGTTTACTATTTGCTTGTATTTATTTTTACAGTTAAACCATTTACAGTTAAACCAGCGCACTGCACAGACACAACAAGTACAGTGATCGTGCTTGCAGATTTTCATCGTACATTTTCCATTTTTTTTCATCATCAAAAATAAAATACGGGTTTTCTTAAAGTATCTGGGGTTTTTTTTTCTTGTTAATATACATCTTGTTATATGAAATCCTGATAGATTACTAATCTAATGTGTATAACATTCCGTCCGAGCATCAGCACTTAAAATTACCACTAAAAGCCAACGCACACAATATGAAACCTCCAACATACCCAGTATTACATTATTTCCTCATCACATCTTCTTGGGAGGGATCAAGGTCCTTCGTTTCAGTTGACTCTCTAGTCTTTCACCCAAGGATGCTTTGAGCCAAGTTCAGTTGAAATTGGCACTCATAGAAGACCATGTTGTATTTTGGAGAAGGTTCACATAGGCATAGCCTGTCGCCCAATTCTTTTTGAATTCTCAATAAAATATGTTTAAATTATTTAAATAGAAGACCATGTTATAGAAACACCATGCAAATTTTAAAGCTTAGCTTAGTTAAGCATGCAAATTACGTTGTATAAATACTAAAACAAATAAAGATTTGTGAAGTTACTTACCATTTAAGCCTCATTTTAAAAAATGAAGAAAAAAAACCTAATAAATAAATGATTTATTTGGTATCTTTGTTAGAAAACATTTCACCTCTAACTGATAATCGCATATGGAATGGCTGAGCTTTACAAACCATTAATTCTGGTTTCTGTAAATATTGTAATGGGTAAATATTAATTGTTTGATATAAATGGTAAATATTTGGATTAGGAACAGTTTCTTTTTGCTGTCCAGTTCCTAATATATTATATAAACTCTCTAGGTTAAATAAATTATTCTTTTTAACTGTTTTGAAGTCAGTAATATGATGCACATGCTTAGCATTAGACTGCACTTTGTCACTAGTCTGCACACTGGCTTGTCCAGTACTATCAGTTTTTACACTCAGTACAACAGTCCTAGGGGCTTCTGCTTTTTGCATGTTCTTGTTTTCACTTTCACTTTGAATTCTTTTGCTGTCATTTGTAACACTTTCATGATGTTCAACAGTTTTGTCTTGATCCATTGGATTGCCATCTGTGGATAAATCAGTTCCACCCCCAAATCCCTTCAGAGCCTCTTCCCTGGCCCCACTGGGTGGTGCTTCTACTGTATCTGGTGCAACCTGTGAGGTGGGGACAGGTGGCTCTGGTTTGAATTGTCTATCCCCTTTTTGCTGCTCTGTGTTTGATTCAGATTCACTTTCCATGGAATCCTTTGATTCCACGCTTCCTTCACTGTTCTCACTGTTTGTGTTTTTTCTCAAATCTACTTCCACTTCCACATCACTCATAAAGTTTTCTTCTTCCTTGGATTTCGTTGATTCTAATTTGGAAATTTGTGATTTGAGCAACTCTAAACTAGCCCCCAACTTTAATAAAGTGTTATCAGCATTATCTGATGTTTTCAGGTAGTTAGACAATATTTCAATCACAGAGTTCTGGAATTTATTTTCTGAAGACAAGCCATCAGAGGGTAATTCATAATTTAATTCTCCAAGTTTGTCACCATGTAAATCTTGTGTAAAGGATTTCAGTTTTTGTCCTCGGAACCTTGTTTCCTCATCTTCAATGTTGAACAGAGAGAGCAGGTTCAGATTATCATGCATTTTCTGCAGCACTGCATCGTCTTGTTTCTTCTGGGTACTGCAGCAATAAACCGAAGCTGCATCAATAGGGTGAGCTTCTGAGGTGAAAAAATATCCACCGGCATCTATCACACACTCTCCATTTGGTGTCTGAATAACTGTTCCTCTGCTGCCATTGTTGTGAATAAAGTTGTCAGGATCAAACAACAAATACAGGTATTTTGTTGTCTCTGCTAGGAAAAAACTCTCCATTCTGTTGTCTAGCTGGTGTGTGTTTACATTTTTAACCTAGATTTGAGAACAAGGGCCATTGTTACAAATAGTTTTATTATACTCTCATGTTAAATACTGAAATCTGATTAGTTTAGATGCAGTTGATAATCCGTTCTATTACCCTCAGCGTTAGCAACACACTTGGCAACGGGGTAACACAACGAATTGTTACATGCGCATGAATTATGCATGTACGGTTTGCCGTAGAATTCATGTAATTCCTATATAAAAGCAGTATTTTTTTCTTCAAAGAAGAAAGACATTCAGTATAATAAAATAAATAGTGCTTGTTTGGGAGGATAACAGTTGAAATTGACACCCTGAGAAAACCATTGTCAACCTCCGCTTCGCGTCGGTTGACAATGGTTTTCTCGGGGTGTCAATTTCAACTGTTACCCTCCCAAACAAGCACTATTTATATAAATATAATATATAATTATAAAAGCAAAATATGATCATCTGCATTCACTTCTTCTAAACATGCCAGCCTAAAATACATGCATTTATCATACTTTCACTCTGGACTTCAGAAGAAAATTGAGATTTTTTTTTTTATCCTTTTTCCATTTTTCTGACATGCAAAATCATAAATGTTATTCATACTTGCTCTCTTTACATATAAACTACTTTTTTTTCATACATGTACAATATTGTTCAAAATAATTCTGGAGGACCATACTTGCATTCAAACTGATCTTTTCTTTAATTAACAGGACAAATCATGAGGCAGTACTTATAATAGACAAGATTTTATGTGATGTAAACTATAAAAAATACTTACAGTTGCATATCCACACTTTGTCTTTGTGCTGTGTTCAATGGCTTCCAACATGTCAATCCCTATCTCAAGTAAGAAGGGATCTCTGGTGGCTTGGTAGAGATATACAGCACTTTCTATCAGTTCTAAAAATAATATTAGCTGTGTAAAGAATGGCACGTAATTGTTACTCAGTTAGGCCATCCTTCAAAAAATGTTTGTTTGGAATTGCCGCCTGGAGATATCTAGACCCAGGAGGGAGAGAGGGAATTTTTTTTTTTTTTTCAAACTTGAAGTTTAACTGATTAAAAATGGGTAAGAAATAAAAATCTCCATATGAAAAAAAGATAATATTCTTTATTTTTTGCTAATAAAATACATGTATTATCAGCGGGGGTATTTCAATGAGGCAGGAGGCAATTCCGAACAAACAATAATTTTATTTTGGCCTAGCTTATACAACTACTTCTCTAAGCTTAGAAAGAGAATTACATTTACTGCATGCAGTTACACGTACAGTGTAGTTATATACAAACACTTTTCTTACATTTAATTTTCCTGAATTATAAAATACATAATTATAATACATGTATTACCAGATACTTTTAGTTTTGGTTTACTCATGCGATTAAATAATCTTATGAAATTAATTAGGTTAAAAAACAATTGAGTCCCTGTAGAAAACTCTCATTGAAAGATTTAAAAGAAAAATGTTTTTTATTTTTCTGTATGTGTGTTTTGGACATTTGAAAACAACATCAATGAAATACTGTAAGTCGTTTTAATTCCACACTGTTAAAATTTCAAGATTTCTCAAAAAGTACAAATCGCAATGGTTTTAATTCATGCTCCAAGAAAACAAGTTGACCAAAGTACATGTATAAGCATTAACACGTTTAAAAACTTATGTTAATATTTACGATGGGATTAATTTTGGGAAAAATGATAAATTGCGAACATAGTGAAATTAAAACCATCGTGATTATTCGTCAAACTACAGTACCTGGCCTAAGTGGGTACCCCTCCCTCCCTGTGTGGGCCTCACTTTTAGGGATGTTGTAGTATTCAGGTAAAAAACCAAACTGTCTCCAGACTTGATGGAAGTTGTGGATAGTCTTCATAGCACTATCTACATCACCTAATAAGCTCTGAAAAATAAAGACAGTAAGTATGCTGACTTTTTTATTTTTTATTTTACTAGCCTAAATCCTGTAGTTTAGCAGGAAATAAAAAAAATTAGAATTCAGTAGAATAGAAGCTACTGGTAATAGCACATGATTGAAATTTCTAGCATTTAATTGTCAAAAGACAATTCTGTTTAAACAAGATTGAAAACACAAGTATTTGTCGGATAATTAAAAAAATCTCAATCATATCTTACATTTTTTAAAATATTTTTATCATAGTTGCTATCTAGTAGTGGATTACCTGAATTCCTGGCCAATATGCATCTAATGAGGTAAACATTGGAAGAGTTATCCCTCCTTTGGACATGTGTGCCCACATATACCAGTCTTCTCTCTTCACATGCTTCACAATGGCTTTTTCATAAACTATTCCAATATAAAAGTACATAAAGATGACAACAGGAAGCCTTTTCTTAGAGGAAATATTTCTTTTCACCATATATAGGTACAAAGTCTTGTGTAGTTGAGATGAAATGAGAATTCATGACACTTTATAAAGAATTCAGCAATTTTACCTCTGAAATGTTCCAGTAGCTCTGGGATATCAAACATAATGGCTCCCTTCACTAGGTACTCAAAGTAGGAATCAATTCCACCTCCAATCCCAGAGTCCAGGGCTGTCCACTTACCTGTTGCTACGTCAATATGATTGCCAACCTGTCAATAAAACAATAAAATCAAATCATAGTCACTCAAACCTCAACATCTCAAAGAGGACTGAGAAAAGTCTTTGAGATATCGGAAGACTTGAGATACTATGGTTAAACTACAATAAGAAAATAGTGATCTTTTAAATCACTTTAATATACCGATATCCATGATTTTCAGTATATCAAAGTTAAAGATTATATTGAAGCTTAAATGGTGTAAAATGACAGAGAATAGTCAGATGAAAGAAAACTGATCATATATAGATATTTTTTTCTCTCTCTTTTTTCTCTCAAGAACAATTAATAGCATGCTGCTCAGTATAGCCTTTAAGTTAATGTATTCACGTACCAAGTCTAGAGAAGATTTTGCATTCCATAGAGCTCGCAATGCTCTTACTGCCACTTTTTCAAACACAGGGTCTCCAATTAATCGACTTAATGTCCCAAACTCAATCAGAAAGGTACCCACTCCTGCTGTACATGTAACAGTTGTCTCTCCCTTGGGTACGCCGTGTCGAAGATTTACTGTACCATAAGGCATGCCAGTTGGTGTGTCAAATGCTGGTGGGAAAAGTCAATGTTACTGTTATGTTTTAATTAATCCAACTCAAAAATATTTAATATACAGAACTTTCTATTACAACAAGAAACTTGCAATTTTTCAAAATATATGGTATTAAAGATACTGCAACATGTTTTAATTTTCACTGTAATTCAAACAATTGTACATGTACATATAATCATGTACTTCTGTAAACTTTCATCTGATTACATCCCACTAACCATAACATATTGTACTGTATATAATAAATTATTTTGGGGGCAAAAATAATTAATCTTTAGTTTTTCCTGCCAAAAGTCTAAGAATGTGATGCAGCAGGCAGGTATTTTATTTTTATTTGCAAGATTGATTCATTTTAAAAAGGGGAGAATGACAATATGATTACGGTAATTCTTTTTTACTGAAAATAAGTTAATTATTTCCCTTAACATTGTCATTACATTAATCAATCCAGCAGCATTTGACACCATGATGCAATGACTGAGAAACTTGTCATGAAAATTTTTCAGCCTTTTTATACTTGTGTCAATCAACAGTACCTGGAAGTAGCCGTCTGGCCACATCCTCTGCGAGCCGTAAAAGTGGGCCGGTACAGGGCCAGCCTGGCTCCACCTCCATGCCGGCTCTCTTTGTGAACAGGTGGGCAGATAACAGGCCTCCTAAAACTGCAAGAGAAGGCACGAGATTACTTAATGTATTGAGACAAATTGTACATACATGCATTTTTAATTATAATTTTATTCCTTGGTTATTTTAACTAGCCAACTGAAGGGGGATCTTAAGAGTGAGAGAATAGATCATTTGGTAAAGATATATTACTGAAAGCTGTTAAACAAAATATCATTTTATCCTAATCCATGCATGTACATATGTACATATGTACATGTACATATACTTCCAATTTTTATTTCATTCTGTGCTAAAGTTTAAGAATAAGCTCCACTTACTTCTGATATTGGTTTCAAAAACTGATGCATTTATGTCAAGATCAAAATTCATTTTGTCAATGACCAATTCAGCCACTCGTCGGAATTCTGTGTAGTTTCCCATTATAGCTAGTGTGTCCAATGCATCTATCAGGGTTAGTGAATAGCTGTGTAAAAACAAAAAAATTAAAATGAAATAATTACATTGATTACACTACAAGAATGTTCATTTTCAAGTGATTCCTGTTATACTGAAAACATAGTGTATAACTAATACATGTACATCTATTCTACAAAAAAGGAAGCTGGTTAATTTTATTCCTTTCTTGTATCTATAATTCTGTATTGCCCTAGAGGTATCCAGCTTTCTATGTTTTCATAAAAAATAAACAGTTTTAATTAAACAAAACAATATGATAATTATACACTGTTAAATTCATGCAAATAATAATGTTTATAACCTCTTTAGTAGTCTGATTAAAACTACCCCCTCTTTTACACTGATGAGTGTAAGAAGAAGGGGCGGTTTTAATCAGACTGTGTGCCTCTTACTTGTCTCTTAAACTAAAATTCTTAATTTTTTTTGTTTGCTGGTGAGAATGGTGGCTGTCTTTCTGCAAGTAATTTTAACACACTTCACTTTCTAAGGTCGATGACTGTGTTTTAAAAGATTATCAGTTTAGCTATACAGTAATTCTGCAGCTAACATATGTTTATCGTAATTCTGCAGCTAACATATGTTTATCCTTTTATTTGCCTAAAGAACTCATCATCTTCACTAGCCAAGGGTTTCTGATACATAATGCTTCTCATAAACGTATGAGAAGCGTAGTGTATCAGAAACCCTTGGCTATATAGCGAAGATGATAGAACTCTAAGAAGAAAATGTACATTCTTACCTCCCCCAAGTGTCATGGCCATCACATGTGAGAGGACGCAACTCATCATATGGATAAGCGTATTTTATATATCCGTCATAAGCATGGTGAAACATAGACACTACTTTCTCTCTGCAAAAATACAATCATATTGATGACAGATGTAACATAACAGTTATGCAAGTATCATTACTTACATATCATTGCATTCATGTTTAAATAAACGCTCTTTATCGATTGAAACCGGTAATATTTCTTCGTAAAACATCGGAATAAAATTAATATAATTGGCATGTTAGACATTCACATGATTGCACAGTGAGAAGGCAGTGAAGTTTTAGTTTCGAATTTCCTCTATTTATCAGCAGACGATTTTCTATTTCTTACATTACTAAAAGTTGAATGGCAATTGTCATAAAATTATTAAGTGTACCATATGTTACCTGTATAATTTTATGTCATCTTCGGTAATTTTTCTCTGTGAACAGACCGTTACAGTGTTTATATTAAAGAGAATAAATAAACAGATGACACGTTCCCTCATTGTCGCCCCTGATTTGTTATGAAACTAATGAACGTAAAATACAAAATACTGGTTTTTATTTTACTAAAAACTGTCAAAGAATATATACATAAAAATTCATTCATATTTAACACTAAATTCAAATAAAGATAATTTGTTGAACTCCTGAGCATTTAAAGAGCATTGATTTATAAATGAAGTGAAATTAGGAGGAACATGATTTGCGGTATTTAGACACTTTCCAATGAAGACTTCCTTTTCCGGTTTTAGGCCATATTGAATTGGCAAGTGAGTGTCTTGACATAGCTAAATCTAACGATATCGGCTTCTATACACTATATATCTACATGTTATAACTGAGAATGCAAATAAAAAACATTACCCTAAACTTTTGAAATGCTACTATTGATTTCGTTTGGAATATTAAACAAATATAATGCATTTATGTACACCCTCTCTCCTGTGAACCCATTTTCAGTTTACTATTTCACGAGGTTCCTGAGTAATTCCAAATGAAACAAACGAATGAATAATCTATTTTAGTGTTATTACTGTGAAGATGCTAAAACTGGTTAATGGCAGTAATCTAAAAAGTTATGAATCAAGTAGTTTTTATGGTTGACAAGTTGTGACTAATTTTATTTTTCATCTCCAAAGATTAGGGTACATTATTTGTACTAACTTAATTGTTATACAATTGAATCCATAATGTTAGGTATTAAAAGCTGTAATATGTCACACTTTTAAGAATTGTTAATAGATGTTGCACTTTATTATATCAATCACTATATGAAAAGATGAGAAATATGACTTGATTGAAAAAAAAATAATGATCACAAATCCTTTTGGGTGCCTTGTATGGTAAACATCTTGTGGTATATGAAACCTTAACATACAAACTTAAATATTTTTGTCCAAGATCTCACAAATCCTTGAGGGTGCCTTATATGGTACATATAAATATCAAGGTATTTAAAAGTTTAATCTTTTTGTTCAAAATCAAGTATTTATTTCTTGAGAATTTTTTAACAATAACAATTTAAAACAGTATACCAAAACTTGATATCATATAAAGCTGGTCTGTCTACACTGCACTATACTCCCCAAGACTGTTACAATAGACCCAGACTATATATACTAATGTATACACCTGTACATATCTGGCAAATCATCACAGGGTAGTGTACTCATAAGTGTTAAGAAATATGTGCATTCCAAGACCTTAATAACTACTAGTATTGAAATATTTTGGAAATAATCAGCTGGATGACTGTACTAATTTTTGGCGTATATTGAAGAATTGTACATTGTAATCTGCATTGATGTCGATGTTTTTCAGGATGTTGATGCCCAAGAAAAACCGTGTGCAAATATTTGAATACTTGTTCAAGGAAGGCGTTTTGGTAGCCAAGAAAGACTTCTCAGCTCCAAAGCATCCAGAAATTGATGTCCCTAACCTTCATGTTATTAAGGCATTAACAGTAGGTGCATTCTTGGTTAAATATTCATTATACCATGTATTAAGATATATATTGGATGTACAGCCGGACCCGTGTAACGGGTTGTTTATTCAGCCGACACTTGTCCTGCAAGGTGATAATTGTTCGATGATTGACCATACCGTTACCTAATCTATAATTACACCGACTGTCTTACGATAATTTGGAGACGCAGTGAAAATGAGAAATTAATTGAGACGATAATTTGGAGTCATAGTGAAAATTAATTAATTATAAAACTGTAGAAATTGGGCATATCAGCATCATTGTCAAATGAATATAATTATTATTGATGAACAAGTTCTTACAGCTGGTGAAGGGCCCGTGCAATGGGAACAGTGGGGGATACTCAGTTATCTATTTTATGACATGTCGTCTCGCAGTCCAGTAGTACTAAGCAATCTGGTCATAATATGATGTAGGGCTGGGACGATACTGTACTTAGCCGATTCGGTACATATCACAATACATGAGATGCGATACGATACATTGCAACTAAATGTAAACATGAATAAGGGTTTAGAATTTACTTAATCTGTCGATGTATTGCCGCATGTTCAAAGTGATTTCATTATATTCAAAAGAGCGTTGCACAATTTACAAATTACTTTAGTCTTGTATATACTACTTTTTTCATAAACAAGTAATCCGAAAGTTTTCCACACTCCGGATTTAGCTTCATAACAGTTTTAACAACTTTACAAGGTTTACCGCCATCTTTGTACTTTCATATTAGGTGCACGGACTGAAAATAGCCGATATATGAAGCTCGGATATATTTGGAAAATTAAAAAAGTTTGCTTAGGTATCGTTGTATTAATGGTAAATGTATCGATCCAAATATCGTCAAAATAAATACCGTGATGCATCGGTGGATCGTCCCATCCCTAATATGATGCATAAAATAAATAATTATCATGACTTTATTCAATATTTGTTTCTATTTAGTTTTTAAAATATCCAGATCTGTATATTTAACTGAAATGAAAACATTTAAGCATGTGCATAAGGTTAGCACTAAATAAATGGCTTTATCAGTACATCCGGTAAGACTAATTCTAAAACCTGTCGGTCAACCTGGAAAATTCCGAACTCTTAAAAACTTGAACTCTTGATCCCTCGAAGTTTTTCCTAGATCCCATGAACTTTGAGCCATTGAGAGTCACCTGTATATAGACAACATTGATGAATGAGATCATAGAGAGGCTTTTTGAATCGTTGAATTTCTGTTCAATAATAAATTCATTTCAAATCAAGAAAAAAAAATCTCAACACATTTATGTCTAAAAACATTGTGTATTGATTATAATTAGAGATAGTACTGGTGTTATTCTTTTCAACCAGTGCTCTAAGTCATTAAATAACTATTTTCTAGTTATTTTCAAATATTGATTTTGCAGTCTTTGAAGTCACAAGGCTATGTAAGAGAACAGTTCTCATGGCGTCATTATTACTGGTACCTAACAAATGAAGGCATCCAGTATTTACGTGATTATCTCCATCTGCCAGCAGAGATTGTTCCTGCAACACTAAAGAGACAGACCAGGCCAGAGACGGCTAGACCCAGACCCAAGGGTAACTCGAAACAATTTCTATCTAGTTAACAGGTTTTATAATGCAGTTATCAAATACCAAGTTGAATATTGTGCATGAGGTTTGATCCGAAAGTAAAATCACATATGCAATCAAATCATAAAAAATTGGGTTATGAGTGGACCACACATCAGCTAAAAAATTCATGGTACATAATCTTAACCATATTGTTAATGAAAGATTGATAGATCTAAAAATAATCTCTTTTGATGATATCAAATTATAGAAGGTGAGACAATCAAAAGTAATAAGATTATGTGGACAAAAGTATCAGTAAATATCTGACATTTTGATTTTTCAAGCCAAAGATGGTGCTTCATGAAGTAATGACCATGATGTGGGCTTTTTGTTATTCGATATAGACATAAAAACATGTAGATAATCAAACACAGCAATGACATGATTGACATCTTTCAGAACTTTATAGTAGTCAGAATGAGAGCTTTCTATTTTTGTTTTATTTTAAGATATTAAATGTTCAATTTTATGCTTTCTAGAGTATGACAAATTTGACACCTGCATTATCTAAGCAATAAAACAAAATTTATGAAAATGTTCAATTCAGATTTATTTTGAGATTTTTTTCTATGATTAAATGCTAATTATCGTAAAGTATTTTGCTACTTTAATTTTGGATCAACCCTTGCTCTTGTATCAATAAATAAATTTTTAATAATATCTTAAAAACTGAAAAATTTCAAAAACTGATCTCTGTCAAATGTTTTCATAAATGAGAAAATGAGAAACTATATCAATGACGATTAAATTTGACTATTAATTATTTTGTAAATTGTACAGGTCCCGAAGGCCCCCGTGGAGCCCCTGGGGCACAAGACAGGGCTGAATACAGAAGAGCAGCACGTAAGTACACTGGGACGAATATGGGATAGAGCTGAAATTGATACCAAAAACTGATGTTCTCTAATCTATTATAATTAGATTATTCGTCCGTACAATTCACTTTGGTTTCATCCTACAAAATTTAATGTTTATCATATTATATTTATGAAAGTATGTGACAACAGGTTGTATTGACGAGACCATTGTCCACAAATTAATATACATGTATCCTCAAAACTTTCTATTTTTACTATCGCATCGTTGAAGCTTCATTCCAATTCAGATGGCAATTACTTGACAAGAAGCGCACCTATCATAATAGATATTACACAAATGACATATTATCGCAAATCTTGCATGAAAGTATTCGCTACGACCGATGTAGCATTGCGTTGAGTGATGACACTTTCTAATCGGTGTGTATTTCAATTGCGATTCGAAATAAAGATTCTGATTGGCGCATTTATATAGACCCGCCCATTTATCAAATGCATGTTGAGAACATGATGCTAACACGTGGAAAGATATGTCGGAGAAAGAAAACATCTCATGAAGTTGTACTAGCAAGTTAAAAAATTACATACAGAGTTATTTGATATTAAACAAACGGGGCGATGTTCACGTACATGTGTAAATAATATAAATGAAAAGAAAAAGAAAAGTTCCCTAAAAGCAGGGATCGGCGCATATAGATTATCAGTCACAGATTGTACTTCGCTTAGGCCAAATAAAAAAATATGTGTGGTTCCGGTAACGTCTAAAAAAAATTAGGGTAGGTAGGTAGGGTTTTTTTTTTTTTTTTTTTTTTTAGAAATGTATAGTATGATTCTCTTAGTACTGCATGTACCTAGCACAGAATTGCAGATGGCATTTGTATTTAGTGAGATAAATATACTAAATTAAGATTGGAAGGGAGTATCTAGCTTTTATTACCATGACACAAATATTTTTAAATCAAAAATCAATAAAAAATAATTTCTGTTTATAAACAACATGAACAAAAAAGTATTATATGTTTGGTATTAATTATATGGCTGGGACGATTCAGAAGTCATTCGATTTGGTTCTAATTTGATTCAGAATGCTATGATTTGTTATTTTTTTATTCGATTCAATTAAACAAAGGTCAATCTCAATATTTCTCATTTTAAATTTTAAAAAATTATTTTTACCTTGCAGATTCCATAAAAATTCAATTTAGGGACTAACTTAGAGCAAAATTTTAGGGAGATTCACTTCTATCTAACAGAAAAATAGGGAGAAGCTTGAGAAATTAGAGAGACTTCCATTTCTTGACATTAGCATAATGCTAATAATGATATACACAGTATAATTTAAGTCTTTAAAAATTTAGATTGGATTAGAAACAAGTCAATAAAAACTAAAACAACAATGTAATTTTTTTTTAAATTATCCAATTTGTTGAATTTAAATTTTTTTGATGTATTCATACATTATATATATGAAATGTTTTGCAATTGTGTTAGCTTAATGACAAATAAAACCAGTCTTTGTATTTTGGTGTATTTTGGAGGTATTAGTCCAACCCTTTGACCCAATTACAACCGTTATGCAGAGGACCTTCAAAATAACTGTTAACATATTGTTTAATGATTATTTCAGTATTAATTTGGCGGTGTTATAAAATAATTACAAGCTACAAACTAATTATAATAAAAACACTAAAAGAAATAAACATCGGTTGTAATTTTCAATGCACAGTTTGTGGTTGCAACACCCGTATTTACAACCCCTATAGACAAGACAGTCGCAAGTTGTTTATCACAACAGGTGTTTACTGAGGCTGTGAAAACGCCTTCTGAAATTGATAATTATCATTTTATTGCCTATGGGTTTTATTAACTCAGAATACAGGATGACTTCAACATCTCTTTCGAAGGAAATTCCGGCGAAGTTGCCGATCAAAAAGCGAGCATGTCACCCCCTAGGTTGGTCCTAATTTATTTATTGTGAGGTACAAAAGGTACAAACAGTTCTTGATTTATCTTCTTTTCAATCAACTGATAGGAATTAAAATTTTCCCATACTAATCTGAGGCCGTCATTGCATTTGGATCACGCTGAAACTAAATCTGGTATTGGAGCCGATGACGGAAAGCGGGGAAAATTACGGAAAAATTTGAAAATTGGCGAAAAAAAAGTTTAGGGTCGGGGGTAAAAAATAGGGACGGTCGGGTGACCAGAACCACAGGTATTTTTTTATTTGGCCTTATCGAATTATGTTATTCAGGTTATTGTGGAAAAAAAAATCACCAGAAACTGTTTAGTGAACAAATAAATTTTACGTTACCGTTCATAATGTACCATTTACTGTATGTATGGAAAATCGCATGAGTTGAACAGTTTTTCCTCACAAAAAACTTGTTGCAAAATGTAGATCCACGGGAAAATTCGGGTTGACACGCCGTGAAATCCATTAGACGTTTTACAGCATATGTCTCACTGTTTTGTTTACAATAAATCTGTACTGAAAATTTTTGAAACATCGTCAACACCTTCGCAAAATGAAGAAGTGTGGTTTGTTTATATACTTGGGGAAAATTGCGACTCGATCTGCACGTGAATTTTACAATCCGAGGTGGATTAGCGTGTTTGAGAGAAAGTCAGTGTCAACGTCAGTAGTAAATATTGTGTGATGAATATCGAAGAACATATAATAAAATGAATGTTTCTACAGACAAAGTGAGCTACAAAATAACGTTTATCACAGATCAGTCCAAAATTGAACACGTTTACATGCCGTAAATTTCAAATTTTTGAAAACACGTGCACACTTGTAGTTTTAAGTGTCATATTAATCGGTCAAAGTTCAATAAAATGCAATATAGGCTATGTAATATTTATTGTCAATATCTGTTGTGAATTCTTTGGAATAAGCTACAACAAAATAAATACTGCCTCATCTTAAATTGATGCGTTAAACAGTTATATAAAATGATTTGAATTTATCGATGAAGTATGCATTATATTGAAAAATGAATTGGGACTTGAACCTGTTTAAACAGCGTGTTTTTGACAATTGTTTACAAAAAAAAGAAGATGCGATTATTGTGAGAACTCTTAGTCAATTCTTGCAGTGATTTAGTTTTTGCAGTTCAGATACAGAGTTAACGACACATCTGGCAGTTGGTGCATAAATTATCAATACCACGTTAGCAGGTAAGAGTGGGCGGGTACTAAAACGGCCAATGAAAATGCTTGTTTTATAACTGCAACTCGCGATCCCAATAGTGTCGTCACTCAACGCATCAGTTTATCGCTTGCAGCGAATACACCCAAGTAAGATTTGCGATAATTGGTTATGGGTTTAATAAAATATTTACATAAAATTTTGATGTGTATCTTTTAATAGCCGGAGGAGACAAGAAGGCCGAAAGTGGTGCTGGTGCTGAACCGTCCTTCCAATTTGTGAGTACTCGTTATAATTTGTTCATATCATAAATGTATTTGATTTGAGTACAGCAATAGGTATTTAAGTCAACAACTACAATTCCTTCATACTTAAAGGATGAGAAGATTTTTGTTAATGTTCTTAATTGGTTTTGTAGTTGTTTTTAGACTAGCGAAAAATAAAACAATAGAAAAGTAAGGACAATGGAACTTGGCATCTGGAGTTTTACCACTTTCTGAACTGTATGTAATCTTGGACTTTCCTGAACTGTGTTTAATTCCTGTGTATTGATTTTTTTTCCTGTAGAGAGGAGGATTTGGTCGAGGCAGGGGATCATCTGCACCCCCACCACAGTAGGGAGTCATGTGATATTTATAGGGACAATAAATCATCAACAGTCTGTCTGTCTGGACTTTGTTTTTTCATCAGTTGATGGGGAGTTATCTCCCAGAAAACAATTAGGTGCAGCGTGGTAGTGAAAATAAAATTTGTCGGCTAATATTAAGAATTTACAATGATTGTTTTTTATCCCTTTTGTGTTTGGAATATACCACAAATATGCCGCAAAATACTTTACGATGAAACCATCACTAAGAGGACCACCAAATATTGAATCCCACCATACTCATTTTCAAAGTTAATGCATGAGAAATCTGATTTTATTGAGAATATACTAGTCAAATTTTATGAGAATTTTAAATAAATGTCATGATGAAGTATAGGGATATTATGCATGGAAAACAAGTCAAAGTGTGTGCAGATAAAACGAGGGAAAACTTTATGTGAATGTATTTTACATTCAAAAAACTTTCTTTTGGCAAAGAGGATTCTCTGCTTGACAATACTCTTACTAAAAAATTGTCTATGGCCGATTCATCTTGTTAAACTATGGTACACTATTTTATCTTTAATGGGGAGATTACAACAAACTTCTCCTTTTAGAAGAGAATGGTAATTTGTTATGTAAAATTCTCAAGAATAAGAAGTTGTGTAGACTGTCAATTTCAGATGTCCCAGAAACCACCAATATATGAAGAACTGAGCAGCAACCACCTGTAAACTAAAACTATGCAAATTTAAAAAACTATCTAAAGCAACCTTGATAAAATAAAGTTATGTGAAAAAAATAAATGAACAATGTCCATGGTAATTTTTATTCAACAAAACAATTTGACCGAATTTTCAATGCAAACTTGACAATGACTTAGGATGTCATGTTTGGCATCAATGATTGTATTTCACGCCTTGGCCCATAAAAGGATTTAGTAGAACTTTTATGATTGACTCTTAAGACCTCAGAATTATATTCAGTTTTGATTTTGAACATCTATGATAGTGTATGTGCCCCATCCATCAGGCCTTTGTTATTACGATGTTAAAAACTGACTGACCTTTTTGAAAGATTACACAAATGAAGTCTAGTATACAGTTAATTTTGATTTCTTTTTGTCCCCCGCCGCAACGCGGAGCGGGGACATAGAAATGCCGGGCGTCCGTCCGTGGGTCCGTGTGTCCGTGCGTCCGTCCGTCACACTTTTTTGTAAGCGCTCTCATGCCTACAAATTTTGACAGATTTTCATTACATTTATACCAAATGTTTATACACCTATTACCTTGGTCAAGTTCGAAAATCAGCATTGGTCGATACTTTTTGTTGGAGTTATGGGACTCTGACCACAAAAATGACTCCGTTTTATCCAAAAATTGACCTTGTACGCGCTCTCATGCCTACAAATTTTGACGGATTTTCATTAAATTTATACCAAATGTTTATACACCTATTACCTTGGTCAAGTTCGAAAATCAGCATTGGTCGATACTTTTTGCTGGAGTTATGGGACTCTGACCACAATAATGACTCCGTTTTATCCAAAAATTGACCTTGTAAGCGCTCTCATGCCTACAAATTTTGATGGATTTACATGAAATTTATACCAAATGTTTATACCACTAATACCTTGGTTAAGTTCTTAAATCAGCCTTGGTCGCGTCCCCACGAACCTGTAAAATTTAAGCAATCCACGAAAATTGGCCCCCACGAAATTTAATGATTCCACAGTACAGTATACTAGTATACTGCTTGAACGGCGGGGGACCCAGGAATTCTATTCTTGTTTCATTTAAAAGTAAATTTTAAAAAATACAATGGTTTAATGTCGGTGTCTAACGTATTTTTATGAATACGTGCTGTAAAGGTAGTACATAGCTGACATACTGCTCCGTCTATGTAGCATTTTTAGACTGTACAAAAAATGACTGTTTGGAGAATAGGTCTTATGGTGAAACTTAAAAAATTAGGAATAAAGGGTAAAATATGGGAACTAATAGATGATTGTCACTGTAGCAATGAAAGTACGGTAGCTGAAATCAAGCAGGGCGTCCGACAGGGAGTTTCTTATACTGTGTGTTTATTAATGATTTACTAAATTGTCTGGAAAATGTAGATACTAAGTTTGGAGTACATAGTGTGAAATCTACGAACCCGGCGTTAGCCGACGACATTAGTGTAAGCCCAATGGGGTTACAAAAAATGTTAAAGTCTGCATATACGTATTCATGTTTATGGGAAATTATGGCGTTTTACATTTAATGCTCAAAAGTCTACTGTTGTTATATTTGGTAAAGGCTTTTAACCCCAACACAGCAAATCTGGAAATTAGGCAAAGAGAACATTCCGTATTGTGATAACTATAAACATTTAGGAATAATTCAACATTCTCGATTCAAGTCTATTGACCGAACAACAAACATCTGCAATTAATTAATGAAGAAAGGCTTACTTTGCAATTAGGAACGACCTGTCTAATAAAACAAACACACTAACTCTTGTCAACCTGTATCGCAAAATAGTAATACCAACATGATTATATGGATCCATGTGAACTTTGGAATAATTTGAAACAAGCAGATCTCCAAGTTTTAGATAAATTTCAGCATTTTGTGATGAAAGATATTCAATGACTTAAAATATCAGCCAGATCCGACATGTGTGAGAGTATGCTCCGCATTTTCCCCATCATTTCAGAAATTGATAAAAGAAAATTATTATTTTTTGGAAAGCTATGTAATCTAGATACTGACAGTGTAACGAAAAACATTTTCTTATCAACTTGAAGGCTAACCCGACTTCTTCTCTAGAACTACTGGATATTTTTGAAATTCAACCAAACTTAGCACAAATTATATTATTGAGTAAAGGGAATTCAAATTAAATAAGATGAAGGGCTTCGCCCTCTTTTAACAGGAGATAATTAAGATTTGTTGGAAATTTGTTGGTATTTTTCAAAAATCTTCTCATAAACCATTTGACCAGAAAAACGGAAACTTGTATATTTAAGAATCTATAAATATCTTTTTGTCAAAAACCAATTGGCCAGAAAAGCTGTAACTCGTTCGGAAGCATCATCATGTAGTGTAGATTCAAGTTTGTTAAAATTATGAACCCCGGGGATATGTTGGGGCCACAATGGTGGTAGAATTTTATATATAAAAATATATTTAAGAATCTATAAATATCTTTTTGTCAAAAACCAATTGGCCAGAAAAGCTGTAACTCGTTTGGAAGCATCATCAGGTAGTGTTGATTCAAGTTTGGTGAAATTACGATCTTCGGGTACAGGTTGGGGCCACATTAGTTAAAAATGTAAATCATTCTCAACAACTCAAATGTTATAATATTTGGTATTACTTATAAGCAAGCATCTTGACATATTGTTGATTCTCAGTTGTTTAGACTGTGCCCCCTGGACAATTCTTTAGCGCCACAAGGGATTCAAAATTTGATGTAGATTTATTTATGAACAATTGTATAAGATCTTCTTGATAACTGCAATGCTCAATATGTGATATGACTGTTACAAAAGGGGCTCCAATGTTTAACTAAGAATATGTAGAGAAAAAACTTGAAAATAATTTATACCAGATAGTTTGTATATGACTCCATAAAGCTGATTTTATTATGATTTTATGAATATAGTTGATCAGATGAGTGATGTGGCTTATGGGCCTCTTATATTCAAAAACATTTGAAAATTACTTCGTAGACAATTCGGAAATCGATCGAGTTTCAGGTGTAAGTAACATAAAATATTTAAGACCCAAAATCATTGCAAAACTGGTTATGGGTAAATGAAAAAAACAAACTTGCTCGTTACTCATATGAAGTACATAAAACACACGAATATCTGCCTCACTTTCTTGAAATATAACATGATACATACAACATAAACACATTTTGAATGCATATTTATTAAATACATTTTAATAATGAACACATAGAGGGTAGATGGGTGTGCGTAAGGCGTGGGAAAAGCGTAGTCTTGAGCTCAAAGTGCTAAAAACACATCTAGCATGTTAGTCGTGTATTACATAATCGGTCTAACAGGAAATAAATAATTGACAAACTGAGCCAATCGGTGGCTTATACAGTTTGCTTATTAACCAAGGATCATAAGGAAGTCGGTGATAGATCTAGACTACTGTTAGCTCACGCACATGTTGTTTACTGCAATAACTCCATGGATCGATAGTCAAATTATGACGTCTTATATTGTATACGGGTAATTTAAAATCATGCAGAATTTGAGTACATAATGTATGTAAAAATAAAACTAACATAGCGATGTTAATCTAGAGATATTATATTATATGAAATCGTGAAAATAATCTTTTTTCTTTGTTCATTTTTTTTTATTTCGACCTACCGACCCAATTTTTTAGGAGAAAGTCTTGAAAAACAACTAGTAATTATTAAGAAATATGGCCGTACACATACTTTCACAACAACGCACACCTACCCACAGACAAGCACAAAGATCTTGTTTCAACCTTAGGGAAACATATATAATATAGAAGCTTAATTTACTCATGGTTTATAGCAACTTCCATTTTGACCATCTATCTTAAAAGGATTAATTATTGTCATTTTTATGTTCCATTGTATAATAATATAATAAGGTATGATGAAATATTATTTGTTGAATAAAATGATAATTCATGAATTTGCTCTGCGGGTTATGAATATGTGTATTTATACAAGTAAAACTATGATATCTAATCCTAAATCTTTGTGTAAAGAGTCTAAATCGCGATGGGGGAGAGTGGGGAGGGGGGCTGTCCTCCAGCACCTGTGATTTAAGCCTGTAATTGATATGAACAATTCTGCTCGCATTGATCTGGAGAAAAACATTCTTCGAAGGCAAGTACTTTTAAGAGATTTTAATAAACACATTTTAATTTGTTATCATACATCCACTATATGTAAAGTCTAACTGTATGCTTATTCTCTTGAGTTTAATGTTTCTCTAGCTTCAGTGGGTTATACAATCATAACTTTTGAAAGTGATTTATTGAGTTTCATCACTTATATCAAAGATATACAGTACGAAAGCTTACCAAAAAGTTCCAATCGCGAATAAACGCAAAACTTTCCCGAATAAACGCGTAACTTTCGCGATATAACGAGAAATCACTGCAAATAATAGCGTAATTATCGTGAATAAACGCGTAACTTTCGCGAATAAAGTTAACGCGAAAGTTTCGCGTTATATCGCGAAACTTTTGCCCTTTGTATACGGTACGGGCTACAGTAAGCCAGTTTCATCCAATATCAGTTTATTATCCTAGGATGAATATTTTTCAAAACTTGGGTATTAAAAAACGCAAATTATAAGGTTCAATTTACTTAACAGTACAGTATGTAAAAGATACATAGAAAAACTATTGATCTTTTTATCATATATTTCCCACAGTAATGTTATCTAATTAACAACATACATGCATCCAAAATGAAAATAAAATTTTTAATCTATGAGATAAAGTCGTATTTGACTTTGTATAAATATGTAGTTGCAATGGCTTACATAACAAGTAATTTCTATTAATTCAGAAAACAAAACTACAAGGGTTGATCCAATCTAATTAAAATAAGACTTGTAAAACCGCTCCTCTATAATAGGCTATACAAGTACTAGTATGGCGTGTCGCAGAGGAGAGGTTTAACAAGTCAAATTTTAATTAGATTGAGGGTTGATCCAAAAGTAATGTTACCTACCGCTCAATGTGATATGTTAACTTCAGATTTCTGATTTAAAATAGGTAAATAATTAATGATACGAACTGTAGTTGCTTTTTGTTGAGTTTTCGTGGTTTTATCGCATGTATAACATTACTTTTGGATCGCCCCTCATATATATATATATATATATATATATATATATATATATATATATATATATATATATATATATATATATATATATATATATATATATATATATACACACACTATAGTATAGTATACAATATTCTTCGTGTTCATTTTCAATATGTGTCCTCTACATTTATAGTTATGACACTTAAGAAGTATATGCCATTTATAATCAGTACCAATGTTTTGAAGATTTCACATGCTTGAATTTGTATGACTTTAGAAAAAAAGATAATTAACGAATTACTGTTCGAACACAAGAGTCGGCGAAAAAGCTCGAAACTTATGCTCTGTCTTCTTATTTACTATGAATAATATTTTTTTTCTTCAAAATTTAAATATTTATCTTAGGTTTTATCGAATAAGATTTATATGAAAAAATTTCTATTATTTGATTCTCATATCCAAATATATATATAAATTAACGTTAAACGGAACATATTTCATCGATATTATTTGAAACTAAAATGTATTCGTTTTCATTAATTGATCTTTACAATGGTTCTTGTTTAAAATTTGCATGTTGTTGTCCACATCTAGATGAGCATCCCGATATTTGTAGAGAAGTAATTCTTCTATATATTATTTTAAATAATTCTTACAGTAACAATAATGATAACAAAAGTTCTTACATTTTTTATGTTTATTTTAGTTGTTGTTGTTATTGTGGTTATCTTAAAATACATAGATAATTATTTAAGAGTTTAGGATATGAACCACATACTCTAGAATCATATGGATTTGACATGGAATATATTCCAAAGATACATTAATTTTGCTTTTTTGTCATTTAGCAGTTTATAATATTACGTTCTGGAAAAAAAAAACCTTTAGGGACCTGTGAATTTTGACTGAGCTATGAGAATCAGAAACCAAATACTGTTTACTTATAAAGGTAAATAAAGTTGTGCATACTGCACAATAGATAATGAATAATAAAAATTCAAGATTAATTTTGATGGTTATTATTTTCAAAAGCTATACGTTAATACTCAATAAACTAGCCCTGCAAAATCGCAAAAAAACAACCACTTTAACTTAATATATTATGTATATCTAGCATCCAAGTCCTCCAGGTTTCAAGGACATATATTTTTACCTAAAAAAAAAACTAGTTGACATCTTGCTATTTGGAGAAGAAGGGGAAAATTTCCTAGAAATGAAACTGAAACACTTCTCTGAGCGGAAGAAAAAGAGACACATTCATCTTGTCTCTAGGAATCATAAGAATCTAGTAGAGTCAACACCGTCAATTGAGTCTCTTGGCAACAGGAACTGCCAGAATAACTCTTTCTGTTCTATTTGTTATCTCCGCTTCCTGTCAATTTGGAGCCCTTGAATTGACTTTCTCTGAGCACCTGAGTCACTCAGAGCAGTATGTTCTTCCTTTGGCAGTCGATGTAGGCATTAGACTACCACTTGACCTTTTTTCTGTACTTGTTTCCTCTATACTCTTGGGTCGTCTCGTTGAATCTCTCAAGCAGGAGCTATTTATGGTTATATTTATTGCTGTTTTTGGAATGGGTGGAGTGAGCTAGTTTTTTTTGGATGGTATTGCTGAATTACGTAGATCTAATGATATCTATAACACATACCAATGCATTGATAAATTAAAAGAAAAAATATTGCAAATATTTGACCATCAATTGATAATGCTTTAATTTGCATTATTCGAATTTATTTATGGATGGAATTTTTTAAACGTCAACAGCTTACCTTAATAAGGAAAATACACGTATTATGCATTCTAAAATCGACGGATTGGCAAAAAACAAAAAAACAAACAAACAAACAAAAAAAACAACAACAAAAAACAACAAAAAAAACAATAAAAAAACAACGTTTATTTGTGTATTTTTTATATTTCACAATTTAGGTATGAATTTAGGTTTGGACATTTTTAATGTTTATAGATATTAAGATAATAACATCTTTTTGTTTGTTTTATTTCAATGTAAAAAAAATTCGTGAAATTCAATTTCATCGGCTATGTCTATACAGAGATTATTTTAATATAATCTACTTGAATCTAGTCGGTTATTTTGGGTGAATTTGCATTTGAAAAATTCTATTCATGTGGACAAAAAGCTAATGGCTAATTAGCAATAAGTTTTGATATCGTGGTAATTGTATTTAAACAGTCGAATTGGGACTTCATTTTTAGGCTGATGGTTTCTGGACCAACTAAATAGACATGAATAGGCATGTAACAGACTGACTATACTTCTATAGGTTGATTGTAAATGTTGAAACATACAAGTTCCCTTTAAATACAATAATTTTAGAAAATACAATAATTTTACTTTTATTCGACCCATTTTTTAAGCATGTTGATATAGTGTCCAATAATTAAATACAAGCAAATGTAGAATTGCTTGAAAAAGGTTCAGGTAGATGCCACAAGAATTATTAGCGGGCTTAGAGTAATTATACCCCCCGCAAACGAAGTTTCTTACTTCACACAAAGATTGCTTATGACCTTAGGGTGTGTCATGACCTTGACCCAAGGTCATTTGGGCAAGGTCAAGGTCGGTACCAGGAAAAGTGCGAAATTCATGTCCGGTCCATATCTTTTTTATGGAGAAACATGGAAGTTCTTACTTCACACAAAGATTGCTTATGACCTGAGGGTGGTCATGACCTTGAACCAAGGTCATTTGGGCAAGGTCAATGTCATTGTTATAAAAAATGTTTTATTCCTGTCTGTGTCATGTCTTGTAATACAAGACATGACACGAAAACAGTGTTTTGTTTAAGGAAGTTAAAACCTGAAATAATAGTAATGTCAATCATCCGAAGACCACTTGGATATAAAGATGGGGACCAATAATGTTCATTTATTTTATTTGTGACCCATGTCACATGCCATTTTTTGAAAATATAGGGCCCCAAACAGAAATGATAATTTTCCTGAAATGTATGCTAAAATTTGACATAGAAATTGATAATGAAGAAATCAAACACATATTATAGTTTGAACTATTATTTAGTTATGATTTTAATACAGTATGAAGTTGAACACATGTAGTGACTATAAAAGTAAAATCTCTGTCAAAGTTTAAAAACTCTTGCTTTACTGGTGGCTTCAAAGGCCCGTACATAATGAACACAACTACAGATGTTACGAAAATTTGGAGTAATCAAATTATAATGCAAATAAAACAAATTATAGTAATGTCATCTTTCCAAAAAATTTGCATACAAATAGACATACTTTTAATGTCTCATTTAAAAGTAAAACAAGTAGGGGTCACATCTCATAAATTTGAGATATAGGATTAAATAAGCTAATTTTAGGCCAAAATTGGAGTTAATTTTTTCTTAACTTCTATGAAATATAAGCTTAATATGCCAAAATATATCGATATAACTATCAAAATATTGTTTAAATATGTTTTTTAGAACATCATGAATATATCGTAATACACAAACTATCTAGAAGTTTGGTCTGCGCTGAAAATTAGTAAGCTAAAGTAACAGTACTCTAAAACTAGTGAGTTATGAAAATTGTTCATTTCCTTCTTGAAAACCTTCCGCCTCAAAATATAGTCTCTTGCTAAACTCTGTGAAAATGTAATTTTTTAAAAACAATTTTATTCAATATAGTTTATTTGACATTGTAAAATATAAATACACTACTAGAATTAATATGTGATGCAGAATTTTCAGACTAGAGGTGACCCAAAATGGCTACCCAAAACCTAAGGAGCGAACCTCTTTAATATGAGTGTGAAAAGCTTTACATGTTAACATGTACCTGTTTTCATTTGGCAAGTTAACGAAGGTGTCTGTGCGTACAACTGACATAAAGTTGCAACAGACAGTATGCCTGTTTATACAGAAGGATTTAATTCATAAGAAAAATAATATTTTTAGTATACATGCTTTTATGTGAGGAGATTAAGTCATCTTTGTAAGTTCTGCACAATCTTTAAAAACGAGAAACAGAATATATAATATATGTTGTATATTAAGTACAATAGTTTGGACTGATAGAAAATAAAAGATTCATGTATTTTTTCTATTATTGCCTGAACAATTATATCTTAGATTTTCAAACCCGACAGGATGCTTTAATGATCATAAAGTGCAACAACAATCTTGTATAAGTCATTACACTTGAACCTGATAGTGAACATGACATGTAGATATGTTTAAGATGTTTAAAACTCTTTATTCAGCTTTTAAATTACTTTTTTTTTAAACTTTTCACAAAGTAATGGTAATGGTAATACATTACTTTACTCACGTAATAGTCATGTAATGCATCACTTCAAGAAGATTAAGTAATGGTAATGGTAATTTAATGCCCAAATTCATGTAGTAATGGTAATTTAATGCATTACTTTACAATGTAATTCACCCCAAGCATGTCTTGTATTAATGGAAATGATTAGAAGGTAAAATTTGACACAAAGCTTGCATGTGTCAGGTCATATAAAATTATTTGTTAGATTATCATTCCCACCTGTCCATCTGGAAATGGCCCGCCCTGATGTATTTTATCTTCTTTTTTGTGGAAAAAAATTTCGGAAAAAATCGGGCTCGGGATACCAAAAATTCAAAACATTTAATGGCTGCTTGACATGTGGATTATCGTTTGATTTCAGTCATGTTTTTTATCATTTTAGAATGCAAATGTCTTCATGCATTAATAGTTAAGTTGAAATAAATGGAATTTAAATAATAGAAATTGGTTTGTGTACTCATATTAGCATTAACAATTTTTAAAAATAATGCCATTGTTATTGATAGAACATGGACGGTTAATGAGATAGCATCCATCATTTTCTATAATTGAAAAATACTTGAGTAATGATTTTTTTCTTAGCGGGGGGTATCAATCGTGAGCTTGCTCACAGTACCTTTAGTTTTTGTTCAAGATCTTGTTTGTGTAATGAGCGGGACTGGGAACCATTACATTTTGGAAGAGGAGAAAAGCATCGGCTGCATTTAAAGTATAAGATAATTAATAGTTCTGTGCCAGATTATTTGTATCCTTTCTACCTGTTTATCATAGTTATTTACAATTTTAGATCTGGTTTTAAAAAATCTTCGTTTACCAAGTTTTTTCCCCTGCGACAATTAAGCTTTGAAATACGGAATAATAGGCTAATTGTATTCAGCGCGCCGGCGCGCCCGCGCGTCAATCTCATCTCTTTAATTCCAACTAAAATCTTCCCGTAGTAAAACACTCAAATGACGTCGATTTTTCTTTATTTTAAAGCATTATCGCTTATATTCATGCCGAGAAATATCGAGCCCGATAGTAATTACCTTGTCAAACAGTTTTGATTCAATTGAAACAAAAGCTTTCACGGTAGGCGGTAGAGATTTCATACATGTACATCGCAGATTTATTCTTTAGCGTCGCAAACCAAATGAATGTTCTTTTTATTTCATTTGTAATTCACGATTTGACCTTGGATTTTGTTCTATTTTGCTATAACTTTGAGGGGTAAGAGTTTTTGTTTCATTTGAACATCACTTATAATATTTTAAATCTTTAATACAACATTGTTCCTGGATTCTAGTCTTCTCTTGTAAGACTAATCTTGGCCATAAATGCTATACAGGGTATCAGTGTTTCACAAACACATACTGTCCGTATTTGTCAATAATAGGGATATATAATCGTCTGGAAATTGGACTTGTTGAGCCAATAGTCCAACTGGTCTAAACATTATTTGAACCGGGGTATGGGGCCGTCCAGTATGTAAATTTACATGCATTGCTAAGTGATATTGCTGTAAGATTTGTCCATACTGTTCTTAATGTGAATGTTTACAAAGGGCTAAGCGTCGATCGTCTGAGCAATTAATATTATGAGGGCACATGCCTTGTGCAGACATTTTCTCCAAGTTCAATTTCTCCAGCACCTATTCCCGATATATTGTTAATTATCAAGTGAGAACTTCTAATTGCCAATTTAAAAATAAATATTAATGCAAGGTATTCAGACCCGTAGCATCGGGGGTGGGGGTGATAAGGAATCAAGTTAAAAAAAGACGGAAAATTCCCAAATATTCAGCATCCTAATCCGGGGGGGGGGGGGGGGAGGGGGCTCGACGACGCATGATAACTTTAATTTCACTGCATCGTCTGATACCCACGGGTGATCGCGTTTTTTACTTATCACCGTGACATACTTATATGATAAGTAAAAGACGCGATCACCCGTGGATATCGACGATGATTTCACTGTTACTTTTCTTTTTTTCTTTTTTTTTTATCAGTCTGGCCCCCGCACAGGATTACCAAATAATATTATGTTTCCCTCTCCAGAACCCGTACCCTATTACATGATAAATGAATACTTATCCAGGGTACGATTTTTCCGCGTGGATGGTGGTTCATGGCACAGATGTCTGACGTTGAAATATTTATTCTAATGATATGAAAATGTTCTGTACTATAATAATAATTATTAAAGTACATATCATTTTTTGCAAGAAATATTTTAACATCAGCTAGCGGCTATGCCCCCCCCCCCCCCAATGCTAAAGCTGATTTTAGTGGTATTTAGCATTGTATGGAAATAACATGAAGTTTGATGACAAAAACTTTTAATTGTATTATACACACCTTTCGTATCAAAACAGTTTTAGATTTCTTTCTCTCATTCATTTATCATCTCTGTATTCTCATATACTCAATGTTTCTAATAGTTTTCTATTGAAAGAAACATCAATCACTCATTGGTATCAGGATTATTTATTACTTTGTGCATCAACTAACATCGTTGTTCACTACTCATTTTGGCAGAGTGAAACATCGTGCCCGATGATAATAAAATCGTATAATCGATAATTTAATCGATATGTGAAAATGCGGTTTTTATATTGAAAACACTGAAGATTTTTATAAAGTGTCCATATTACAAATTTAATATAAATATACTTGTAAATAAACTAAATAATATTAGTATTGAATTTGACCTTGCCATTCGATTAAGGGGGAAAATCCAATATTCTTATCAAACAAACAGTGAATTTTTCTCCATTGTACATGAATCATTAAATCTTCTTTGGAGATTTATGATAGACTTATGCCATAATGTTATAGTATCTTTGATCATTTTTGGGGTTTAAATTCTATTTCTAAATTTATGTCGAGGTTAAAATTTTTAATTTTATAAATATACATTTTTATTTCAGTTCACATTTTGGGTGGTCAAAATCATCTTGGAATATTTAACCATATCTCTGAAAAACACTTTTTGTTGAATTCTGCAATTCTCTAACAACTAGTTATTATATGTTTATCAACTACATCTATATCTAAATGTTATAAGGTACATGAACATGCATTCATTATCTGCTTATACAAGGAGAGGGTATATATACATGTAGGCTATTTGTTTGCCAATCCCTATTTCCCTTTTTAATAATTAAAAGTTCGTTTGAACAATAAAAACATTTCTAAATTGATGTCCTAGACCTTGTAAAATACAAGTAGCTGAGTAAACAAGCAGAAAACAGTTACAAAACATATCTTTATTAATCTTGAAATGAGATCATACAGAGAAACAGATCAGTACAAAATAACATAGGCGTACACAAGATCAGTACAAAAAGAACAGTTAGGCCACACCTATCTAAAGCTTTTGCTTTTTGTGGTATTTAAGGAGAAGGGTTGTAAAAGCAGACCGACCGCGAATGTCTTTTTTTTATGAGCCAATTGATCAAAGTGCGTTTGAATTGAAACCGAAACACTAGCGAAACTAGCGAAAGACATAAGTAATATCGTTTATTCTCCGTCATTCTCTCTTGAACCGCTGCGAATAACAGAAGGATGTTTTCAGAGGAAACCTTCAGTATGGCCCTCGTCTTCCGTTTTCTTTTCCGTGAACGTTTCCTGTCTTTATGAAATCAACTTGTCCTTTAGAGTTTATTAGTTGTTGTTTATAACTCAAAGGACCTCATAAGAGCTGTTTTTTCAATAAAGAAAGATTCTATTGGAACATAGAACAACAACTGTGCTTACGACTCTATTCTCACAGGTTACTGTAATCGACGGGGAAACTAAATTTGACTTTTTTTTATTGGTAATACTGTAGTGTAATTGTGGATCCAACAATTCCTCTTGACGTGAGAGTTTCCAAGATCACAAAACAGACTACACTACTTGATATTTGGCGCTGTTATTCACATACAGTTGGTATACAGTTGTAAAAAATTATTTAACATTTTTTCGTTTTTTCGCTCAGACATAATTTTTGTTAAATATTTCTCTTATGATAGAGTGGTTTTTCAATCCTAACTGATGAAATAAATCAATATGCAATGTACATGACATAAACAAAAAAATAAAAAATAAAAATGACACAACAGTCATCATAAGCAATACATAAATCATCTACATACAAAACTTAAAGTAAAAATATTATGCATTGAAAAAAATCATTTGTGATTTATCAAATACTAGTATACTCACTATGGAGGAAATTTGCATGGAGAAAGCGCTGTTTCCACATAACAAAATAACAGACGCCACGGAGTCCGTGAAAATATCACCACTGTCCCCGCCTGCAATCGGATGAAGAACCCACGGCAAGGTACGATGCAGGCTTAAGGTAATGCTAAATGTAATGGTAATGCATTGCAATGTTTTCAAAGTAATGCTAGTAATGTGTAATGTCACAAATCTAGTATTACAAGTAATGGTAATGTAATGCATTACTTTCAAAAAATCAAGTCTAATGCTGGCATTACATGGCATTACTTTGCATTACTATACTTTTCTATGCATGTTCATTTTTAAGATTAATTGTGATGAATTGAATAACTGAAATTGTATTTTATTAAAACTTGTTTTAAAGAAGAAAAATAATTCTTGAGATAAAAATATTTTGTTGTATGATTAAAAATCCATTCTTATATTGTCAATATATATAACTAGATATATGACACAATTTCATAACATTTTTAAGAGTGCTGTTATTAAGAATTTTATATCATTTGAAAAATTTACTCCAATTAGTCGTGCATTCAATGAATTCTTTACTGTGAAGAATGTGTCAACAACACACAATGCCCCCAGGATAATCTAAGTATCAAAACAATCGATTGTTTTAAGAGGTGTTAAACACCCCAATCCCCACCCTTCTCTTAACTGTTCCATTAGAATAGAGAACAGACATACACCCTTAAAAGCAAAACGAATGCACTAAAAAGAAGGCACTGTCCAACCCTGATCTCTGGAAGCTTAAAAATTACTTCCAATATTACATGTATAACCCATTTGAAAATAATTTTACTCTCTCTCTCTCTCTCTCTCTCTCTCTCTCTCTCTCTCTCTCTCTCTCTCTCTCTCTCTCAATATCTGTGTTGTATACGAAGTTCAATAGTTTGGACTGATGGAAAATACAAGATTCATGTATTTTTTCTATTATTGCCAGAACACTTATCTTAGATTTTCGAACCCAAGAGGAAACCTTTGAAACTTTGATGATCAAAAAGTGCAACAGCAATCTTGTATACGTCATTAAATTTGAACCTGTTAGTGAACATGAACCTGTAAATATGTTTAAGTGTGTTTCATATATGAAACGTTTGCAAAAACTCTTTATTCAATTTTTAAATTACTTTTTTAAAACTTATTGACTTTTCACAAAGTAATGGTAATGGTAATGCATTACTGTACTCACGTAATGGTAATGTAATGCATTACTTCAAGAAAACTAAGTAATGGTAATGGTAATTTAATGCCCAAATTCATGAAGTAATGGTAATGTAATTGTATTACTTTACAATGTAATTCGCCCCAAGCCTGGTACGATGACTTGCTTTAATGGCCCAGTAGGAATATTGCGGGCCAAATGTAAAGAAGGCACAAGTGTTATATATGCTACTTAGTAGCTAGTGCAGCATTAAAGGGTTAACTTGTCAATAAAAATACATTATAACTTTGTTCAAACTGGAAAGGGTGCACGTACTTAATTTCAAACTACTGTAAATAAATCTATATATAAACAAGTCTATTTTTATTGTTGTCACATCCGTGACCTTTTATTAACCATTCTCCTACATTTTACATCGCATTCAAGAAACGAATTGGTTCAATTTAAAACATTGTATTTCAAAATTTGTCAAATCTTAACTTCAATGCATACTCTAGATAAATTCCCGTTAAATTTTTTCACTATTTACGTAATTAGTCAATATCATTTCATTGCAATTATATATTTTGATACAAACTCCCACTGACATGGATCCACCAAAGTGTGTCCACCACCTTACTCTCATTTTTGCTATTTTGGGCAAGTTTATCAAAAATAAAAGTAGGTTTTTGATTAATTTCACAATAATTGTTTATCAGGTATAATTCAACTATAGTTTACGGACATCGTCCCACACGTGTTGAAATACCAAAGGATAAGCAGTTACTCTGGTGCAGGCATTTTGTAGTTTATTGTAAAAAAGTCTTAATTTATAAGTATAGATATCGAATCAAATTTTCTTCATGTATAATTTGTTCACGGGTATTCAATTTTTTATCAGTTTTCTTTAATAAGAGAAATTTCCCAGTAGATGTCTGTGGGTGGATTTGGTACATAATTAAGGTAATAATGAATCATGTTTCATTTGTCAATCACATAATTACTTGTTACGCAATAATAACTTGTTTCACATACCAATTACTAGAACAGTTACACATTATGATAGTTTTTTTTCCCATCAACAGTTAAGTTATAAAGCATTTTGCCAGACAGTATAAAATCTGCTACAAGTGTATCCAAAAGTAATTTTTTTTACTCTATTGTTATCTAATAAATTTTAAGGAATCGAATGCTGATTTGTACAATCATAATTTAGTTGAATACATCAAAATGTTTAAGATGTGGGTATTCCAAGGAGGATTCAGTACTAGTTCATTTTTCTTTTAATTGTCCATATTTATAATCATCTGAGAATCTCTCTGATTAGATACATTAATGACCCATGGCATACTAGTACCAAAAGATACTAATATTGTACTACATGGTTATGATTGTCTATCTCTCTCAGAGATTATGGTGGTTTTTTTTTACCAAGTTCATAATTTTACACACACAAAAAAAAAAAGAAAAAAAGGAAAAGATTTTAGAATGCATGTAATTTAACAAAAAGTAGCAATGTGCTACTTTACATGTACATTTATATTAACTATTGAGCATATTATAGCTGCTATATATATGTATATTTTTCACCTTTATTTTGCATATCATTGTTAACGGGTTTCTTTATTTTAGTACTCTCTGTAAATAAGAAAAAATGTCTATGTAAAACTTAAAAATATACACTGTTACTATATATATCTTGATCTCTTATAGGGAGAACTAATATAGTCTATCTTTGCCTGCTGTTCAAGCCATATTCATTTATATACTTGTACGTATATTTTGAATTAAATACTTCTGAAGTTAAATTTGTCGGTCAATTGCTTTATTTGGGGCATGGTAACGATATAAAATTCAAATTTGATTTATAATGCCACTAAATGCAACAACCTGACCACTGCGTATGAATTTACATGTAATTAACACAAGTAGTTCCCAAACATTGATTTTATGTTTTCGGTTTAAAAATAAATTTTATGCATGTTTTACAATTATTCAACAATAAAGATGATTCTATTGTTAAAAGCAAAATTTCAAGAGTTATTTTTCATGGATTATATTTTCAAGGCTTTACATCTCAACAGCCTATGTGATAACCAGTTTAATTCGGTTTTAGAAAACAGCTGTTCTTTCCGTTACTAATTAACTCTCTTTGTGATCTTCAATATATATACCAATTTAATAAAACAATTGATTTCATCAATAAGTGAATGTTAATTTAAGCATTAAATAAATTATTTTTGACGTCGTCGTGTCAATAACTGCCGTCAGTTGAGCAGAAAAAATATCACAACGCTCTAACGCGCGTTATTCAATTTGTCTGTTCAGCTGACGGCAGTTATTGACTCGACGACATCAAAAATAAATCATTCAATTCGATTTACCGGTAGTTTACATTGTACTACACACATGCAGTTTGGGAAACATTGATACTTTTCATCTTGAGATCCACCGTGTACACATATATACTTTTCAATTCACAAGAAGAATGTTGTATATTTCTTGATAGAAGAAAATTTGAAAAAAAAGAAAAGAAACAAAATACGTGAAATTATATAATATTATACCAAAACAAAGAGTATCAAATCTTGGGAGAAACTCTGTCATTTTAACTCCAAGTTGGCCAACATTTCGCCTCCATTTTGCGAAACTCGAAATATTATTAGTTTTCATTAGTTTTAAAAAGCTTACTCTCAAAACGATTTGTAAGTTGAACACAAGTAAGGAAACTCAAGCATCATTTTCAAACAATTTTATTGACATTGCAAAAGTTACGTTAACACAAGCTTATTAGCGTGATGTCTTAGCCGGGACGGAATATGACTTAGCAAATTATTTCGTAGATTTTTATATGCATTTTTTTTTATCCAAAAACCAAATCTACTTTTATAAAGAAAAGCTATCCGAATACACTAAATTAAACCAAGATCAGATCATCATGACGTCATCACGGATCTTATCCTGCTATTAAAATAAACAACAATAATTGCACCACAAGCGATTATTTACAATGCATATATTTACAAAGGCAGCTCATTAAATCATATACCTTACATGACTGCATTACAACATCACATAAAATTGCAAGATGAAGAATTTTCTTCTTCTTTTTCGCCAATCAATGAAGAAAAATTTTCTGTGATATTGCAACAATGCATATAACAAACAGAACACATTTTTTTTCAATAAATATAACAATAAATTATTTCTATACCTACATAACAGAATGTGAACACATTATTCTTGAGCAGATTTCTCATAATATATAATCTTCATCATAAGAATAAAGAAAGTACACACATGTAGTTAACAACCAAAATGCTGCAAAAGCTCGTTGAAGTAGATAAATGCTTGAGCTAATAGCTCATTTTTTATATTCTTAATTTTTGATCGGGTATTTGATACACGAGCTTTATTTTTTTTCATGCAGATAAAAACTAGGAAGTTTTTTTAATCATGAAAACAATAATAATCAGTTAGCTAATCATAAAGGAGTTTAGCATCTTGTCCATCATCCCATAACACTGTTGTGTAGTGGGTTACTGTAGCCACTGTCGATTCCGCCAAGTTCCTCGTAATCCTACAGAGAAACAAAAAAATGTATAATTATACCATCAATATGTGAGTATAAAATTATTTACAAATGTTGGGAAATGATGGCGGAGTCTTTTATTTACAATGTTAAGAGGGTTTGGATTATTTCGTGTACAATCAATTCTGAAATAATCCATCTTTGCAAACCATAAACAATTCAAATATTCATGACCTATGTTCTGTTTTTATTTTATCAATTTTTTTTTATTAAAAGCTGCCTGTAAACGATTAATACTACTTTTAACATGTCAAAGCTTTAGCAAAATTTATGTCATTAAGTCTTCTTTAAGAACTTGTTTTGATAATTTTAATACTTAATAAAATCATATTAAAAACACATCGGGAACCCCCCCCCCCCAAACTATTCATACATGTACGTTTACCAGTGAATAAAGTTCATGCTACCTTCCTAAAGCATGGTATCATACACAAATGTTGACATGAATTTTCATTATATATTTTATCGAAATCAGGTTAAGGAGTACAAATCTGTTTATTTATACTATAACATTATAACGTACATTTGGCTCCTGCTTGATTGCGTCATCAGGTTCTGTTTTGATTTCTTTGGACATTGTGGAGTAGAAACGACCACCCTCCCCTCTACAGCGGTTCATGGCGTGCCGATGGCGGGACTCGTGGAGATATTTCTATATGAAACATAAAAATAAGAAATATAAATATATGAAAATAAGAAATACAATCAACAGCTGATCAAATTGGTATGTAACCTTAACCTTAAGCCTTAACCTCGATCAGTAGTTTGCTGCACAGGTTTTAAGCCATAGGACCATGGTTCAAACCCCAGCATTTTTTCCTTTTGGAAATCTTTTGTTAATAAAGATATTTTTTATATATATTCTAAATCATATGTTGTAAATTGATAAAAAAAAATATAGTGCCTCTTACAGTAAAACATTTTTAAACTTGTGTTAAGTGTGTTTGTTAAGCTATTGAAAAGAGAATCTAAAGGTTATCTAAAAATGAATTATAAGACATGTTCAAAACAACTTATCTATCACACCATTATATATATAAAAAAAAATTTTTAATTTGTTTTCTGTTCAAACAATTATCATGGACGCCACACAGTCGTACACTGAATGTCTGGATTTGCTCTGCATGGACTACCATAAATGATTTAAAGTTATATACGGGTATTTATACGCTACCTTTCTCTCTTTTGGGATTTTCCCCTGGGCCTCCAGTTTTGCTCGGGCTTGTCTTCGTTTCAGAATTCGATGGTACTGTTTAGCGTTTACGTATAGAGGCTCTTCTTCTTGAACATCGGTCATAGGAAATTGGCAAGGCACAGGGTGAAGATTCTCCCCATTTAAAACCTGTTAAAAAAAATAAGCCCATGATATTTTTGGCCATAAACTAATATTAAGTACAGAAAATTCCAAATATTTTAGCTTTAAATTCAAACATTTCCCTCTATCTTTTTACAGAGCTCTTCGTCTAAAGAAGATTAATATAGCCTAAAAATGGCCACAGCCATCCAGCCCTCTTAGAACCATCTAAACAAGACCTTGGACTTTCGGTAGGACGTAAGTCAATTTCTTGCACCAAAACAAGGAAAAAATGACACTGGTTTTGAGCGAAATATGCATGGATTGCGCAGTCTTAGCTCAAAAAACCAGCCAAATCATTTTGATTTCAAAGAGCCATAGCTGAGTGACCAACAATGAAATAGACAGGCCTACGTCACTTTGCTGTTTAACACAACTACCCAAAGTCCAAGCTCTTGTTAAAATGGTTCTAACTTAGAAAAAATGTTGATTTTTGTTGTTGTGCGTAAACATACCATAACTTGCTGGTGCGGAGACATAGGATAGCCGTCTGGATACTGTTGAAGATCAGTGTTAGGGAGGATTCTTTGATTGCCAGATTCATGGGAATTTGGCAACTGTTCTTGACAACTCATTATAGGCGAATGTTGATTGCCGCCATCCTCTTGAGAAATGGCGCATGGATGAGGCGGCGAGGGAAACGTTTGTCGTGAACATCCGGAGGTTGGGGGTAAGGATGGGTGAGGAGGATACAATTGGGAAGCCCGAGAGTAAGAATTTCCCACCAAACCGCCGTTTTGTAGATACGAAGACCGGGGAACTCCGCTGTAAGCTTGATGAGGCGAAGAAGAGTTTTGGTGATAGGGCGTGCTTGGGGATACTATGGAATTGCCATTGTTTGGAGAATTGATCCGATTCACGTGACCTCGTCCTCGCTGCTGGTGTTCGAAATGACTGTAATTGTTGTCAGTGCAGTGCATCTGACTGCGCGGAAAGGCTGGGTGGGGGAAACCTTGTTGATTGGAATGGTATGCCGAATTAGAGGTCGGGAGATGGGAAATGTTGTCGTAATGCTGTGATGGTGAAATCTGTTCTGGAAAATGAGATGATCGTGGACTTCCACAGCTAGAGATGGGTGAAACTGGGCAAGATGACGATTGGCTGTCTGTAAAATTAATGAAGAAAAAAGTGAGTAAAGCAACCATATTTTTGCATTTTAAAATGTTTACATTTGGTATATGATATTAGCAGAGGAACTTACTCCTATGTGAAACAGGGCTTTCCGATTGCCTCATTATGCAGGTGTTCTGTGAGTGAGAACTGACAGGGAGCCTCAATCGTTGGTGATCATCATAATACGAGATCTTCAAGTCCTCCATTGAATGAAGGAAAGGCGTGGATTGGCAATGACCTTGGTAATTTCTAAACTGATTTTGGTTGTGCTGAGACTGCTGCTGAAGATATAGCTGTAATTGACAAAATCAAAAATACAAGGATTATTTTAAAAGGCTGGAGGCCAGTATAATTCTTTTAAATTTTAATAAGATCATTTCTCTGGTCATTTCTTTACACATTACATTATGCCCGGTTTCAAATGCACTTTGAACTTCCGGTTATTACATGAGCGAGTGACATTACATCAGAAAATGTTTCGGTGTCTTTAGCTTGCCCATATATTCGGAAGAGAAGCAAGAAAGGAAAGGCAAGAACAAGAAATTCTCTCAGAAACAGAGGGAAATTAGTGACAAGTCCCGATACTCTTATTTCTTTGTGCTTGTTTAGAGAAAAGTTTTAAAATGTTTTATAAAAAAATTAATATGGTAGTTAAACCTTTTTCGATTTTGAGAAATCTTCCAGAAGTAAGGCATATTGTAATTATTTTATAGGTCTTAAGGAGATTGAAGATAAGTTAATATGAACGATTGATATCTTTAATATCTAGGTTATGAAATATAAAAATCGGTTTATAATCCACACTAAATAATAACCAAACGTGGCATGATCTGAGAACTCTTTGTATTAAAAAAAATTGCAACAGTTTTGTTTAATATGAACTTTTTTTTATTTACCACAATGAGTACATGTATTACTTTAAAATAATAACAATACTTTAATTATTTAATTGTTCAAATAAAATAAGAAAAGAAATGACTGATTGAAGTTCTTGAAAAGTTGCCTGTATCCAAAACTAAAAACCATATATCTACACCTGCCAAAATATTATCGTAATTTCTTAAATTTTTGCATGTTTTGAAGACACAAAACCATATTTCACACTAGTTCATGTCGTTTTCCCCTTATTGAAAGGAAGTAAAAATACAAGCTAGTAGGTGTTTGAAATTACTTACTCTAGAACTGTTCTGACTATCAGATAAGTAGTCCATACACATTCTGTATGGTTTGAAAAAGGAATCGATAACATTTTCCTTTCGTACCCGAACGAGTTCTTTTTTGTTTTCATCAAAGTCAATTTCAAAGTGAATCGCGTCTTTGTTCAGCACAAATTTATCCTCCACGTAGTAATGATAGTAATCTTCCATTTTGCTACACGCACAATCCATCACTAGAGACTAATTTTCATTCGTGATTATGAACAAACAACATATATTCGGCGAATAGGTGTAATGAATGTACAAGCACCCTCGAGTAATATTCTTGGGTATAGTTCACCTATCCTTTCCTAATTTCCATAATCAACAAAGGTGCATTACCCCTTCTGAATACAGATATTGCATAAAATGCAAAAAATAAAACACATAAGAAACATACACGTATTTATCATGTTTAATGAAATAAATGATGAAATTATCTCTACATTATATTTTGGTTTTTCTCAGAAACCGTTAGCTTTTGATCTGTAATCATGAGTTCGAAAAAGACCGTTATCGTGTTTATTTCGGTGGTTTTTTATATTTGTTTTTATTTTTCATTTGTGGTTTTTGTGGTGTTTTAAAACGCTGACTAACAAGATATTTTTCTTTCACAATATTTGTGTTTAACAGGGTAGCGCAATATCGGTCGTCAATCCGAATTTCCTTTAGAGCTACAGTTCTGCAGCTACGTCAGCTATAATTGGTCTTGAAGTTATAAGTAAACCAGTAAGGTTCTTTTTTTAAAAACATAAGAATTTTCAAATTATGGTCAAAATTGTACAATTTGAAAATTTTAAAAAGTATTGCACAGTATTTTGGAATGAGTTTTCCTTTAGAAGGTTGGTCGGTCAACAAAAAGGCCTTCGTGTATAACTAAAAAAATTTAATATGACTTGTCAAGCTATTAAGTATTATTTAATAAAGAGAAATCAATAAATTTTAGTTTTTTTTTATATTTGAGTATGTTCCTCTATCTTTATACAGAACTCTTCTTCTAAAGGAGATCAATACAGTCTAGAAATGGCCACGACCATGCAGCCTTCTTAATAAATGATATTAATAAATTTTTACCTGCGATTGCATTGGGCCGTAGGGACTTGGAACATGCATCTTTGGGTAGTATACGTGATGTCCGGCTGTCGTGTAGTTGAGAAAAATCCAGTGGTCTGCAATAAAAAAAAATTAAAGTAAAAATACTGGTTAATGAAACTACTAATGTTTGATTTATAAGAGAAGAAGAAAATTCCCGCGGAGTCTTTAGATCCAATGACATGAAGATTTACAGTTCCTATGGATACCGAAACCTGCAATTTGTTAATTTATTACATGTATTTAATTTTTTTCCCCATTAAATCTGGGCATTATGGGAAGATTCTTTTAAACAAATATTATTTTATATCAATTACATATCACTTTAAAAGATATCTATCTAACAAACTCAACTTTAAAAGAAAAACCTTTTTTGCAAAAACCTAATACTCACACAAAGGTTATTATTCTTTACTTTTCTATATTAAAAATCATAAAGAAAGACCAGTAGGATTACAATTCCTGAGAAGTTCCTGAGAAGTCTTTTTATATCCTCCAGTGTAAAGATACTGTAGCTGAATGGTATGTTTTGGCACTTAAATACTAAAAGAGTAGTCTACGTAATACATAACTGTTTACAGCACCTTTTCTTTGGGGGTGTTAACAACTAATTAACATTTTTACCAAGGTGCAAATAAGCGAGTCCAGATACTACTTGTTCTTGGGAGAAAAGACCGGTGATTGACTTTTTTTCTTTGTGTTCAAATAGGCTTTTTTAGATATATTTTTACTTCATTCATCATTTTTCTGGCGCGTTGCCTTTCCATTTCTTTTCGCAGAAAACATTTTTCTTCCATTTACATTTACAAAATTGATTTGCCCCTCCCAAACTACTTTTTTGGGAGTTTATCAAATTCTGTAGTGAAATCAACATTAAATAAGAAATTTTAGGTACAATGCATTATGCTACACTCCCCCCCCCCCAACCAATCCTCCACGGATTAGGATTATGAAGATTGGCGGATTAGATTTTGTGTTTGTTTTTTTATTTATTTATTTTTTTTTGCTTGGTCAATATTTCGGATAAGTCTCCCCCCCCCGTTCCCTCACATTAAAATCGATGCTACGTGCCTGTTTGTAAAACGACTACAAGTCAGCTGCAGATTTCCGTGATTTATAGAAAAATCAAAGAGAATCCAGATTATGCCATGCACTTTTTTAAAAATCAATCCATCTTTAACCATAGATTTGGATGTCGTCAGGTGATCAATATACAATCATGTATGTCGCTATGTGTACACAAATCTTGGCCTTACAACAACAAAATATTTGATGATGTGTTGGAGACAAAAAATGTTAAAAAGGTTAAAATGCTATTAATATACATGTATCCCCTTTTTGATTTGCGCCACGGCAGGGCATTGGTGAATACAATGTGCCTAACTAATGATTCTTGAACAGCACGATTGGCCTAGTTTACCTACGTATAAGAAGTTAAAACTTAGATGTGTGTGAAAATGTGCGACCTTAAAGAGTTCATTGTTTAAAAAAAAAAATTGCGTGAAAAGTTTGCTGACATTGATAATTTTAGAATTTTTTCCTCGCAGATTTGACCAACCCGTATAGGAGATAAGTTCCATAATCGGGCAGTCAGATAAATTTACTGAACTTTTTATATAAAGCGGTAATCCATCAATAGGAATGAAAGGGATCGTCATTATAATTAATTATAATTTTTACGTTGCCAACATGTTCTAAGAAATTGGGCACATGTCGCGATTTTCATCGAAAGCTAAATGAGATTCAAATGGATAATATATGTACCTCCCTCACTCTGTTCTATTTTTGTTGCTATAAGAAACTTACATGCATCAATGTATCAACTTCATGCTTTTGTGTTACATGTGAATGAATATATCTTGTTGTACTTGTAAGGCGCAAATCCAGAAAATTTTCCGGGGTATGTGTGCGGACCTCCCAGATCCGCCGATGCTTGGAAAAAAAGCAATATTTAATTTTATGACCTTTTATCGTCTGACAAATATAGAATTTTATTACATTAGGATCTTTGGAAATCGGTTTTATCTGCAATATACATGAATAAGGTAGTCTCCCGCACAGACTTGGTGATAATTAGTTTGTCTTGTTATTAATTAATAAATGAAATGAAAATTCATTGTGAACAGTATTTCATTGATTGACAGTTTTGAAGGGGGGAGAGGGGGGCCATGCTTCTTTGCTCAATTGTACGAGCAAAAAAATTGAACGTGCAAAATTAAGATTACACACAAAAAAGCATGTCAGTAAGAAACTTACCAAAACAAAAGTGGTGGTTAAAGGCTTACTTGTCATATTGTGAAATTTGTTTCTAAATTAAAATGCTTAGCTTAGCATTTACATGTTACAATACAGGCACGTAGGGAGGGGGGCTGCCCCGAAATTAACATTAAAATTGAAGTTTTAAGTACAACGCACCCCCCCCCCCCAATTCCACACACACACACACACACACACGGATTAGGATTTTGAAAGTTGGGGAGTGAGATTAGGTGTTTTTGTGTGTGTGGGGGGGGGGGGGGGGTCAAGATTTTAGATGAGTCTGCCCCCCCCTTCAAAAACGATGCTTCGTGCCTGCATATGAAACAGCGTAGGACAATGTTTTCAAACATTGACTCAGTTATATAATGAGCAATCATCTGAATCTCGGCGTTCGTTTCCCCCTCACGGTTGTGTAACGAGACGGAGAAAACGTCAACGAATCAAAAGTTCTCTGACCTTAACTCATTTTATGCACATAAATTTAATTAACTCGACCCACTAGCAACAGGTCGCGCGGAAAATATTTTTCTCGATTCGGAGAAAATCAAGTTGAATTCCTCGTATCATTTATAATGACAATATATATGATTAATAAATCATAAAATAATTCGTGTCCATTAATTTTATTTCATATTATCTAACAATGATTGTTTGTTCATTTTTAAAAGGACAGGGTTGTCGAGTTATTTTAGAACTTCATTGCAAAGATGAATGCAACAACCGAAGTCTGGTTGGTCATTAGGAAACAACCATTCTTAAGCGCATAACAAGTATCGATTTCATTGTCGACTTGTGTTTGGTTAAAAAAATATCAAAATTATTATAATCGATGTATTAGAAGAACTATTGATTGGTTAAATATACATGTTTGTATAAAATAAAAATGTCTCCTTAACGGTAACCTCAAATTTGTGTAAGTGTTCATAATGTGACCCGTCCCCTGTAATGTATGATCTATGAATGTATGGATTCATGGGTTGTTGGCCGCTTCAAAAGAAAGCGAAACAACAAATATATCAAGTTCAGTGCACTTTGTAAGTAAAAACATGTTCTCATAGTGATGAATTCCTAATTAATCAATGCAAATCCATGGCCTATCTAGATTAACCACAATACCCTGGGTGCACATTTGGTTATCATTTACATAAATTAGAAATCCGGGATATGAACAACCATTCGACATGCATGATAAATGTTCAAAAAACTTTATAGGATTTTTAATTGTCACCTGCTATAGTAACTTATGGATTTTAAATATAATTAATGTTATTATTTTTTAGCATTTTAATTGAAAAAAAAATAATTATTAAAGTCTACATACCAAAATTATGGAATATTTCCCACAATATTTCCACAGAATTTTCAATTCGCTCAATGCGAAGAACCGTTTTCACGAATAATTAATGTTCAATAGCTTGTTCAATATTCATATGCATTCACATGTTTCACAAAATACAAACATGCTCAACAATATTTACGGTGCAAAGTTGCATGCATGTCTGTTTACATTCAGAGCTTTTTTGAAAATAAGCACAAAATATTTAAGTTGGGTTTTAAATACATAATGAATTTTGCCTGTCGTGTGTCTTATGTGTATTTTTAAACATGGGAAGTTAAATCAAGTGGTTAAAATAAACAAACCAGGGAATCCACACTTTATTGGATAAAAAAAGGAAGCGATGCACTACATAGCGATACGACAGGAAGTAACGTTCTGATTGGCTAATATTATTAGAAAACAAAAAGGTCACATGGAATATTCAAAGTCCTATGATGGCGAGTTAGTTATTGTCTTCATTCATACCGTCTGCTTTACAGGTGAATCGATTGAGCTAGTTGTATGGTTTTTTTTTATCTTTCTAAAAGCGCCAACGCCATTGGCTTGGTTTCCTTCGAATGTGTTTGGTCGTCAAGCGAATCCAGTCAAGCATGCTGAAATGATATAAAACGACTGCGGTAACATTGCTATAAATGAGTGTTTTGTCTTATAAAAATTCTACCTGCACAACGAGAGGTGGTATCAATCAAACATGATTAGCAAGATGTCAACTTTATGACGTACAATTCTTTTAAATACTCTGATTTTAATGCACATGTCATAAGTACAAGAACATTGAAATTCTGATTTGATCGTTATTTTACGCAATTGTACGTCAAAAATTTAATGCACCCTACCAAGTTGCATTTGCTGCACCAATAAGAATAGAACAATCTAGAATTTCATTTAAATCAGGCTTGAATAAAGATTTATCTGTAAGAAAAAAAAGTTAAGTTGACAATTTCAGAAACACATATGTATCCTAAGTAAAAAATCATACGAACTCGACGTTTTATATAGGTCTTTGATGACGAAACAATTATATCACTCCAAATTCCGTGCATGTTAAAAAATATGAATTTATGAAATATTAATGGTCACAACAATACAATAGCTTAGTTTTACAAAGAGTCCGCATGATTTAATTGTCTACAATCGCACTCATTGGTGGATACAACCGGGTATACGGAAATAAGACAGTTATCCAATGGTTAGCCTTCTTTTTGTACACAGGATTATCGATTTCATCCCTATTAACTAATGATGATGTTAAAAAATGTTATTTGGCAGCAATCTGATACAGATCGATTTTCTCATTTTGAGAGAGAGAGAGAGAGAGAGAGAGAGAGAGACTGCGTTTGTTGTCTTTTTTGCATTGACAATTTTTAAATGCTCATGTCTCATAAATTATCTGTGACAAACAGTGAATAGGGTTGGACTTAGTACACGAAGCTAGTGCAGAATATTTCTCATAGGACTGCGATAGAGCGGATTCGGAACCGAATTGTTTTCGATATTTTGGGGTTTTTGTATTGACTTTTTTTTTAATAGAGCAAAGAATATATGATATTAGAAGAAAACTTAAAGTTGGGGGGAAGGGGTCGACACATGGACATCAAAAAGTTAAAAGGGTCAAAAATAAAATTCATTGAAAAATAACCCAGTGAAATGAAAAGAATGGATGTTGGGCATCTTGGTAACCCATCCCCTGATCCCAAATTCGATACCTGCTTTTTTTGAGTTAAAAATTAAGTTTTTTCTTATTTAGTTTGATAGAAAATAATCTGAAGACATACAAAATCACTCATAAATAATACATCAACAGAAGGTTGGTATTTATTTTATTACCTCTTATTTTACATCATCTGTAGCAACTCCAATCTAACAACTATCTTTGAAAAGATCTTCGCATGTTCGCAGGTAAAAGTGTAGCACAAACGGAATTCTTTAAATCTGTATTTTGGTATCACGTTTTCATAATTAAGAATATCGTAAACATTGCTATTTGTCTTTTTTTATTGAAGGAAATAGTCCAATCTGATAATCTTAAGTTGGCGATAATTACAACTTAATTTATCCAAAGCTATGCAACAACTGGTGGATAAGATTATAAAATAAGCATTTTATTCTGGTTGAAATGAAGTCGTTAGCATATGTTATGAATTCAAATAAAAGCCATGGACATATCGTTTGTCTCTGTGATTTATTCATTTTCGTTTACAACTGACTCAGAGCATGGAGTACAAACTTTTAACCAATCAAAACTCGCGATACAAAAACCTGCGTGTGAAATATGTCGACGCCCCTTCCTAGAGAATGAGGATGTTTGTCTATATGTAATACAAATCTTGGTGGACAGTTGTTACTGCTCTGGGGCGTTTCTACATGAAAATCATTTTTGCTGGCGTCGCAAAAGGTCAGTTCTTTAAATGCCGAAATATGAACAAATCTGATAAAATATGATTGTATCATACACAGCAATCTCCTGCTAACCTTTGCTGAAACAACTAAAATGCAAGAAAACCCACCTACATCGGAGGCAGATTGGACGCACGCAAGGAAAAGCCGAGAAAAGAAATCAAGACCCCGCCAAATTTATTCTCTAGTCATCATGGAAATATGTAATTAATTCATATAATGTAATTAAAGAAAAAGGGATCTCTACAAAGTATTTCTTTCGGATAAATTAATTTTTAATATGTCGATCTACAGTACATTGCTCTCTGTTCGTACCTGGTGGTCTCAATTTACATGACTTTGCATCAAGATCTTCGAAAAAAAGATGAAGAAAAGGTTTCTGAAATGGTCTTCTTTCTCGTACAGATACTCTGATGTTTACTCTTTGCGGTCTGGCGAATTAGCTGATTAATTATTGCTCCTGTTTTAAAGGTAACGTTTCAGTCATATTCTTTTTACTGTTCTGTTCAGTTCAGTGGTTGACTTCCACACCACACTTACACAGTTATTAATTTGTGTTTGTTTACTGAGATAAACGGGTCACACAAGATCATATCGTGGCAACAAAAAGACACAGTTTCGATCTATCAGTCTCTCAAAACTGTTTCAGAACCTGCAATGATGAGATTATGTATCATGTTTTTAAACCGTGATTTCTTTGTATGATTCTTATCATCTATTAACATTGTTCGATAGTTAAGGATCATACATGCATGTTTAACAGACGTGTTATTTTCTTTTTAAATGGTGTAATTGCTTTATTGCAGTTCCAATTGCTTTATTGCGAAGCCTTGGAGTATACAAAGCAAACCTTTTGTTTTAAGTACGAAGAAACTTTGGGCCCCACGTCTAGCAATAATATATGTATCTAGACGTGTGGCACAAAGTTTCTTCGTACTTAAAACAAAACAAAAGCTTAGGGTTTATTTTATTATGAATTATTGATTTATTTTATTTTATTTTATTATTAAAACGTAAAGTAAATCTTTGATAAATTTATTTGTGCATATCTGCAAAACATATTCATGCTGTGTATGATTTCATAAAATGATCTAAAACTAAAATCGTAAGTGGCCATTGATTTGTCATTCTTACTTGTTTATAACAAGTTCCTACCGTTGTTTGTTCACTTTGATTGATAAATTGATATATCGGTATTTTCTTTTACCATGAGAAATGTTAAATGTAAATATTTTTAAAAAGAAAAAAAACTCGCTTTCAATTCAAACACATATCAAACATGACGTTTGTGATGATGAATTCTTGCTTTTCAAAATTTACAACCAATTTTTTATAGGACCAAAGCATGATATTTTAAAAAATAATTCTATTTCTTGAAATGTATTATTTGAGCCATTGATCTAAAGTCATTGAGTGATAAGAAAACTAATAAGATCGTTTACAGTTTACATGTACCGTATACATGTAACTGTTTTAATTATGTTTCACGGGTGCATATCGTATTTTTGCACTTTGGTTTCAATATACTATTATATATGGGACATTCATTTTTGTTAAATCTCTTTTGCGTTTCTGAAATGACAACTTAAAGGATTCGCCTCGGTCAATACAATGTATTACTTTGCATCTATGAATAAACCATTTATATTCACAAATGATTGGTATTGAGTGGGTCCATAGAAATTTTTGCAATCAAAATTTTGCGTTTGGGTTACATGTAGTGGAAAATATAAGAAAATCGCACCCCAAAATATAGATAGAAGAACATTACTGATTAATAATGATTCCTAATTCTATGTGGATAGAAAAAAATATATCGACAACTGAGTCTTATTTTGGACTGGTTCGCTGCTTTTAATAATCTACAATATACCGGAACAGCGGGTGTTAGTAGAACAGCTTTGTAAAACTAGTACTTTTTGACGTCGAACACTCAAGGGACTCAAGTAGTTTTATGAATGACAAAAACTGAAACAGGAACAATCTAGCATAGTCATCCTACTTGACATTCTAAACGTGATGGTGGAACAAACAAGGAACTGAAAACGTATATTTGTTAGAGATAAAGACTAAAACATTCGTAAAACGTAAATTGATAGCAGAAGCGAATGCGATTAGCGTAAACCAGGCTATATTATACACCGGCACTTATTATTCAACTCCGGGGGCAGTTAAAATGTCACTCTGCCAAATCATAGAATTCTTTAACTTTATAATGACTCTGCTTTTGAGTAGATACCTATAGTTGGTTTGTTGGCTGTGTGCCTCTATAGTTAATGCACTAGGGCATTATAAGTAATATCTTTGCTAAACAGCATACACTGTACATTTTTTACATGTACTAAGTACTGACTGTTGTGATAATGAATGCATGTGTTTAAATTAGCTTCAGATTAAAATTTTAACTGTTATGAATTTTTAACAAGTTTATAAAAGGAGTATAAAATTTATATATCGTTTATTTTCGTTAAAAAGATACAGGTTTAGATGAGTGCAAGCTAAGCTATAATACAATTAGTTTTTGACACAGATGTAAAAAAAAATAGCCGGCAAAGCATATCTTAGCAAATGGAATACTCCAAACACGATCAGATTCGATGTATGTTTGTAAATCTTCTTTTTTTTGGTTCAAAGCTGCTTGGGGTTTTTCTTCATTGCTTAATATATTCCAACGCCTGGATATGTCCCACAATAACAGGTGTGAACTGCATTGTTTTAAATTGAAATTCAATTGTTAATCTATGCATACTTAGTTTACATTTGAGTATATTATTTAATGAACTTAGACGTACATTAAAATAATTCATTGAATAAGATGATCTCTTTTTTTTTTTGGTTGGTCTTTTGATTGAATGTAATCTATTCTCTTTGTTTTAATTGTGTAACTACTTGCACATACTTTTTCATAGCGGTTATTCTTACATTTCTTTTCTCTAGCCATTGGGATAAATTAATAATAAGAACGTTCGAAATAGGTTAAAAACATCGTGTAAAAATCGTCATTTATTCATTAATTATATAATAAATAGCATCGTTTCACATTTCGTGTTTGTTAAGTGTATAAGAACAGATCTAAAAGCCATTGCACGCGGAAGAAGAAACAATATGGACATTTTCATTAGGAGAGAGGTTCGAGTTTTCTCTTTATAAACATGCATAATTTTTTTTTATCATATTCAAAATGGGGTTGGCCTGACAACATCAGTACTTTACTACAGTGCATACATTTATATGACACTCAGAAAATGGTTAAAGTATACTAACTTATGTTCATATGTAAGGGTAACAACCAGTATCAAAAGCATTACCCAAGGTGGCGTCGTTAGATACAAAAAAAGCTCAAAAGAACTTAGTGAAAGTGACAGTATAACTGTAATAAATCTAGAATGACCGAACACAACACAGCACAACAAAACCAACACAACAAAGTAACACACTACAACACAACAAAACACAACGAAACAACATAACAAGACAATACAACACATCGATATGATACAATACATCAACACAATACTAAACAACAGAAGCAACACAACACAACACAACAACAATACAACATAACACAATAACGTACAATACAACACATCGACACGATATAATACATCAACACAATACTAAACAACAGAAGCAACAAAACACAACACAACAACAATACAACATAACACAATAACGTACAATACAACACATCGACACGATACAATACATTAACACAATACTAAACAACAGAAGCAACACAACACAACAACAATACAACATAACACAATAACGTACAATACAACACATCGACACGATACAATACATTAACACAATACTAAACAACAGAAGCAACAAAACACAACACAACAACAATACAACATAACACAATAACGTACAACACAACAATACAACAACAGAACACTAAACAACAGAAGCAACACAGCGGTTAATCTCCGTAATAAAAATAAAGACTTATGATGGTTATATCTTGGAATAATCATGACCGATTTGAGCAAACCGGGTTCCAAGACTTCCGGTAAACCATTATCGTTTACCATTTGTCTGAGTTGACGAGAGTTTCAGCTCTGTTGCCGTGTATCCTTGTACATGTCTTGATTGGGCAATGAGAAAACGTTGACATAGCTCGCCCATTTTATTTGTTGTGGTTAGACCTTGAAAGAAAACGAAACTAATGTACGAATAAATAATGTGTATACATGCATACCAGAGAAAGTAGGTACAACTGACACCTACGGTCAAACATTTCGTTCGTCGTGGGATGTAAATACTGACTGATAAAATCATTCTGTGATAGAAAGTGTCCTTGTAAAAATGCTTCATTTGACTTTCTGTCAATGAACATCAAAGAAATTGAACTGCAATATAGATGTTAATTATATTTTAAGAAATTAAGACCTGTATAGTTACTTAATGACGTAACCATATATTTATTTATCAGAAGATATTTCAATTTAAAAAAAAAAGTATTGTTAAAAGAAAAATTAAACCCATCATCCTTAAGTTTTTCATTGCGCATTGCCATGATAAATTTGACCATTGTTTGATAGTAAGCGTGAAAGCCTTTCTTTAATATAGTATATTTCATACAGCAGCTGCAGGTCTGTATTTGTTATTCTCCTGGAGAGAAAAGATGCATTGGGTGGGGGGTAGCAGACTTAAGTGGGATATGTCCTGCAGAAATTTTAAAGTTCATCAGGGCACCTAAGTACTTAGCCCGCGGCCATGTTTTCCGAGGTCTGTACTACCTGTGGCTAGACATTTTCTTGTCCGACTACTCATGTTGTTCCGTGTTCCGATTTGAATGTTCCCCTAGGAATGGTGTAAGTGTGTGCGCCTTGCTCTTTCCTCCTACGTTGTGTATCAGATCTGTCATTGACAAAAGGAGAACAATCGTTTATAATGTGATGTTTCATGTTCTAAGTTGTGTTCGGACCCCCCCCCTCCCCCTGGAAAATTCAATTTGACTTTACATAGTAAAACCGAAAACATGCATCGGCAAACTCAAATTTCTTTATGCGATTGTGATTTAAAAAAAATGTTTATAATTGTTCTTCTTTTGGGAAAATACTTCATTTTAAATTATTTTGCTATTCTAAATGATCAGCATTCGTTGTTGGTTGGGGTTTTTTTTTATTCAGAAAGAAAATCAGAGTTTTGAATAGCACTGATAATTTAATCATAAAATAAAACTAATTCAAGGTCAAATGGGAATTTGTTTTAAATATTTTTAATTTTGATTGAAATTTACATTTTTACCAGTAGATACAGGGACGCTCCAGATAACGAGCGCTGTCGTAATATCTGCATGCATATATTATGATAATTCTTCCTGTTCTAATATAAAGCGTTGTATGTATTGATAATGCTACAATGCTTCCTTATTCTGAAGGACTTCATGCTTTTTAAATAAATAATTAAAACCTAATGAAAATTAAAATTCGAGTGTGTTTCCGAAATGAGTAAACATGTGATTTTCATGTTAATTTTCTTTTTGGTTGGTAATAGTTTTTCGCTCATATGATGTACATTTCTTTCTTTCACCCAGATATCAGACTCCAATTAGGTTGTTTAGCAGGGGAGTCCAATAAAAAATCAAGTTCACTTTGATTGGCTCGAAAAATTACACATTCACAGCTTATCGGCAAATCAATGCGTAACGTGGTCTATAGACGTTCGCCCATTGGCTCAGCTGGTTTGGACACGCCTCCCCTTACAAGATTTGTTAACACGTACCAATCGCAAATCTCGACTCATTCCCTGACCTGACACGAGATCAACATGTGACAGTTCATGAATTGCTGGTAGGAATGTGTCATTACGATAGAGTACGAGTTGGGTTACAACGTTATGCGTAGTAAATCAGTAGGCCTTCCTTATGTAATCTGTGTGTTACAGCACAACATGAACTACGCTTATCCTCATACGGCATGGACTCTAGTAACTCTCTACCATCATGTATTTCGCACCCATAATTAATTATATGTATTTAAAGGAACTATACATGTATATAATTATGCATTTTAGCGTCCACTGAAAAATCTAAGATTATTACCATGGCTTTTAACTTTTTGTCAAAATATGTATATACGAATCCAAGACTTTTATTGCTTTGTCCTTTAATTGCGACCTACTGTACGTCTTAGAAATTATATGTAAAATCAGCAGTAGTCTTAATATATGATATTTCAGAAAAAGGCGACACGTAGAAATATATTACTAGCTACAGTCGAGAATGCAGACGCATCTAGTTTTAATTTAATAAAAAACCAAAACCAAACCTTTGCTATCTATATGAATTTTCATTACCGGTAAGTAAATTAAAAACCGGTATATGTATCATATATACAACTTTCTGACGGGGATGCTTTAGAAATGTACAATAAATGAGGAACTGATTAATTGTTACAACACGTAAGTACATACATGTACATACATATGCGTGATACAATATCCCAATTGCATCAAGTCTATTACAAATCAAGTGCATTGTGTGGAGTACAAAAAAAAAGAATATATTTTATTTACCGATTGATTTTATTTTTAATTCCAATGAAAATTATACAGTTGATTACAGATATTTTAAACAATGTTATTTATGACATATTATTTACCCGAGCTCCATAACTCGTGTTAATTTGTTTATCGGTTTTTCTTATTTTCATCCCACAGGAAATGATACAGTTAACACTGGTAAAAGTGCATTGGCACTACGCGCGCAATGTATATACATGTATGTACTACATAAACCGTGGGTAAATGTTTTTTTTTTTCCCTCAAAATGTCAAAATATATTAATCGCGGTTTCATATTGCTCATCAACATGATTTCAAGTGGGGAAAATTGTCTCTTACATAGAAATAATACATACATGTATATACTTGAAATTCCTTTTTATCCATATTCTATCAATTGTCGCGAACGAAAACGAACATTTATGTAGTGTTTGGCTTAAATCTGAATACATTAATCCACACAGAAGTGGAACTATGATAATATACATGTAATGTATAACCGTTAACGTTGGCTATAAAACAAGTGGATGCTTAATCTACATGCGCGGATCCAGAAAATTTTTCCAGGGGGGGGGGTCCGAAGGATAATTGTGTTTGCCAGGGGGGGGGTCCGAGGCATATTTTCGATAATTTTACTACGTTAATTTAATAAAATTTCATTTTCCAGGGGGGGGGGGGGTCGGGACCCCCCCCGACCCCCCTCCCCTCTAGATCCGCGCATGATCTACTAGGGAGAATGACCTAGGATAAAAAAAACCACGTAATATCTTAATATTACATGTATATTCGAGTGCTTACAGAAACTGTTAGAGGTTTATTAAATCTACATTGTAAAATTATCGCAAAGATGCTTCGGACCCCCCCCCCCTCCCCCCGATAAACACAATTATCCTTCGGAACCCCAGCCACTGGAAAAATTGTCTGAATCCGCCCATAATTCGTGTTCAGAACTGATAACGCGTGTACATCATTTAATTTAATTGTATGAAGGATAAAACATGTACATATTTGGTCCTTTGACATCTCGAAAAATAAAATAAAATGAATTGAAGTAAAATTAGGTTTCAAACCATCATCTTCCCGCCCAAACGTCAACTATAAAAAATAGTTGAATGATCGATATCGGACCAGGCCCCAAGACCATTAAGACCACTGCCTGATACTTCAGAATTAATTTTATCTTATGAAACTTCCGTTATGTGGTTGTATTACTACTATATAACGTACGTTAACAATTAAAAAAGTATGAAATGTACATATACGAGGGTTGTTCGGAAATTATTGAGACATTTTCTCTTATTCTTTTAGTAAAAAAGATAATCTCTTAAAATTTCACCAAAACGTAAATCAGGATAGAGTTTATCAATGTGAAAAGTTTCTTGTCCATGGCATGAATAGATCATTCCTGGTAAACTGACCAACGTACCTTCGTCCAGTGACCCGGCGCAGCCACAGACTTTTCGCAGTTCGTCATTTTTTAAACGCTTCTTATTGCTCCCGTGTTTTAAACACCTTACAAACGAACGGAAATAAGAATTATTCTTTATTTCTCATTTTTTTGTTTTCATTTCAAGATGTCATCATTTACATTTTCTCTCATTCTTGATTTTTTGGGGGGGAAAAAATCGAGTTATTTTTACCAGAAAGTCTAATTACTGTGAATGCCTCCTGCAGTCATTTTGTACATATTTTAGAACTGTTGATAACAGTTAGTGTGTCAAAAGTACTTGATAATTAATCCCTTTGTCTAAATTCTAGTTAAACAATCAGTGAAAAAAATATGATAAACTGAAGCTCTTTATCCCTTGCCATCGTATAGTTTGATGTTTAAGTGATTGCGAGGCCCTAAAAAGTCTTCTTCTGAGATTTCCACCAGTTTGATGGATATTCGCTGCGCCGCCTTGACGTCAAAGATTTCTGTTGTTTGGTAAATATATTTGTACCATATTCGTATTTCAACTCGAACATCAGTGAAACTTGACCAAAAGTTAGTCGCAAAGAATAGCAAAATGAACATATTTAATTTGATTTTTTTATCATTAACTGTAATTGTACGGACACTTATAAAGTAGATGTTTAAGTTTTTTAATCTCCGAGTTCATGCCTGCGCCGGGTACCCCAACCCCCGACTTATTTATCTAACGTTGTAAACAAAATAATAAATATTCTTTTAATATTACTTTGTTGAATTATTTATTACGGTTTCTTCAGTGTTTATGCCAATTTTCACCAAAATGCGTCACTTAGAAAAGGAAATATTAGAGTTGTCTCAATAATTTCCGAACAATCCTCGTTTGTATGTAACAGTAAGTATCGTTTGATATTAAAATATTTTTTTTTCTTGGGCAGTTGGGACTAGTTATGATTAACGTAAAATTTTAATAATGCGATGAGATCTGAGGTTGGGAAATATAGGCCCACCGACCCCCGGAGCGAAATAAGAAGTCGGTCAAATGAATATAATTATATGAACCAATCAGCGTCGATCAAGCCACGTGGTTCTGGTTGGTTTTTTTTTTTTTCTCACGGTAAACGAGATGATCGGATGAGCGAAATGACCATTTATCTCTATTCATGGGTGGGTAATCAGCATCCAAAAAATGTTTTTATGTAATGTATAGCATATCAATATTGTAGAGACTGTATAACAAACGGAAATGGTTGTACTTTTATTCCGAATTATCTCGATGATCGTAAAATGTAAACAATTAAGAGCACATTCAACATTGATTCACAGGGGCTCGTCACGAGCTTTTTGTCGTCTTACTATGTGACCACCCCATTACTATAAAATACACAAATGTATAGTATAGGGGTGGTCACATAGGAAGAAGACAAAAAGTTCGTGACGAGCCCTTATGATTGATTTCCAGACACTTATGTTACAACTTACAAGTATATTTACATTTTCCAGTGTCTTTGCCTGTGATAACACTACGTATCGATTTTGTACTATATAACCCATAACTTCAAACGACGCCAAATTGAGGCACCAGCAGGGTTTGCTTATTTATATTTAAACATTCAATCGTACGATGGCTTAAAATTATATGAATATAATTCTTTGAATATTATGAGGTAATAATTTCGGTCGGGGTGTGATCAAATCTATCATAAAGCCCTTTGGGCTTTATTGGATTTGTTTCCGGTCCATATCTTTTTAATGGAGAAACATTGGAAGTTCATACTTCACTCAAAGATTGCTTATGACCTGAGACTGTGTAATGACCTTGACCCAACCTTATTCGAGATAGGTCAAGGTCACTGGCAGAAAAAGTGCAAAATTTGTGTCCGGTCCATATCTTTCTTATGGAGAAACATTGGAAGTTTTTACTTCACACAAAGATTGCTTATGGCCTAAGGCTGTGTCATGACCTTGTCCCAAGGTCATTTGGGCAAGGTCAAGGTCATTGGCAGAAAAAGTACAAAATTTGTTTCTGGTCCGTATCTTTCTTATGGAGAAACATTGGAATTTCTTACTTCACACAAAGATTGCTAATGATCGACCTGAAGGTATTAATGACTTTTACTCATGGTCATTTTGGCGAGTTCAAGGTCAATTTTTAAAAATGCTTAATTCCTGTCTGTGCATGTTTTGTATTAATGGAAATGAATTGAAGCTTAAATTTGTCACAAAGCTTGCTTGTGTCAGGCCACATAAAATTAATTTTTAGATTCTCATTCCTGGCGGCTTCTCTGAAAATGGCCTGTCCCAATGTTTTTTTTTTGGCAAAAAAAATTATGTGGAAATATTTGAAAAAAATTAGGGCTTGGTATACCAAAATTTCAAAACATTCAATGGCTGCTTGACATGTGCATTATCGTGTTTGTTATCATAAGGATGCAAATGTCTTCATGCAAGTTGAAATAAAATGGAATTTAAAGAATGGAAATTGGTTTGTGTACTCGTATTAGCATTAACAATTGAAAAATAAAGCAGTTATTTATAGAACATGGGCCGTGAAATAGATAGCATCCATTATTTTTTAGAATAGAAAAGTAATTGAGTTATGATTTTTTCTTAGACAAATCATCTTAAAACTTAATTATCATAAATCTATGGCAGGCAAACGGATTTTAGGGCGAGCAGACTCTGGGCGAATGGAAAACGAACGAAAAAATGAAAATTAGAAATAAGATTTTCAAATATTTTGATGCCGTCATGAAAATTTGGTAATTTTTAGAATTTCTCATATTTTTTGACAGTCTGCTCATTTTCTTCAAATATTTAATGCGTAATGACCAGGGTAAACTTGGACATTGAAAACATGATCATGTTTTCATGTTCATACTGTGACAGTCATAGAATAGTGTAGAATCCATATTTTATGCAATTATTTAATTCTGCAATTTAACTGTTTTGTATCAAAATGCTAGAATATAAAATCATCATAATGCCAAATTTTTATCATAGTTTTATTTAGATTACGTCTTATACAAAAAATAAAAGCAATATTTTAAAAATCTGTGAGATGTACTGCTTCTTGTGCTTTTATGCGTATACTTATTCCTCGGGTTTAATTAGATTCAACAGTATTATATCATGATTGATGCAGAAACTATTCAGACTGTATCTGATTCTGGACACATTTTACTGATGTTAAGCTAATCAATCCCCCCCCTGCTGTTTTATGCCTCCATTGGTCGGCCCCAAGCAATACGTCTGACCCCACACCTGTGTGTGTGTGTGTACACAATGACAGTGCTTTGTTTGTTTGTTTCACACCCTTTATTAGAACTCTCCCAGAGATTTCATTAACAGAAATTGTAGATTATCTCCATAGGAAATGCATGCAGATCCAACTGGTTTGATCCTTCTGAAAACTGGATTGAATTTAAATGTTATTGTAAACTGTACCTACGAAGCTCATTACCGGTATTTATAACCATTACCAACGGACTGTTCATTCAAATCTTTTTATCAATTAGTTACAAAATTCATTAACAGCTGGATTTTCGATGTGTGACAATTGTACACATGTATTAAGAATTAATACATGTATAAGTATATAGATCCCTTTCCCACCCCCCCCCCCCCAAAAATATCCAAGAATGAGTATTCATAACATAATGACGGCATAACTATACAGTAAAACACAGTTACAGCGAACACGCTTATAAAGAATTGACGCTTACAGCGAAGTACTTTTCATTCTCCTTGACTTTATAACATGCTGTAAACTTGACGGATATAACGAATTACGTTTATAACGAAGTAAAATCGCCCGTCCCAGGTACTTCGTTATAAGCGTGTTTTACTGTAATACTCATTTAATTTAAATACTTTCTTCTAGTTACATGAATGTTATATGGTCAATAAAAATTGCAGGGAGCCAACAGCTATGGTCAGCTGGGGCTTGGAAATCAAGACGATCATCTCTTACCACAGAAAGTTGTGCTCCCTGAAACCTCGGATAGCACCATATTGAATCAGCCAGTGGCCAATAGGATCAGATCAGTAACAGGAGGGGGAGGTCACTCCATCATTATTCAGGGTAGGAAATGCTAATTTTATAGTAACAGTTTTGTGGTGTATTTTTTAAAAAGAATATGTAGGAGCCAATTTTTGTGGATTGCCAATTTTTCAAAGTTAATACATGGTGAAGTTATATAGTTTGGTGGTTATAAATGAATTTGAAAATTAATGTCTTCCAGTTTTACCCTTGTGAAATGTATAGTACACTTTTGATGAAGTGTTGCAGTTCTTTCAGACGATGGAAGTTTATTTACATGTGGAAACAACTGTAATGGCCAGCTTGGTTTGAACCATTACAATAATATAGCCACATTCACACGAGTGAGTCTGCCAGCTGTCATTCTCCAAGCCTCTGCTGGATGGGATTTTACAGTCATTCTCTCAGGTAAAGGAGTATTGTCAAAAACATTCGTTGATTTTAATTGAATTAATGGTAATTACATGTAAAATAGATATCAAGTTCAGCATTTGTCATTGTTCCAAAATTTTTGGGGTCTTGATAGTTCTTTAAATTTTGGTTCTATTTTGGGTTTATCGATTGGTGCTTTTAAATAAATTTATACTTAAAAACTTTTTCAATTGGAATTAATAACATTTTTAACATCAGATTATGTAAAAGCTTATTATCTGTTATAGTTTAACCATTCTCTCATGTATTAAGGCATTTTGTCATTGGTGAAGAAGATCCAGTTAAAATTGTTTTAGTTTAATCATAATTACATATTATACAATCTGTGATCATTATTTCCACGATACCTTTCTATTTAACATCAAACCCTTCAATTTTAATGCCATGCTTCTTTCGGTAAGGCCATGCATATAAAATTAATATTTAGATTCTTATCCTGATTTGCAAAAAAATATGGGGCGGGTGGGCTGATTTTATTTATTATTTTTTAAAAACACCTTTTTCACCGTTCATGTTCTAGAAATAACAACTGCTCTATTCTTTTAAGTTAATAATGCTAATATGAGTACACACACCCAGTTGTAATCTTTTAATTCCATTTTATTTTGACTTAACTGTTGATGCATAAAGACATTTGTATCCTTATGATAACAAACATGACTGGAATCAAAAGGTAATCCACATGTTTAGGCAGCCATTAAAATGTTTTGTACACCGAGCCCAATTTTTTTTCCCAAAAATTTATTTTCCACACAATTTTTTTTTCAAAATAAAATAAAATGCATCGGGGCAGACCATTTTCAGAGGGGTGGGTGGGATGAGATTTTAAAAATAATTTTATGTGGCCTAAAAAGGATTATACTATATGCAAATGAACTCTAACTGAAATCAGTAAAATTGAATTAAAACCAATCAGACAAATTGGTGAGACATTAACTTAATCTCTAGTATATTTTTGTTGTAATGAGTTATTATGTAAACTGATGGACTCGTAATAATTAAATTTATAACATTTTTATTTTTAACAATTTATAAACAAAATCATATTACATATCAGTGATTCAACAGTCACACATATAGTACAATAGATGTTCATCCCAAGCAGTTTTGCCAATAAAACATAATCAAGACAACATTTAATTTACAAAATGTCTTTACGTTGGTTTGTTATGTCTAGAGCCAATTAAGATGACTGCATTTGTTTTTTGGACGTTATCAGTAAAATCAAAACAGCATTAGAAATGAACAAATGTCATTTATTGAAGTAAATAACGAAAAGTATAAAATAAATATACAATGTACATCATCAAAGGGGTCAGCATAGACTAGAAAAGCAACTGACTACTATCTTGACTATAGTGACTAAAGTTTGAACCTTACCTAAAAGAAAAAATAATGACTCTTGGATTTTTTACGTACCGGTAGTGGAATGCTGACTTTCATTTAATTTGCAAAACCTGAAATTTGGTTGCAATGCAAGCTAATGACTCACAACTTTTAGCCCTGCTGGGACTTACTGCAAACTGAATGCATTTTCAGTTCATTAAGGTAACCATGACAGTCATACCTTCCTGAGTTGGGCTGTTTTAATGCATGAAACTTTTTTATTCGCAGACAGGGGAGAAGTATTTGCATTTGGCTCCAATGATTTTGGACAACTTGGTTTTCATCCTGAAGAGCTCAAGAAATCCAATGTACCTGTAGGTAGGAGTGATAATACAGAAATTGGTCATCAAACTCAACAACCTGACTGATATGCAGAAAAAAAATTAGATGTATATATTTAAACAATAAAATGCTTTCCTTGGTGATTCATGTGGGAATAAAAGTAGCTAGCATTGCAGTAGCTGCAGGTCTGTAGCTCCCGGTCTGAAAAAAAATAGGATGGATTACCTGCAAAAGAGGCTCATTCTTGAACATGGAGAAAAAAATTGAAAATTTTTTTAAACAGATTTTGACTACTGGTAAATTGTCCAGATATTTTGAATAAAGGTGATTTAAGTTAGGGTACCTGTAAAGTGCAAAACAACATCGAAACGAAGTGAAATCGAATGAAACGAAACCAACGAAACGGAATTAAACAAACCTAAGTAATGGATATTAGAATGTACATAAATTTTTTACATTATTATACATGTATAATTTTTGAAAATACCAGGTAAGTAGTTTAAGAATTTAAGAACTTACAAGGGCAATCTGAAACATACAGGCTGTTATATCTATTGTTAAAATTTTATTTCAACCAATTTATTTTCAATATTATGTAGTCATAATTAATTTTAAGTTTTGTTTAATTCCCAATCTGATTAAAATCAGATCCTCGATCCGCTCGTTGTTTTTCTATTGTCACTACACGAGGATCTGAAGAAACCTCGCTTGAGGTCACCTCCTGGTGAACTTTGATTTAAGAATATTCCTTAGTTTTTTTTTTTAGCCAATCAGAGCAATTGTTAGACATGGTATTTTAGGGTTAGAAACAGAAATGGTGTCGTATGACGAAGCGTTGGCACATGTTTTCGAATCTTTTGGTATCAGCGAGCTAGAAATGGAGCATAAGTTGATATTAGACGCCTTCAAGGAATCCAAAGATGGTAGTGGCATAACTTCCAAAACATGTAACTAAGGAATGAAACTGACGATTTCATTGGTCAAAACAGTTCACCAGGAGGTGACCTCAAGCGAGGTTTCTTCAGATCCTCATGTAGCGACAATAGGAAAACAAGTAGTGGATTGAAGATCTGATTTTAATCAAATTGGTTTTATTCCGTTTCGTTGGTTTTGTTTTGTTGATTTGGTTTCGGTTTTTTGTTTCATTTTGTTTCGTTTTGACTGCTTTCGTTTTGTTTCAATTAGTTTCGTTTCGTTTTGATTTGTTTTGCACATTACAGGTACCCTTTATGGCTATTGTTGCTCAGATAAGGTGAGCAATGTGGCCCCTTGGCCTCTTGTTTAGAATTCACTTAAAATTCATTGTATTTTAATCAAACCAGTCATTATTTTCAGTAAAACATATTTTCAATAAACATATACAAAAATGTTAGCCTGTCTAATCTTTTTTCTCTGAAGGTGAAGGTGACTTTGCCAGCTGTGAATGAAAATATAGTGGACATTGCTACTGGTCTCCGTCACACTGCAGTCTTAACAGGTACATGACTTCACATTAAATACTGTTATATTGGACTATATTGAGCCTAGAATTGAAAATAATTATTGAAATGCATCAGCTGGCTAGAGCTACCAATCAGACTTATATATACATGTGAATTAAGGTGGAATAACACATCATAACAAAATGGCTGACCTCTAATCGAAACGACATTTCGTTTTATTAAAAGGAATTTATCGACGGCAACATATAACTTTCTCCATAGCCGAGTGGATAAAGTGTCAGGCTTGTGATCGGTACATCCCGAGTTAAATCCCGCAGGGGCTTTTGTTGTTACTTACTGAATTGAATTTTTTAGATATTCATTTTTTATCCCCAAGCTGCAAATTTTTTGCTTATTTGACGTATGTACAGTTTATTTATCATTATATCTTTTATAATCAAATAATTCACTGTTAATTTGAATGACTTTTTCCAGGTGTGTTATTCCACCTTAATTTTAATGCTTAAGGGGAGACAGGACGTTGCAGTGTAAAATTATTTGTCAATAAAAATTTTTGCTTTTCTTAGCACGTTTAGATTTAGATGTCCACTACAACATGCATCATTTTCATGACTACTTTCTTACCTTGCAAGGGAGATATTTTGATAGGAACTATCCCCCTTGTCTGTCATTATGAATTTCTTTAACAATTTCAATTTTCTGCAATAAATATTTTATTTGATGGAATTTATTTGCAAATTATATTCATTAATTTTAAGAATGGAAACAAATTTCAAAATCAATTACAACATTAGCCTTTTTACATAGCAATATCATAATTTTATCAAAATATTGCTCAAATCAGCGCTTCAAATTTTGAAGTTTTTGATTCTAAATTTGAACAAAATGTGATGGCACAAAAAAAACTGTCAATTAATTTTTGAACAAAATTTCATATATCAACCTTAGCATGCGCTTTATTACTTATAAAATTTTCATGGCCACTTTCTTGCCATTCAAGAGAGATACTACAATAGGAATCACTCATACCCCTTATTCTGAAATTATGACCTTTTGTGACAATTTCTGTTTTAAACTATCAAAAAAGTAATGCATTATTTAGATTAATCAATTAACATGAACGGATCATTATCAGAATATATACCTGATTATATTAACCGCTTATGATTTTATACATTTACATTTCTAAAATTAAAATTTTAAATTTCCCCCATCTCATGTTGTGAAAATGACTACTTTAGAGCCGTTGAGTACGGGAAAAAGATCTATCAAATCCTGTATGACGTCATAATGGATAAATGACATCATAGCATCATACAATCAAATCAATTATGACGTCATAATAGAGTTAGTACATCAAAGTATCATTGCAATGAAAGTCACGTGATACGTGTCCTGTCTCCCCTTAAGGTCGGTCGCGGGTTTAAAATTTTGCGCCCTCTGCGCAGGGTATTGCGCATTACTACCGTAAAACGAAATGTAGAGTAAAATGTTTAATATACAGCTTATCGTGTAACATTTTTATTTTAAAAAATTTACTTATCATAAAAATTATTTTTATTGAAATGAATCCTTAGAATAATGTTCAGAAGAATTTTAATCATTTCGCCGCTTCTTCAAAATCGACGTTATCCACGTCGGAGTCAACGTCTTACGATGACGTCAGTTGAGACTTTGACGTAACAATTGACTAAAAAAACGTCGTGCATTTTTTATTGCAGCGTCAATAATTAAAATCGAAAGTATAATTTGCAAAATAAAAACATTTGCGCGATCCTTTCATGTTCTGTGGAGTGGAAAGGCAATTTTTTAATCTATTACAAATGAAATTGATAAATTTGATTCGTAAACATCCTTTTATTCTATACAATTCTATATGTAAAATGTCTACCAAGACATGTTTATAGGACCAAACTATGAGGGCGGATAGCATAAAAACCATCCGGTCAATTTCGTTTTAATTTGGCAAAAAGTTTACTTATACGTTAACCTACCATCGCTGAAAATTAAAAGAAAATCGTATGTTTGTAATTTATTTAATATTAAATTGAAAATGATAATCCCCTTTTTCTATATAATCTTATATAAAATGTCGGGGATACTTCGGACATACGACCAAATTTGAGCGCGGTAAACAGAAAAACTATCCGGTCAATTTACTTTATATTTTGCACATAGTTTACTCATAAGTTGAACTTCCACTGGAAAAAAAATAAAGAAAATCGTATGTTTGAAACATTCTCCCCCGAGACTCCTTAATCATCAGAGATGTCTCACGCTTGTTTTTCTTAACCTTGTTGGTAGGGAACTTGACGTCATAATCCTGTAAGTAATGAGAGAAACACACCGTGGGTCCATCATGGGTTCTGGCTATTGAAATTTGACATTTCGGAGAATCGTCAGCAAAGTTCATACTAAATTTGTTGGAGAATTAACCTTACTTTGTCTTAAAAACATTTTCTTATTAAAAACAATTAATTTTACAATAATTATAAGTTCACCTGAGCTTTTTAGCTCACATGAGCTGAAAGCTCAAGTAAGCTTTTCTGGTCATTTTCTGTCTAACATTCATTTCTTCACCCATCAGTCAGTGTGTCCATCTGTAAAAATTTTATATTTTAAATTAATTACTCCAGAACCACTGGGCCAATTTCAACCAAATTAAAAAAAAAACATTGTAAAACCCTAACCCATTTAAGTGAGATAGTGTTACAATTGGGAGATCCAATTTTACTAAGAATATACATGTATAATGATTACACGTAGAAAAAATCTAAAGATAATGGAGGCTGTAATTTGTGAAATTAATGTAGAAGCAAGCAATTTTTTCATTTTCATTCCTACCATATATCCTGGAGGTCAAAAGGGAGCCACAACTGCTGGGGAAGGTTAATAGGGTTAATATTTTTCAAAGAAATGTATATTTAAAAAATCTGTAGCAATTGAAAACATTTATTTATGTAGTTTGAAAATAGCTGCAAATCTATAGCTCTGTGAAAAAATTGGGTTGACATGCCGTAGAGCTACGTACAGTGCCTCACATACAAAAAACTTGCAATTTATGGTCCACATAAATTTGCTCTAGTCTTGGACTGATTAATCTAATTTCCAAAAACATTCTATACAAATATATGATTCTAAAAAAATTCTCGGACATTTTACTAGTATCTACAGATGTTGTTGCCTCTGAAATTCTTTTAAACACCATCAAAAGCCCCGTAAAGTGAAGTACATGTAAAAATGGTGACTCTTGATCTGCAGGTGAACGGAACATATTTCACAGTTTTCAGAGGTCTGTTAGCATGTTTGAGAGAAAGTCTGAGGCAAGTAAAGCAACAAAATCTGTAGTAAATTGTTTGAAGAATTTAATTGTATTAAGTGTTTCCACAAAATTAGTCAGGAAATTAGGTTAATCAGTCCAAAACTACTGCAGTTAATACATGTACTTGGGTACACGTTGTACGTGGCTCTGGTGAGTTACGGTACGTTGTCCGTGGGTCTCTTGCTGATATTTATAGATCTAAAGTTCTCTTAATAGGTCTTGGATGTCCTATGATTGAATGTGTCTAGATAATAATGAAAAAAATCAAGTGAGCGTAAAGTTGTTATAAAAAAATGTGTGATTATAATTTTTGTCATCAGTCACCATTCAGTTAGAATTAATTTTACTAGTTAACATAAAGTTAAAATTACCAAATAAATTGAATGTGATGTCGACCAATGAATTACAAAATCTTTCCAGTCTATGATTTATGACATAAAAAAGTTCTTGCTTTAAAATGATTAAGAAATGATTTATGTAAGATAGCATACAAAGAATATAAATATAAATTAATTTAACAATTCCAGATCTCGATCTTTCTGCATTGAATTATGTGTTTAAGATGGTATACACCTGGCCCAGAGGCCATAAAACTTTTACATGTACTATAATTTCACTTTAGATCTTGGTCTACATATTCTTTTTGTTAATGTGAGACTTAATTAGATCCAAAGTGAGCTCGTCTAAGTTTTATAGCACATGAGCCTGCTAAAATATTACCTGGTAATCAAGGCAAATCTAACTCCGGTATTGTGGTTTCACTGTAATGCCTTAGACCAACATTTACCTGTACTTATGAAATGAAAATAATAATTAAGGATCTCCATGATTTGTGATGGATTATGATTCTTAGTCAAAAACTTGTGCATTAAAGAGGCTGGGTGGTCAACAAATCAGCCATCAGATCTACCATAAATTTTCAAATATGACCTGTTGAGCTACATGTATATACATGTACTTATAATTACATGTACTTAGTAGAGAGAAATTCCATAAATTTTAGATTTTAAGGTCAGATGACACGTACGTTCCTCAATTTTATATAACTTTTTTCTGGAATTTTGTTATTGATTTACTCTATAATTATAACCTTAACAAGCTTTCTTGCAAAAAATTAGGTTACCTTACCAGGCATCTGCAAGAATTACTAGAGTATGCAATTTCCTATATATATAATCTTATTGAAAATTGTAAAATAATTATCATTTTTCAAGGAACGTGTTAATTGTCAGACCTTAAATTAAATTTCAGTATTTTCCAATATATTTATACAGAGCTCTTCTTCTAAAGGAGATCAATACAGTCAAAATATTCCCATGACCATCCGGCCCTCTTGATATTGGCAAGGGGATAATTGGGTAAATAAAAATCAGATTCAATCATCACAAAATATTTGGAGGGTTTTATGCATGAATATAATATGATTATAGAGGCTTAGTTAGAGATGCTACAAATACTTATCTACACAAAACATCATTCAGAATTATTACATGGGTGATTTCCACGGCTTATTTAAGCGATTGTGGGATAAATAGAAATGTTCAAGACTACCAGTATATGTGCAGCCAGATGTATTTATGATGGATTATTTTTGTTGTTGCTAGTATTAACCTTATTATTCTTAATGTGTTTCTTAGATATTGCAACAAAAGAAACTATCGATATTAAAAAGTTGTTCCCAATCACACTTGCTAGTAAAACTATCTTAATTATTAATCCCCATCTTTTTAATTGATCCTAAAGAAAAATTCAAATTGACCTGATTTAATGACCTTCAAACATTGACGTCTTCCCAAGAAGTGGGTCAGAATTGGGTTGATTTATAGGGATTTGAATTTGGCATTTGTGACAGAAATATGCGCGATTTGCATCTGGTTATAATGGTATTGATGCATGCTTTATTTTTGACAAAATGCATGAATTATTTCTGTTCAAACAAATTTATCTATTGGAGAAAATAGCAGACCAGTATATTTTCAATTGTTGAAAAATCTATTATCTGAAGTAGGTTAATACAGAGTATATAATGTAAGGAGGAAGGAACCTTTTATAGACACTTGAATATGCAATCAGAATGGGTTCAGGGACCCTAAATGTTGAGAAAGAGTAGAGCAATATGTAATAATATTTTTTTTTGTCTGTCATTTGATTTCATTTTGACTGTATGCCAACATGGTGATGTCAATAAACCATTGAATTGAATTGAATTTATTGAACTGGGCCAGGTTACATTGGAAAAGATGAAGAATAAATGGATTAACTGATGCTTTAATTTTATTTTTACATTTTCATAATACAATTTAGTTTGTACATATAATTTTTTTCATTTTGCTAGGTTTTTTTTTTGGGGGGGGGGGGTTTGTGGTGAGACACTTTTGACTATGCGCCAAGATATATAAGGATTAAAGGAACTGAAGCGACTCTTGAAGGAGTTGGAAGGGTGGGGTTTGGGGTTGGTATGCTACAAACAACAAGAAATGGTCAGTCTATCTGCCTGGTAACTCAATCAATCAGAAAAAAAAATAATCACAAAGGGGAAAAAACAAATAACAAAATATAAAAACAAAATTTTTACTCGATTGAATTTTTAATGGAATTGAATGGTACCTAGTACCTAGTTCACCTCCTTGATCTATCAAGTAGTTGCCCAACACTAATTAAATAATTGTGTCACTCTTTTATCTATTTATTTAGTACTAAGTCGTATCAGGCTTTGAACTTGATACACTTGATTGTACAATTGCTTTAAACTATTAAATCGGAATTTTCAAATCTCATAAAAAGAGTACATAGTTATAATGCAATAAGGTATCTATTTGAGTTGTTCTACAGAAATATGTTTCCTTAAATAAAGTGAGGGAATAGCAACAGGTGAAATACTGTTCGTGCCAGTTGAAAAGTTCTTGACTATGAAATGCGAAGCATGTGTCATTTGAATTGTAGAGTGCGGCTGCCATTAACCAATTGAGCTGCATGAGAATTGAGAAGAATGAATAATGCTAAATGTCCATCTGGCAATTGAAAGTATTCTTAAGGATGGAAATATTATAGGCAGAAAGCAAAGAATAGATTGCTGAAAATATGTATTTACAGACAATACAATAATGTGTTATAAACACAAAATAAATTCATTTAAAGTACGGTGAACCAAATGCTTTATTGTTTATATATAGTTAAGATATTTTGACGTGAAACTTTGTTCATTGTTCATTGGTTTTCAGTTGTGAAAAAGCAATGTTAACGAAGTGTCTTAACTTCCCAGCATTCCCAGCACAGTCCCCACATGTTGAACATTTGACTCGGTGTTTATATTTTTATTATCATATATTTTTAGGTCACCTGAGTAAACTCAGGTGACCTATTGCTATCTGTTTTCGTCCGTCGTCGTGCGTTAACAATTTACATTTTTAACTTCTTCTTAAAAACTACTAGGCCAATTGTTCCCATTTTTGGTGTGAAGCATCTCTATAGTAAGAGGAATGTAAATTGTGAAATTGGTGGCTCTACCACCCCCAGGGTGCCACAGGTGGGGCCAAATATGCAAAAAAACAGCCAAATTTTCAAAAATCTTCTTCTCTACTCCCACACATGTGAGGAAAAAACTGATTGCATGGTTATGATGTCCATGAAGCCCTCTACCAAAATTGTGAAATTCATGGCCCCTGGGTCAGGGGTTCAGGCTCTAGGGTGGGACCAATATGGTCATATAGTAAAAATGTATTAAATCTTAAAAAATCTTCTTCCCTACTCCCATAGATATTTGTTAAAAACTAAATACATGGTTATGATGTCCATGAAGCCCTCTACCAAAATTGTGAAATTCATGACCCCTTGGTCAGGGGTTCAGGCTCTAGGGTGGAGCCAATATGGTCATATAGTAAAAATGTATTAAATCTTAGAAAATCTTCTTCTCTATTCTCATATATATTTGTTAAAAACTAAATGCATGGATATGATGTCCATGAAACCTTCTACCAAAATTGTGAAATGTATGGTCCCTGGGTTGGGTTCAGGCTCTAGGGTTGGGCCAAAATGGCCATATAGTAAAAATGTATTAAATTTTAGAAAATCTTCTTCTCTACTCCCATATATATTTGTGAAAAACTAAAGACCTGGATATGATGTACATGAAGTCTTCTACCTAAATTGTGAAATTTATGACCCATGGGACAGGTGTTTAGGCACTAGGATGGGGCCAATATGGCCATATAGTAAAAATGTATTAAATCTTAGAAAATCTTCTTCTCTACTCCTGTATATATTTGTGAAAAACTAAAGGCATGGATATGATGTCCTTGTGTTAAGTGGCATCAAATAGTGTCTAGGTCATGGGCCCCAGGGGTGGTCCTGTCCCACCTCAAACAGGAAGTGCCAGAATATCTTGAAAACAGTTAAGAACCCTACCCCTAAACCATATATATTCTTGTTCCCTGTGTTAAGGGCCATCAAATGGTATGAAGGTCATGGGCCCTGGGGCTGGTCCTGACCCCCTCTTAAACAGGAAGAGCACAAATATCTTGAAAATGGTTAATATCCCCACCCCTAAACCATATATATTCTTGTTCCTTGTGTTAAGGGCCATCAAATGGTATGTAGGTCATGGACCTCAAGGGTGGTCCTGACCCCCCTCAAACAGGAAGGGCCCAAATATCTTGAAAACGGTTAAGAACCCCACCCCTAAACCATATATATTCTTGTTCCTTGTGTCAAGGGGCATCAAATGGTATGTAGGTCATGGGCTCTGGGGATGGTCCTGACCCCCCTCAAACAGGAAGTGCACAAATAACTTGAAAACGGTTGAGATCCCCACCCCTAAACCATATATATTCTTGTTCCTTGTGTCAAGGGGCATCATATGGTATGTAGGTCATGGGCTCTGGGGGTGGTCCTGACCCCCCTCAAATAGGTAGTGCCCGAATATCTTGAAAACGGTTAATATCCCCACCCCTAAACCATATATATTCTTGTTCCTTGGGTCATGTTAGTTCACCTGATATATAGTAAAGGACCCCTGGAAACATCATGAAACTTTGTGGGTCATCCCTACTCTATATGATAGCCTCGTTCGTTTGGGAGACTTTATAATCGCCCCGATTATAATTACATCTTGTTTTCCCTTGCTTCTTCCTAATGGAGTTATCTTCCTTTGCTTGTTCATATTTAGTAATTAATCATTGAATATAATGTTATTATAAAGAAGTTGTATGATCAAAAGAGTTATGCAAGGCTTTTTATCATTTGAAACAAAAACAGTTTTTGAACTTTCAAAATAAACAAATAGACTCGTTAATAGTAAAGTAATAATTGGCTAACTAAAATCACTGATATAAAGGTAAAATGATTTTGGTATATATGCCAGATGGTGATTCTCAACGAATGTTGAATATTCAAAAACTGGAACAGGAGAAGTGAGTAACTCATAATGGCTTTTATCGATAAAGCTGGGTTTTTTTTTCGTTTGTTTAAATGCCCACAGGAAGAGTTTCTGTCTGCCCCGGGGGGATGGGGGATGGGGGATGGGAGGTTGTTTTAGATAAAACATGAATAGTAGCCACCTTGTTATTATTATTAAATTATTTTCTATCAGAGTCTTGCACCTTTTCAGTATCAGGTCATGCACTCTTTTATGATCTTTTAAGTTTTTCACTAAAATTATAGGTTTAATAGTCCTTTTTGAAAGATTTCAGGCAGGGAGGTGGTCGTCATTACAAATTTAAAAATTTTCTATTCCAGAATAAAACTTTATTAAATGAATATATGAGACTCCTTGACAAGTTTGTGTATGGGTTATGCTACTCAGGTGACCGTTAAGGCCTATTGGCCTCTTGTTTCAAATAGGATTCAACGTAAAAGGAAATTGATACTGTATCAATGAAGATGGTGTGCACTAATTTTAATTACAGGTGGCAAATAATATTTTGAACCCTGCAAAATATTGAACACACGGGCTCAAAATATTGCTGCAAAATATTAATCAAACCACCACCACCCCACCCCTCCACCCCCCATTTCCAATGGGAATTGAAAATAGGAGTGAAGTTCAATATTTCGCGGTTGCAAAATATTAAACATGGGTTCAAATGTCGCTGCAAAAAATTGATTAACCCCTACATTCCAATGGGAATTGAAAAAAATAGCTAGAGGAGGGAAGTTCAATATTTTGTGGCCATAATATTTTGAACCCCATCTCAAATAGCAAGAGAAAATGGGAGGGGGTCAACATTTCACAGACATAATATTTTGAACCCCTTCCCAACTGGAATAGAAAAGAAGAGGGAAGTTCAATATTTTGTAGCCATAATATTTTGAACCTGATGATATTTTTAACCCCCTTTCCAATGGGAATTGAAAATAGGTTGGGGATTCAATATTTTGCATCCATAACATTTTGAAGCCCTTTTCCATGGGAATAGAAAATTAGAGGAGCGTTCAATATTTCGTCGCCATAAAATTTTTAACTCCCTTTCCAATGAGATTGAAAATATGAGGAAAGTTCAATTTTTTCAGCCATAATTTTTTGAAACCCCTCTGAAATAGCAAAAGAAAATGGGGGTGGGGGGTCGATATTTCGCAGCCATATAGGAATTGAAAATAGGAGGGGGGGGGGGTGTACATATATTACATCCATAATATTTTGAACCATGGGCTCAATATTTCATAGGAGGTTAAATATTTCACAGCATGATATTGAACTTTGTGTCTAAATATTGCATTATATTTTGAACCCGGGTTCAATAATTTGTCGTATCAAAATAATATACTGTAAACCAACTTTTATTCATGTGCTAGAAATTTTCGCGAGATTAGCGAGAGCGTCATCATCGCAAACATTTCTCGCTGCAAACCAGTCCTTGTCATATGGTTTTTATAGCAACACGGGTCTCGATAAGGCTCGGTCGCGAACATTAGTCGTCGCGAACCAGTTTATCGGAAGTTAATTGCAAAATAAAGTCGCCGCGAATAAAAGTTGGTTTACAGTATTACCATACATGACACCAGCATTGGGATTTTTCTCATCAGATTTGTTTTTTAATATTGAGCTGTGCAATGTTATTTGACAGATATTAGTAAGTGTCATATCCAATTGAATAGTTATTACCTAAATCATTTTAATGTACAGATATACTTATTTTAAAGCTGAACACTACTCATTAAAGGCATTGTGCACCATATTTCTATTTCATTGCTGCTATTACTACATCCCCTTTATAAGCCGCAGACTTCTTAACAGTTCAAAGTATTTTGCTGTAGATCGAGGTCTCACCTGTTTGAATGTACGTCTTACATCGCAGTGTTACTTGGTTGAAATTATCAAATTTTTAAGCTTTTTTTTTAAGCCATGATAATACCAACATAAAATTTACAGATTAATGCATTACCGGTATTTACAAACAGAAAATGCACGTAAAACAAGAAATAAATGCACAAAATCTAAGACCTCAAAAGGATTACTACACTTCAGCCACGTTAAAGTTAAATCCTCCTCATTGCCATTTAGGTGCATACGGCCGGTGCTTATACCCAGTACCCGATTTTAGCTGGGTAGACTGAGACAATGTAGATAAAGTGCCTTGCCTTGCCTAAGGGCACAATACACAACATCAAGTGACCAGCGACCTTTCGGTTACTGGCCTAACGCCTATGACCACTGAGCCATGTGTAACGAATTAATGGGTTTATATACCTGTGCTTACGTATGAGTGGTGTTAAGCTTTGATGAAGTTTCATCAGTGAGAGGCAATCAATCAATCAATCAATCAATCAATCAATTTTAAACCAATGAAACTTAGCTGCCAGGGTCTTGATATAAGATCCATGTAAGAATAAGTAGTAACTACTATTTTGATAAATGTGTGTAAAGATATTTACTATCAAATTTTTTACAGCTGAAGGGAAAATCTTTTGTTGGGGAACAAGAAGAAAAATCAAGGATAAAGAATTGCTGACCCAAATGATAAAGAAGTGTTCCAAGACACCTGTTCTAGGTAATGTATTTCACCTGTTTATTACCTGTATAACAAAAGCTCATCACACTAATGCTTTTGGTCTTCGGTTGTCGTCTCAACAATTTCACATTTTTAATTTCTTCTTGAAATCTACAAATCTAATTGGTTTGAAGCATCTGTAGGACAAGAAAAATTGTGAAATTTATTTCCTTACCTGCTAAAAAAGGCATAATTTTTTTATGAAATCTTTTCCTCTACTCCCACACATGTGAGAAAAAAACCAAAATGCATGGTTATGATGTCAATGAAGCCCTTTACCAAAATTATGAAATTTATGGCCTTAGGTCAGGGGGTTTAGGCCCTATGGCAGGGCCAATATGGCCATATATATAGTCAAAATGTATTAAATCTTAGAGAATCTTCTTCTCTACTTGTCTTCTATATACATTGGAGAAAAACTAAACGCATAGTCATGGTGTTCATAAAGCCCTCTACCAAAATTGTGAAATGCATGGCCCATGGGTCAGGGGTTCAGGCCCTAATGTGAGAGCCAATATTGCTTTATAGTGAAAATGTATTGAAACATGGAAAATCTTCTTCTCTACTCCCCCTGGGTCTGCGGTTCAGACCCTTGGGTAGGGCCAATATGGTCACATAGTGAAAATATTTAAAATGTTATTTCTTCTGGAGTACCCATACTGAATGCATGTTGTGTGAATTATAAATGAAACTGAATATTATTAAAGATTGACCATGAAAGGCCTGCCTGTCTCATCGTACCAAATGATTATAATTTTTGGCCCTCGGAGCTAGGTTATAGATAATCTGAGATTCCTCCGACTCATGCCCCCCCCCCCCCAATTTATCAATTGATGTTTTCAAAAATCAAATAAGGAAAGTGGAGGTGACAGTCAGAGGAGTCTTGGATTAAGTTAAGAATTAAGAACATATTAGACAGAGCAATGTTATATTAATGATAATTAAGCAATACATAAATAGAAGCAGAAGTTTTAAAAGTTTAAATTTATTAATCCTTTAAGTATTACACCAGATAGAATCATATACTGTAAACCAACTTTTATTCGCGTGCGAGAAATTTCCGTCAGGTTCAGGAGAGCCTTGTTGACACGAATATTTCTTGCCGCAAACCAGCCCTTGTCGTTTGATTCTTATAACAACATGGATAAGGCTTGGTCGCGAAAATTAGTCGTCGCGAACCAGTTTATCTCCAGTAAATCGTGAAATAAAGTCGCCGCGAATAAAAGTTGGTTTACATGAGTATTAATGCAATAAAATATGTGCACTGCAAAGTGGAAAACAAATTAACAAATTCAATAACACTTGGGGAAAGATGGTTCCCCTTTTTAACATACTGATAATTCTCTCTCTCTCTCTCTCATATTTCACTCATACTTTCATGTTAAATACTGAAATCTGATTGGTTTAGACTCAGTTGACAATCCGTTCCCATACCCTCAGCGTTAGCAACACACTTAGCAACGGGCCGATAGAACGAATTGTTACATGCGCGTAAATCATGCGCGTACGGTTCGCCGTAGAACTCACGTCTTTTCTATATAAAAGCAGTAAAACTTGCTATAAAATTAAGACATTCAGTATAATAAAATAAATAGTGCCTGTTTGGGAGGGTACCAGTTGAAATTGACACCCCTCGAAAACCATTGTCAACCTCCGCTTCGCGTCGCTTGACAATGGTTTTCTCGGGGTGTCAATTTCATCTGGTACCCTCCCAAGCAGGCACTATTTATATAATGTACATATACTTTATTTAGCGGAAGTCACATTCCATAAAACACTAAATACAATTTAAAGCCAAATGTAATATGATTACTGTAAACAGTAAGTAAGTAATAAGGCAGTCTACCATTTTATTTTTATCATTTAAATGCCCTGGCGGAAGAAATTTTGTTTGGCCCCTTGGGATGGGTATTTAGGTAAGACATGTACAATGATAGGCATCGTTTTATTAATAAGTTGTTAACAAAGTGCATTTTTCCTTTCTTCTAGAGTCACAGGATGGAGACAAGTTTGTGAAGATATCTGCTGGTTCATTTCATACATTGGCACTCACAGGTAAAATACTTCAGAATTTGTCCATGATTGCATGACTTTTTTTTTCTTTAAAATTTTGAGATAGACATGAATAAGAGAAAAATATGGTTATAAGACCATAATAGGAATCATGTTAACCCTCTCATTTGCTTATTACCGGTATTACATGTATAATTATTTATATGTTTTGTATGGTATTTTCATGTTTTGAAAAAATAAGAGTCCTCTATTTTTGAAAGAAAATGGTAACTTATGGTGTTTCGGAACTTTCAAATATGGAGTTGCAACACAGCATAATCCTTCACCTGGTCATTCCATGTTGGTTTACGCTATTTCCAAATCTTTGTTTGATGGTCCAATTGTTAAAATCGCTTGTGGTTGGACACACTGCCTTGTCCAGTCAGGTAACTATAAAGAAGTCTTTTTTGTTAACAGTAATCTTTTATACATATAAACTGTAAATTCCTTATATTACGTGAGTAAAAATTGAGTGCAGAAACTTTAACAATTGCCTTTGTTCAGAAAAAAATAAGTTGCCAAAATTTAACATATAAGAGAAGTAAGGACTATAGTAGGAAATCGTATATTCTTTTTCAATATCAAAACGATGTTTACATGCTTATCACAAAACATGCAGCTTTGCAAGTCAAGTTTACTGTTATGGTCAAGTTAAAAGATATAATCAGTCATCATTAAAGCCACGTGTGGAATTGCAAAGCTTCTCTTTTTCCTTGGCGAGGATAATATCGACATGTCTTGTAACTAATGTAATCGCAGAAAGTGTGGCTTCTTTCATCGTTCAATGTAAAACACATGCTTGAAAACTTGTCATTTACCAGCCTTAAAAAAGCGTTTGTGTGCCTCCGATTCAAAGTCACGCGCTAATTTCAAACCCGACGATATTTTTTGACCACAATGGCTTCCAAAATGGCTATCTATCAAAACAAAGAACGTATTTTGAAGAAAAGCGGTAGATTTTTAAATAAAAGCGGTAGGCGGGAGAAAGAGCTAAAAAGCGGTAGACTTCCGCGTAAATCGGTAGAGTTAACATGTATGACTGTAAATTCTTAACAAATCTTTTCAAGTTTTACCAGGGATGTATAGTATATACGTCCCTGGTTTTACAATTATAATGAATTCGGATATAACAAATTTATGGAAAAAGCGATCTGATTTTGATTCCCATATAAGTGAATAATAACGAAATTTAACACAATTTTTTACAACTTAAAAAGTTTGCACTACTTTTTAACATAATAGTTTGAATAAATTTATTTTCACATATTAAATTCTTCAATTCAACAATCCGATTATTAATGCATCAAAAGAATGTATTTTCATTTTAACTCTCAATAAGCAAAAATCGTAGTCTGGTGAAAGAAAACATGTAAATAGTGAATTCACTATAGTTATTACCAGTATTACGAATTCGTTATACGGATATAACAAATTACGGATATAACGAAGTAAACCCATTGGTCCCTAGGACGTAGCTATAACCGAGTTTTACTCAGTTTAACTTTTGTAGATGTGCATGTATAGTGATGGATTAATTTCTATGAGGCCACTATTTTTATTAGTTGTTTTTAAAGACCAACCTACCCAAATTTTTAAGAATTTGAAAAAAAAAAAAATTTCTATGGAATCAGGTGAATTAATGTAGCCAAACCATTATTTTATTCACTTGAAAAATCAGCATAAATAAAATGAGATTTGCTGGAAAAAGTCTTGAAAAAACATCTAATAAACAATTGGTATTGAATGTATTTATTCCAGCCAGTGGAAGAATTTTTTCATGGGGAAGAGGAGATTATGGTCAGCTAGGTAGATCATGTGACCAATCACATGATAACAATCCACAACCTATAGAAGATCTACAATGTGTGAATTCCTTGAAATGTGGATCTGAGCATAACTTAGCCATAACGGGTAAAAGCTAAGCTTTTGAAGATTAGTTGAGATGGCTGGTCATCACCATTCTTAGACCATTTAAGGCTCCTTGAAAAGATGAGCTTTGTTTAAGTATTCAAATTCATCATTAAAACCAACATATTTAAGAATTTTAATGCTAGATTATAATAGTTTAATTGGCTGTAGAAATCATAACAGTGTTCACAGAGGTCTGATGGGTATTTGTTGACCACCCAGTACCCTCACATCACAATTTCCGGTATCTGTGTGAGCATTGTTAGAAATTCCAAAGGGAAAGGTCAAAAGTGGGGATAAAAAGCTCTTGACAGATAAATTGATTGTCAAGAGCTTACCACAATTAAGTTGAGAGTGAATCCACCTAGAATATACTTTAACATGGGCCATTGATTTGTTTGGCCTCCTTCAACCTCTTGCATTGGAATTCAGACTAGATCTGTAATCAAATGACAGGTTCCTCTTGTACTGCAAAAAGCAAGATGTTTTCTGCTGATATAACAGTAGTATTAACTTGTTTACTTATTTGAAGACTGATATTGCGTCATTTTCACTAGTCAAGGGTTTTCGGTAAACTCTTTTCCCTGCTTGTGGAGAATGGAGTGGACCAAAAACCCCTGGCTAGCAAAGATAACATTGTGTAGATTAGTACAATGGTAAAAACCAACAGTCATGAAAGACTCTGTAAATGAACTTTTATAATTCCCTGCATAACTGCAATTTAAGTTCTACAAATGTACCTTCATCTGAATAAATTTTTTTGGTAGATGATGGACAATTATTCACCTGGGGTTGGAATGAACATGGAATGTGTGCCACAGGAGATGAAATCAATGTTTTCAGACCAACACATGTGAAGGCCATGTCGAACCTTCTTTCTATTGACTGTGGGGCTGGTGCTGGACATTGCTTCCTTCTTTGTCAAGACAAAGACTGAAAATAGAGTTAGAATGGCCAGGCTGTTGGCCTTGAATGCTATACCTCTCGTGTGGAATACACAAGACTAGATCAGCCGGGAAAAGAGGACAGAATTTATGTCTCTTTAGCTGATTGCGGACCAACCGATTTCTTGACCTCTTCTCCTCAACCTATTGCAACTACATGTATACCAGTATTCATATCATAAAGAGAGATGGTTTGAAAACATTCTTAAAATGCTATCATGATCTTGAAGATCAATACAGTATAACTAGCATTAAAGAAGACTTCACTTTTTCTAAAGTGAAATTAGATAACAGGTTATTGCATTGGAGCAAGACATGATCAACTGCTAGCTTTTTTACTTGGATGCTTAAAAAGGAATCTAAATAAATTTTGATTTTAAGATAATATATTCTTCATCATATATCTGCAGACATTTGTATAATGGCATTGCAATTCTATTCTGTCTCTCCATCTATTTGCTGTCACCATTTTTAGCACTTCCTTGTCAAATGGCTATGGTTATTGTGTGATGTGCATTAACTTTTTGGAATGTGAGCAAGAACCTTTTGGCCGGTTTTTATCAAATGATGATATCCCTATATATAAACACATGTGAGCGGCCCATTTGTATGCAATGAATACAATGATTTTTTAAGAAAACCTTATTTATTCCTGTATCATTCCCATTTATCACATCATACATAGCTTTATGGAACACTTCCATATTGTCACATTCCTTCTTTTTATATACAGTTGAACTTCGATATCTCGAACACTGATATATCGAATACTATGGATATTTAGAAGTGATTTGTAAGTCTCAACCACTTATTTTTTAAGTATTTTGCCCTCAATATCTCGAATACTCTGATATCTTGAAGTTTTTAAACAACCCCATCTTGTTCAAGATAAAGAAGTTTGACTGTAATTTGAAATTAAATATTAGGTTTTTGTTCTACAACCTTGATGTCAAACACGAAGCTCTAATTAGGTCAAAGCCTCAGTAATTTATTTGCGAGTCACTAGCTCGAAACCAGCTGAGGCTTTTACAATTTTTACCTTCAATGGGAAGAATCAGTATATAAACAGCAAAATATATGTAACAACAGTTCAATGTATCGAGTTAATGTGTTTTTGGTCCCATGATCATTCAGTTAGAAAAAAATATGATTGATATCAAGTTAACTGGAATGCAAATTTTAAAACGGTCAATATTAATTTGAATGCACTGAACCATAAAAAAAGTGCATATGGACCTCCAACTATTGTTTTGATTCGGATGCTATTGCTTTAATGTTACTTTAAAGAAGATGAATTTAAATTGCAGAGCCTTACATGTACCTCTAAAAGTTTTGCTCTGGCACAAGATACTAGCATATTCATCGAATACCAGTTTGTTTAGCAAGTAGTGAATGGAATATACCAGTAAGTGAATGGGAGGTTTATTTCTTTATTAAAACACTGCTGTGATGTCATTCCTTTGTTCCAGCAGTCTAATTTTACCTGTGACAGTCCGATATTTGTGAGCTTCTTAATACCAGACCGTTACCTGTGGTTACAGTACTGATATCCTTCAAAATCGGACTGTCTCAGGTAAATCAACAATGGCAGTGTTCTAAGTACGATATATGCCTCAAACACTTCTGTATGAAAAAATATCAGACAGTTCTCGGCCCTAACAGGCCTCGAATCTGTCTGATATTTTTCATACAGAAGTGTTTTCGGCATATATTTATTACATATGTGTTATATTAACAGTGAAATTAAATTTTTCACCTGTTTTAGAATATACTATTCATGTAAATCTAGAATTGACGCCAATGCAGGTGTTTAATGATTGTAATCAGAAAATAATTATTATTGCGTATTGACCAGGTAAATAAACATTCTCAACATATATAATTGGAATGAGTTGGCAGTATTGGTAGGCAGCAACAAGGATGGGGTACCCCCCCCCTCTTTTTTTGGACAGAATAAAATGGTCTTGAAAGTTGATACAATAACAAGATAAATCCCCTCTTTCCATTGATGAATTTGAGGTTTTATTTATTGGTTTTTAGCTCACCTAAGCTGAAAGCTCAGGTAAGCTTTTCAGATCCCTTTTTGTCCAGCATGAGCTTCTACGCTGTTTGACATGTAGGCCTAAGTGAGTAAAACAAAATGCGGAAGACAAAAAAAAATTTCAAAAAAATTGTGTACAATTTTTAAAATTTTATAGCATATTTCAAAAGAAAGTACTCGCAATATGGAAGCCTCTGGTACCTTAAATAATCTTCATGTAATTGCAACTTAATTTAAGGTGGCTCGACACACCAGTGCATTATTTGATGGATCGATAAAGAATCATTTTTGAAAAAAATATTGTACAAATTTGAGACCGGTACCGAATTTAATAATTCGGTATTTAATTATTTTATATGAATTTTTATGGTGCATTTTTTAGATAAAAACCGGAAACATCGTTTCGGCTGCGAACAGGATAATTTGGAGCAAAAAAAAAAAATTATACCAATTAATGCACATTGCACAATACAATTATCTATAATTAAATACATTTCAAATACGGCGAAATAAACTTTATATTTTTGAAAAAAAAAATTATGAAATTAAAATCAAGATTTGTTGATATTTTTTAAACCTATGGATAAAAACTACAAATCAACTGTCACTCGCATTCGCAAACAAGCCTCTTTGATTGCGCGGATCTGGAGATCTAGAGGAGGGGGGGGGGGTCTAATACATGTATTTACATCCAATAATTTATATTTCTTATGCAAACGTATTGTAATGCATATAACATGTCTTCATGGAATTTGCACCTCTCATCTCTCCTCTGTCATCAACGTTCGCGGATCCAGAAAATTTTTCGATTGGGGGGGGCGGGGTCTTCGTTCGTCCAGAAATGCGTTCGCCCTTGACGCCGTTCGCCCTAGTTTTTGTTCGCCCTAGGTCCGTTCGCCCTTTATTCCGTTCGCCCAAGGTCCGTTCGCCTTATTTTAACACAGGACTAATGCAGTTGTATATTTTCATATTTGTGTAATTATATATCTCTTCATAATTTTGAAAATGATCATTTTAAAAATTATGAAGAGATATAACTGTTATAATTACACAAAACAACACTATTATAGCGCCATTACAAAATAAATACATGTAATAACTTGACCAATTTACTGACTTATTGCCACGGTGAATATTTATTTAATTATGGTTACAGTTTCATATTCAGTCTACATATATATATCTTTAACGTTAGAGATCAAAGGATTTTGTTCTGATCGGGATCGGGTATAGTAAATTCTTCAAAGATCAAATAGCTCATCCGCTGCATACCTTCTATATAACGTTAGACCAATTAATGTCTCGATTTCTTTAATTGTTTAAAACACAATGCGAATCAATAAAAAAGACCATCAAGACAGTTATCAGTATAATTTACTGCTTTAAAATCTAACAGTTAGACCAATTACTGTATGTCTTTTTGAATAAATGAAATCATAATTTAAAATGTACGAACAATTTGTAAAAGTAAAAATATTCAAAAAGTCATTCATTCAAAAAGTCATTGTCGGAAACCAAAGGTTGATTACGCGTCGATCCTCTCTCCATCACCGGTCGACGCGTAATTACATGGCGTAGTTAACCGTACGTGGGTTTCCGACGATGTCAAAAAATTAAATGAAAAAAAATAATTAACTTAAAGTTATAAGGTTTATTAATAACAAGGAGCGAACAAGATTTAGGGCGAACGACAGTTAGAGCGAACGGACCTTAGGCGAACGGACTCAATCGAACAGGTAGATAGGGCGAACGACCGATACCGGTCCGAGGCCTATATTTACCAATCTCTCACCAGAGGGCGTTCCGCAAGCTTCACTGAGTGTTGAAGCACAGCGTAATACGCCCTCTGGTGAGAGATTGTATATTTACGGGAATATTTCAACGTGAATTTGATACATTTGAATGGAAGAAAATAACAGCCGAAATATACGATAATTTCATATTGTATATTAACCTTACATCATATTTCAAAACAGATTCTCTAATATTACATCGATGTCTTATGGATTGAGCCACCTTGATAAAAGAACTCGAAATGTTCTTAGAACGAGCTACTCTATACCCTGCAAGAAAACCGAGCCCGAAAACATTTCCCAAATATTGTAAATTATCATGTATGATGTCTTCTCTCGGCAGGAGCTCAGTTGGACAAGGGAAGAAAAAGGTTCAGGTAAAATGCAACATATAATCTTGTTTCAAAACTTATGCAATATTGCTCTTTTATTCCAATTCACACCTGTATTAGATTTTTCAAGGATCTCGAATTTCCTCTAAATACTTGCAGATTTCGTTTATCATAAGAGATGAAGTTGAAAAATACAATAGATCAGGAGTTAATGCTATTCAACATGATCCAGATTTGAAAAGGCTCTATTCGGCTGGAAGAGATTCCATTATACGAATATGGGATACCCGAACAAAAAAGGTTAGTTGATGAATAACATTTCATTTTACTTGGTGATAACAGTAACTGAGTAACAGTGAGGTCAAGTTAAACATATTAAGCACTGAAAAAAGAAGGTGCTTTTTCAGTTACTTCAACATCAGTTTAATTAATTGAATTTATCTTATTGTCTTATGCAAGCTCAAAGACATTCACATATGAAACATTTGACCTATGAATTAAGTTTATTTTAAAACCCTTCTGTGACATTTGAAGGTACTTGATAGTTATAAATGAAATTTATGAATGTTACATCGTGATGTTGAAAATAATACATTAACTAGGATCTTTGATATTTGTAAATAATCATGGACCTTAGTTAATTACTTTTTTCTCTTTGTAGGATCCCTATCTGAAATCAATGGAGCACCATATTGACTGGGTCAATGATATAGTGCTATGTTGTCGAGGAAGAATAAGTAAGTTTACTGTCCAACTTCTTCATTGTAAATACATTTATGTGTTGTACTTAGAGAAAGATTTGTTTCAGTTTGCTTGATAATCCAGTCAACTTTGTAATACATGCACTATATGGACCCTTTAGTGTTTACTTTGTTTCCACATTTGAGCTTTATTAAGATATTGGCACTCTATCTATTCTTATAAATATATTTTCAAAAACTTCAGAATTATTGGTTAACCTTTTGAATAAGCATAATAAACAAATAATGTCTAATTAACATGGGTTTTTCTTAATGCTTATTCAATGGTTTAAAGTCATTAAAAGATTGTGATAATTTGCTGAATGGCAGAACTTTAATAGAGTCATTTTTACGTCAATGTCATCTCACGAGATTTGTTATACGGGAACAAAAGTGATCAAACACAATTCAGATACAGTATCATCCATGCGAGTACAGTGTATTACCTATACATGTACTGGTTAGTCTATCTAATGAAATGTAAAGTACTATTCATACAAACACTTAGTAGCATCCATACAAAGTAATCAGACATAAAGCATAATGTAGTGAATATGAAGAAAATGTTTAAGTGCAGTACTTAATGTAAAATGGAATGTATATTTCATTGTAAATATTGTGAGTTAATTGCGTTAATTTTTTTCATGTCCAAAATAAGTTTACTGTATTGAAGATTGTAAATGTTGTTATTTTTGTTTTACAGTGTTATCTGCTTCTAGCGACAGCACAATAAAAGTCTGGAATGCACATGAAGGAACGTGTATGGCTACATTACGTCCGCACAGGGTAAGAAGTCCACATTGAATCCCACACATGCTGGTACATATCATGTACATGTATATTTCTAGAAATACAGTTACTTAGATAATTTCTAGGATTTAGTTCTCAACCCCAAAGAAGTAACATCCCCTGAGACAGCTTCATTTAAAGTAAAAGAATCTTGATGTGAATTTAAACAGCAAACAATCAAGCAATCAATTTTTGAGGCCATTGGTGCTTAAGAATATTTTTTTTTTTTTGGTTTATGGATGATTATAAATTCTCACATCAATTAATATGACTAAGCACATTCTGTTCAAGAATGCTACATGTATGAAGATATTTTGTAATCACAAGATGCCTTTTGCAGGACTATGTTAAATGTCTAGCGTATGCCAAGGATGTTGAGGTGGTAGCATCTGCAGGCTTAGACAAGACAATATATCTGTGGGATGTCGAAGAATTGGCAGCCCTTACCTCCACAAATAACAATGTCAAAGGTAAAACTCTGATGGAAAGCAGGCTTCTCAAACATGCTACCATTACTTTGTAAGAGAGTTTTTTTTCAATGCACAAACATCTACTAGAATGGGTATTGGTAATGTTTTAAAAAAAAGATAGTTTAATGTACAATAAATATCATTTATTTAAAACAGGGAAACATTTTGCCACCAGTATCTTCATTATTTGAACAGTATCAATAGTTTAGCATGTGACCAAAATCTGTGTAAAGTATAGGAAAAAGATTAATGAAAATAATTGCTTGTCAAATAATTCAAAAAAACCATTTGGCCATCCAAAACTGGAATATTCTTGCATCATCAAAATTATTGACACATAACATGTTTAATCAATCTATGAATAATTACAGAGTCCAAAGTCCATGAGAAGTCCTCTATCTACAGTTTAGCTATCAATCCCCCAGGGACAATTCTAGCCTGCGGATCTACAGAAAAAGCAGTGGGGGTGTACTCTGTGGGGGTAATGGATACAAGGGGTCCCCAGGATATAATGAGGCTGAAAGGACACACTGATAATGTCAGGGCTCTGGTGTTGAACAGGGACGGAACACAGGTATTTCTTACTGACATTCTTTGCCATCATCCAAAAAATATCCACAAAATATGTATGCCTAGGAAATTTCATTCATTGCCAGATTTAAAAAGCCAGTTTTTTATTTGAAGGATATAATTACGGTATGAATTTTGTATCCGATTTAGTACATGTATCTTATTATTTAATTGCAGTTTATTAGAATTTAATTTACTATAAGCTTTTGGAACAAGTGTTCCACATTTATGAATAATAACAGTTCAGTAATTTCCACAAAGATCTACAATTTTCTTCAGAAATCTCTGAGTCATTTGGAATAATTTCTTGTTCCAGTGTTTGTCTGGTAGTTCTGATGGAACGATACGCCTCTGGTCCCTGGGACAGCAGAGGTGTGTGGCCACCTACCGTGTCCATGACGACAGCGTGTGGGCGTTACAGGCCAATGAATCATTTACCACGGTCTACTCAGGGGGGCGAGACAGGAGGGTCTGGGCCACAGACCTACTGAATCCCGACTACAGAACACTTATATGTGAGGAAAAATCTCCCATATTGAAGGTACACATCTGATATTTCTTTGTTGACATTTTATCATTTACAGGAGCTTAATCAATTTACTGAAAGATTGTGCTGAGGTACATTTTTTTGCTCAGTATTGACTAGACTTTTGATAAGAAAATTTTTAAGTGATGATTGCCTTAAGTGATAAAAATCCCATATTTAAATATGATATAAATGTATTTTATGTTACCGGTATCACTTTACGTTTGCATTAACATAGACACTCCCTTTTTTCATGTGTGTAAGTAAATTACAGTAAATAGAAAAAAAAATGTAAGATATTGAAAGATTGTACATGTACCAGGTAAATTTTTTCAGTGCTGACTAGACTTAAGATTATTTTTGAAGCCATGATTGTCTGTAGTGATAGAAATCCCATGTCTAAATTTGATAATTCATGTTACTACTGTAGGTTAAACAGAATATCACTTCATGTTGTCTCTGGAATAGACTTTTACCAAGAAATTGAACTTGAGTAATTTAAGAATACATAGAAAAAGAAATTTATAAAGATTTGATTTGTTACAGCTGGAACTAGTGAAAGGGGACACAGACTACGACTCTATGTGGGTGGCCACTACGGACTCCACCATCAAAAACTGGGTGTGTTCTCAACAACTTCAATTTTTAGTTGCTTTCATCAATGCTTTACAGAAAATAGCTTGAGCACTATAGTTACTACCATCTTCTACATTCTTAGAGTCTTTAGTACAAACATGATGTTTGATTTTACTATTGATTTCATTGGAACATTCTTATGAGAATCAAATACATCTTCTGCATGGGATCAGTAGAGGGAATACTGTTATGACAATGTTTAATTTGCCAAGATTGCCAGAATTGGAAGTTGTATCATATCAATGTTTTCTCAGTAACTAGACAGAAGTACATGTACATTGTTTATGATCTGACATGCAATTTGTTTTATTTTTGTAGTCCTTGAAGAATATACAGAAAAGACTGTCAGGGGAATATGACAATGAAAATATCAAACCAGTGTATACACAGCCAAACTCTACAATCAAAGGTTGGTACAATACCAGTACAGTATTCATACAAAAACAAAGTCTGTATTCAAGGTAGATTGAGTGTAAGTTTGTCAGTACTAAGTACCTGTGTATAAATCCTTATATATACACAATAAAGGTACAGTTGAACTTCGATATCTCGAACACTGATATCTCGAATATAATGGATAAGTCGAAGTGATTTATAAGTCCCAACCACTTATTTTTGAAGTATTTTACCCTCGATATCTCGTATACTCAAGAGATTTTAAACAGTCCCATCTAGTTCGAGATAACGAAGTTTGACTGTATTTTATAATGTACAGTACATGCAGTACCGTATGAAAATATGTGTATGTTTACATGTACATGTAGGTTAAAGATCAAACAAGTTTCTGGTACCAGTGTTATGTAATACAGGGTTAGTTTTGCCCAATCACAGGTTGCAAAGCTAGATTTTGCCCCGTTTTAAAGTTGCCCCAACAGAGTTGTAGTTAAAGAGAAATAACTTGCAGTTGTTTTATGTTAGCCCATTGTCAATGTGGGCAAATTGGATGAAAATAGAACATGGGGAAATTTCCCTGTAAATAGAATGTTCATGTAAATCTAAGCAACCTATTACAAAAAGGAATGTTAATATGTTCAGCAAAAAATACAAAATGACATGCACAGATTAGATATATAATTGATATTATTATACTGGTATTCATACTGTACTTTTCATTTTTTCCCATAAATATGTATTGTTTTATTCTTACAATAGATACAGCCTCTTAATTTGTTGCAAGTTGGTCATTTTCCATTGCATTTTTTGAGAATATTAATCAAAACTGCATGACTGTTTTATGCGATTCAATCATAATTCTTTTTTTGTATTAGATCATAACTTTATTTTGTTATGGTTTCTGATTTGACAGGGGGTTCCAGCATCAGACAGTACCATGTATTAAATGACAAATGTCACATACTGACCAAAGACACAGAGAACAATGTAGCACTGTGGAACGTCCTCAGTGTAAGTCTCTACACAACAACAAATATCAATGATCCTCTGAGCTAATTAAATTCAAATTATGATAACCAATCATGAGATTCTGTCATTGTATTGGTACATGTACATGTCTTGATTTTTCACCAGCTTTTTTTCTGAAATGGATGTCTTCATACAACTCTTAATTAGAACCAGAGACATAAATAAATAATGTTTTTAAAGTCCCAACTACTTATTTTTTAAGTATTTTACTCTTGATATCTCGAATACTCAGATATCTCGAAGTTTTTAAACAGCCCATCTAGTTCGAGATAACGAAGTTTGACTGTATACTCTGTATATTATTAATAATACAATAGTTCTTCGCTTTATAAATGTACATATATGTGCACATCTTAGATTCATTGATACTGAAATTGTGTATTTCTAAATAAATCTTTTATTTGACTTGAAAAAGCATATACCGTCTACATGTACATTACATGTAGATATAATCTTATACCTTGTCCTACTCTTTGAAATGTTGATCCAAATATCCTTGCCAAGTTCAATTTTGCAGAGAATACATATAAATAATATAATATAGCTTCTAATGAAAATTTATGGTGTTTATGTTTTAACCAAAAATAACAATTGCAGGCTCGGCTAATTGAGAACCTGGGAAAGGTCAGCTTTGAAGAGGAGATAAAGAAACGGTTCAAGATGGTCCACGTCCCCCATTGGTTTACAGTAGATCTCAAAATAGGGGTAAGGAAATGACTCTAAAATTAGTATTAGTTAAAATACTTTGCCCGATCTAGAAAATTTTTGTAAACTGTAAATTCAAGTTCATTTACAGGGGTTTCAGATCCCCCCCCCCTCGAGATCTGCACATGTAATATTAATTAATGTCTCTTCTGGTGGAATGGATTTTAGTGTTTAAAATTTGGATTTCAAAGGGTGGAGTTTAAAAGAATCCATGCTTGCATATCTTTACAAGAAACTGCAAAATGGATTCCTTTTAAACTACACCTTTGACTGCTATCTAAGAAATGCTCTTTGTTCTTTTGCAGTTATTAACAATACATTTAGATGAATCGGACGTGTTTTCTGCCTGGGTTTCATCCATAAGAGACCTTGGCATAAATCCACCATCTGAGTGGGAAGATTGCAAAAGTAAGATATCTGTTATTTTATTCCATCAGTAGAATTATTTATGAATTATTTCTTACCAGGTATATTTTATGGTTGTAATATTTTTTCATTTCATTTTCCTTTTGAATTTTTTAGCAATTTTTTTTCACTGCTAACAAAGCCAAAACATCAAAATATTCCCAGTACTGAGTTTTATCATTGCTATTTAGCACAGATCTTATATAAGCAAGTAAAACTTTCCTGCAAGTTTTTTTTTTTGAGTGCTTATTTCAATTATCTGATAGTACAATATATATTTGAGTACAAGTGATTAAAAAAACAAAAATTATATGTGGGATGATTTATCCATTCTCATTTGTATTTACAATTTGTCATGAATTTAAAAAAAAAAATCCAATGCTGTAATCTAAGGGGGACAACTGTAAAATAATGCAAGATGATTGACAAATATGCCTTTATATTTCAGTAAACCTAGGCCAACAACTTTTACGAGCCCTGTTTGAGCATTGGCCAAAGTCTCACATGTACGAGAACCAAGGTAAAAACATCCTTTGTGTTTTCAAAAGATAAATAATTTAATCCCTGGATTAAAATGTTTCTCTATTAACTGCCTCATGATTAAATTTTTTTTTTTTATTTTTTATAAAAAATTTATATTTTTACTTCAAATGAAAGAATTGGGATAAGAAAAAAATAAGCGTTGTTTATTACAGATGGGATGAGAGAGATGGCTGATCCTCTACTGTTTTCAGTACCAGAGCACACACCTATCCTAATCAAGTATGTATTCTTCTAGCCAATGTCTGTCCTCTGTTATGTTTAACACAACCAGTCACCACACACCACTAGGAATGGTCCATCATATGGAGTATCAGATATTGCTTATGCAGAATGTCATACGTTATTGTGGTTATAATCTTGCGATGCTTGCTGTTAGAGAATTTTATGAGAAAAGTAAATCATCTTGAATTTCAATCAAGTTCAAAAAATTTCATTAACTGAATAAGAAAATTTTCGTGGAATTTGTGGGCATCTCTCATCCACGAATTTAAATCTTCTACGAATTAATAAATAAATGTTTTAAAGTTATACTTTCTTTTGTAGGTATAAGAGAATACACGAAATTACGTCCTCACAAACCTGTAAATTTTAAGCAATTCACAAAAATTTACTCCCACAAATTTTAATGACTCCCTAGTATTTTGTAATGTTTCATTTAATTAAATGCATGGTAATTTGAAATAGGTGGACCTCAAAACTTGTACCAGTGTAGTTAGAGTAATAAATTTTTGTTGAGGCCACTATGTGATCATTATCCTCTGTCTATACTTTTTGACTATTTTAACAGTACGTGTGATGATGGACATGGTCGAGCACATTTCCATCCTTTCCTCTGCAGGGATGCAGACAAGGAGACCCAACAGAAATGTCTCAATGAAGAAGTCCCTTCCTGGGCAGCTGAAGTTCTTGCTCATGTCAGTTCCATTCAATGTTTTGATCTGTGAATTATTATTTCTACCGTAATATTTAACTATTGTGTAAGAAGTTACTTCTCTGTAAAGGTCTTAAATTTTAATGTTCTGGTTATTTCAGAAAAACATGTCCCAAACTGTGACCAAAATTGCATTCTTCCTTCTACAATATCCAAATAGTGGGATCAAAACAGCACCAAAGTAAGTGTTCATCATAGCAAAGTGTCAGCTTAACCCTAAAAGTGATTGTAAAGAACATAAATCTTTATTGCAGTCAGATTTGGATTTCATTTGAGACCATACTTCTTTATTTTATTGCCTTGGAAAATAGGTTCAATATGATTTATGATATAATATAATTTACAGCTGTAATATGGGGGTCAATTTACAGTCTTAATATGGGGCCAGTTTACAGCAAATTTGTTGGTAATGGATAAAATCCCTCCTCTACTTCCAGGGACCGTCTATCAGCCAGTGATATGATACAGGTGAGAAAGGTGATAGAACATGTGTATGAGAAGGTTTTACGGCAGGGAGTCGAAAACGGGCACCAGTCAGGTGAAAGTGGCGACCACGAAAAAGAGGCTCAGGACATCAGTAAACTTGCTGCGGAAAAAGTGGAACTCCTTTGTAACGACCAGGTACAAATTATATTAAAACAGATCAGATTTGTTTATATATTCTTGAAATCTATTATATTATTTAGACTTTGGGAAATGAAGCCGACTTTGTTACGAGTGTGAATACATTCTTAGCATGTTTATTGTAAACATGTTTTACTATTGTTTTTGTATAACTTTATAATGATATTTAAAGTAACTTCACAATGAGATAAACGAGCAACTGGTAACTACTGGTAAATGTTATTTATAAAAATCTTTGGATGCATACAACACGGAGCAAAATTAATACACACATTCTTTTTTTGATAATTATTGTCAGGTTCTTGATGCAAACATGGACCTTAGAACTGTCAAACATTTCATTTGGAAACAAAGTGGAGACCTGACTTTACATTACAGACTACTCAACAGGTGATTGTGTCAGCGTTATAGGACATGGACCTACCAGTTTTACAAACACTACGTCGGGCGACACTGTACCAAGGTTGTGCACCCGTTCATGACCTCCATGTTAAGGGTCAAGGGACCACATTTGGAGATCTGTAAACTTAAAAAAAAAAAAAATATTTCAAGGACACTGTTTTAAGTTACTATTTTGTCTCGATACACAGAACCAAATTTGTTGTTAATGTGGAACGTCCTGACCTAATGTGGTTGTGAAAGCCATGCAAAAGGACATATTTGCACCTTTGGTAACAGCAATCATTCATACACCCCTCATTATGTTGGAGAGGTACCTAGGAATGCATGTCCATTTTCTTGTTGGCCTGTCCGTGAAAGTGTGCGTTTTGTAACTTTAAAATTGTGGGTTAAAATACTGATATCTGTTGTAAATTTTAAACCATTTGTCCAAAGTTACAAGACTGTATGTACAAAAGTCAAAATCCATGGTCAAGATCATTATTTTTCAATTCAGAATTTCAGCAAGGATTTATAAATGGATTAATGATTAGTGGTTTAAGTTCAAGGGCAGAGTAAAGTCAAGTCAAAAAGTGGTCATGGCCTTATGATAGTCAGGTTCCAGTAACCATGGTAACTAAATATACATGTTGTCTCTTGCCTTAAGGTACTGCGACCTTGGGGACCACTCGTGTACCATGCAATGTCACCATATTCAAAGATGCATGAAAATTTATCTTGTCAAAATTTGAGTCTAAATACACTAAGTATTAATTATATTTGAATATTTGGTCATTTGGTAAAGGTGAAATTTTAACATTGTGAAAAGGGATTATATGTATTTGATCGCAGGGTGTCGTGATCTCTGTACAAAACCATTTGGTCAGTGGTGCATTGTCTACATTTGATGCTATTTCCTCTGCTTTATACAACAGACCGTTGGAAGTTATAGTCTCCAAGAGGAGGCAGCTCTAGTTTTAATTTGTTATCACACATTACATGTGTTGAAATAGAATCTGCTTGCAGTTATAAGCAGGGCAGATTTTTACATCCTAATTGAATTTGTTATTCTATTTTTCATTATTGAATTTCAGTACTAGTAAAATTTAAACAGAAGAAAATTCAATATTTACATGTATTTACACTGCATGTTTTGATAATTAATGGCATGATATTGTTATCTGAATAATAAAAAATAGTTAAACCAGTTTTATTAGCATCATTGATTGAACATGAGTGATTCCTTTAGAGTTACAGTGTTCAAAACTCTGGCTGACTCTGAACTAAATAATAGGTCCAGACTCCTGAGATATAGCCCTCCATTTAGCAAGCTGCTCCAATGAATGCACTTCACACAATAAAAAGATTTTTTTTTTCAGCTTTTTTATTAACATGAACTTTGCCAGTAATTTTTCTGAATTTTCTTGCACGTGTCTATATGACCATGACTTCAACCCACAATTCAATGGGAATTTGAATCAATCTAGGATGCCACACCTATATTGAAATGGGTTTTTAAAAATCAAATCTTTCATATTTCTCCCCTTCTTTGAGGGCTTATAGCTGGGTCTGTATCTGTGGTGAGAAGATCACCAATCACTTTGTAGTACTCTTGTCTAGTGCTTTGATCTTTGGTAGACCTTTGGTCATCCAGTTGGTTGACAAATAGTCCATGACGCAAGTTGGAAGAACGTTAATAAATCTTGCCAGTATCTACAATTGAGAAAATATATTCTATTAATTCATTGTTACTATACAGCGATATGCAACAAAATATATCAACCCAGACGCAACAAAATCGTGGCTTACTTTATTTATGAAAATCATATGATGATTGGCAGAACTGCAGCTAGAGTGAACGGTTTTGAATAGCTTACCCTTTTCATAATTAAATAACATTTCACGTAATGCCCATTGCCAAGCCCCAATGACTTAAGCATGCCCTCGGACAATTTTTACTAATGTTGTATAAGTTATTATTTATTATTTTAAAAATGAGTAACCTACACAGTCGTCATAGAGACCTGACCCACCAGCCACTAGGTACCTAGCGGCCGGGTTCTCGTTTGCCAGGGCGTCTTCTATAGCATCCGTTACAGGGTCACAATTAGGGTAGGATGACGTCAGGTGGGAAAGTCTCTCATATTGCGCAAAGAAGTACTCCTTTCCGTAAGTCTCTCTAACCTCGGGGGATGCCGCCTCCCACATAGCATCTCTAGCTTTAAGGAGTCGTTGGTACTGCAGTCAGAACCAAAAAAAAAATAATAATGAAAAAAAAAGAAAGAAATGACAAACCTTGAAGAAACCCACTCTGTTTAGCTACATTTTTCTGACTACTAGTATTTAAAGCTTGCATTTAAAAAATATAGATTCGATCATTTTCCCCAAAAGGTGGCGAGGAGCTTGTAAAACAAATTGATAGGGACTCCATTTTTCTGTGACAATCTTACGTTTTCTCCTTTCACAATAGCTGTACAGGTGCTGAAGTTCCCGGGTTCCACGAGGGATACCTTCACTCCAAACCTCGCCATCTCCACACGGAGACAGTCCGAGAAGGTTTCGATGCCATGCTTGGTCACCCCGTACGCCGAGATACAGGGGTAGTAGATCCTCCCTTTCACACTGGTTACGTTGATCACTCGTCCTGTTGAATAGAACCCACTCTTTTTAAAATTTCCCCCTCTTTTTATAACCCTTCAGTCTTTCTCATTTTATATTTATTTAAGGAATAAGGAATCATTCTTTGAGTATTTTGGTCGGGGCGTGGTCAAGTTCAATAAAGCCCGATGGGCTTTATGATAGATTTGATCACGCTCCGACCGAAATTATCACCTCATAATATTCAAAGAATGATTCCTTATTACTTATATTTATATTATTTCCAATTTGTACACTTAAAAAAACATTTTAAAACCACTATTTTTTTATGTAGCACATGCTATGTATTACTACGTGGCGCAACCAGTACCGTTTTTCGGTTATGCTGGAAGCCACGCCCATTTTGTGTCGCTCATCTTTTATGAAATTATTGGGCTATAGGCTTCAAAATTGATTCGTAATGTTATCACAGACAAAGACAGTTGAAAATATAAATATTCATATATTAATCAGTTTAATTAACATATTAAAGACTGAAGTTAAAATTTATAAACTTGCAGTAAATATAGAATATTTATTCACAGTTTATCAGTTTAATTAACATATTTTAAAAACACTGAAGTAAAAATTGATAAACTTAAATTGTTAACATTTTTTCTGTCATTAATACTTAAAACACATCCCCACTAGTACCCCCTTTACTTTTCGCAGATTGAGAAAAAAAGTGGAAATCTCTTCAACATCACAGCAGCAGTAGTCGTTTAAGCTTTAAAAAAATTAAATGCATGTCAAAATTAACCTGGAAAAATGTTTATGAGAATTCACGAAAACTCTTCTACATTCACCACGGGGAATCGTACATATCAGCGACTGTCACTTAAATCTTTGTTTTAATTATTTCAAGCCTCCGTCTTTTAAGTTTAGAGAAGCTAAGTAGAAGAGTTCACAGAAATAGAAAGCAGATAATAAATAGTTACGACTGAGTTTATTGACAGAATTTCGTCAGCATAATACGGAATGGAATACAATTATAGGGCTGTTCACCTACATAAATAAAGAGTAATGGAACCATTCCGGCAGGAAGGGTAGCATTCTTTCCATTACACTACATAGTAATGGCCGAACTTGTCCTGGGGGTAAGATGTAAGCTTTTAGTTATTAGACTACTTTTTGCTCAGTAGAAACAAATTTACGACATTATTGGATGCTATTAAATCCACGTTCCTAAAGTTTGGCACTTTTCTAGGATTTGACTATAATCATATCATGTATAGTGTTTGGACTTCTCAATGTTTCTTTAAAAAAGGCATTTACTATATGTTTTCCAACTGGTTTATAAAATGTTTGATATTTAAAGGGGCATGGTCACGATTTTGGTCAAATTCTATTTTTCTGTTTTTATTATTTACAATGCTTAAGGAATGCATTTTAAATGACCAAATGAAATTGGAGAGTCTGTAGTGAAGTTTTAAGCAAGATACAGGGTTCACAATTCTTTGTCATGTAAACAAGGCTCGTGCCCTGTTTTTGTTTACATTAGTTCAATATACCGGTAAAAAAAAATCTTTTCAAGCTGATTTTTCATATTCTTATTCATTTTAAGCATATATAAACCGATCCTCACGTTTACCACATTCATTTTCGGTCTTAAACTGGAGTTTTCACTTCAACGCTCAAAATGTAAACAAAAGCTTTGTTTACTTAGCAAAGAATTGTAAGCTCTGTAACTCGCTTATAACTCAACGAATGACGCTCAAATTTTGGTTGCCTATTAAAAATGCCTTACTGAAGCATTGTAAACGTTAAAATCGGGAAAATAATTTTTGACCAAAATCGTGACCATGCCCCTTTAATATTTTTAAGTGTCTTTGTGATACTAAAATGAATAATCAAATCTATCATAAAGCCACCGGGCGCTATTGGATTTGATTCCCCCGATCGTATTTGACTTAAGAAACCCGATTGACATGCATATCTCTTTGAGAGGGGAAAGGTCTGGAAAATCCTTAGTTTTTACAATATTTGATCACTTGACCCAATTGCATGCCTTTAAAACAAATACTTGCAGAACTCTTCTACGAAATAAATTACTATAAAAAGTATCATTAAATCAATCAATTCAACAACAACAAAAAATGACCGGAAAACCTTTTGATTTTCTAATCAATGGTAAAAACGTTTTGGTGACGCTGATGGTTCCAAAGAGATTTACGTCTGCTACACGTCGGTACAAATCCAGCGTCAGGAACTCAACGTCCCCGTACAAGTCTATACCAGCATTGTTCACCACGCCCCATAGTCCTGTAATAAACATCCGTACTTATTATCTAGACTGTTGCTAATAACATTATACCAAGACCAAGGTATTTTTTTCAAATAAGACTTTAAAATTATAGATATTATATGAAAGAAAGCTACACAGTATTCAAAAAAAGTATTTTACAGTTATCTTTGATTTCAAAGTTGTACGTGTGGGTATATCAAACCATTGGGGATTACAATTTACAAATGATAGAAACAGCACAGACAACGCACAGCGACACCATCCTTAAAAATGTTTCACAACTGCTAAATCACTATTCATAGTACCAGCCATGTTGTTTATACGACGAAAAACATGCAAAGTCTTTCTGAAATTAGATCAAGTCTATCTCACCACAACCCGTCTCCTGATGCACTTTATCCACATATTCGCGCGCCTTCTTTATGTCGTCTGCTTTGGTGACGTCAAGCTTGACAATATGGAGGTTCTCCGAACAGTTGTCCCGCAGTGCTTTCGCCCCGTCACCGTCCGGATGTAAACAGCCCGCGAACACCGTGAATCCGATCTTATCCAGCCGTTTTACCACCTCATGACCGAAACCTGAATTCCGCAAAAAGTGCCTTTTTTATTGCAATAATGAATGTACTTTTGGTAAGATGAATTCAGTATAGGACAGTACTATAATAGCAATATTCTCCGATAATAAGCCTTAAGTAATAGATAAACAACTAAAAATGCGAACAGTTTTTAACAAACAATATGACCTGTGTTAAACTATTATATAACTGCAAAGCAAAGAAAATAAAAATTGATCCACAGATCTTTGTGAGTCAAGATTCGCTGTCTATGTAAATGTGTCAGATGACTTGAGAAAATGTTCTTAATTAAGGTAATTCCAGTTTCATATGACCGCTGATAAAGCTGGACCACAATCTATCCAATCAAAGTGTAGAATTTATACAGTCTTAGAACTCTAAAACCTGCCTTCAAACGTATCGTTTAGAAATGTTCATTTCATAAAGTGGCAACGTTTATTCAAATACATAATATCTGTAATGAACAATGCTTGATAAATGGTGCTTATTCCAGATTTTGAAGTTTACTATGCGTTGACCATTTAGTGATACAATAAGAGCACGAACTGCACGGACCCAAAGGACAGACATCAGATTTCCAAATAGTACATTTGGCGAGACTCAAATCAATTGGCCGATTCCGCTGACTACATCATTAGATGAGATTCGAATCAGTGTAGAGATGTGCTGAGTGTTTCCCCCATATATATGAAATTAGGCCGTTCACTCAATGCAACGTAGTGATCAATAATAACGATAAGTTACGTCAGTTTGCTCTCTTTTTAAAGGTCTTTAAAATTGAAGATACTATATTCAGAAAAAGACAGTAAAACGTTATACAACTAATAATCTCTGAAGGTAGCGAGTGTTGCAGAAAAAAATTAATTAACCTACTTCAATTTCGCGATATTAACCACTAAGGAAAACATTTTTAAACAAGAGCATCAACTATTATATTTTAATGATGAATTCAGAAAACTTTTCTATAAATGCACGTCTTGCGGCAATACAGTTTTGATCCTCAACATTTGACTGCAGATTTTCCCTCACTAAGTGAAAAAAACAAACAAACCTGAATCACAGCCGGTGACGAACACGCCTTGCCCTTGTATGTGGATCATATGTTTACCTCGCCACTCAAACCCAAAGTAGTATACCACTACCACAAAGACTACAAGGGCTATTTGTACAAACATCTGGAATAAAATGGAACGGACTAATAATTAATGTTCTACAACTTGACAGAAGAATTCCCTGGAAAGCCAGTCAACTAAATCAAATAATTTATCAAACTAAAATCAATTATAAAAAATCATTAAGGTAAATAAAAAAAAAATGTAAAAGATCGAAGTTTTAATCACTGGGGGGGGGGGGGGTAAATATGTTTTTATAGCAAATACTAGTTTCCGTACTTTTTTCTTGCAAAATATTTACTAGGCTATAAAAAATCCCAAATTTTCACTCAATTTATGCCAAGTGTGTCATATAATCCGTATTAAACTTTTTAAAAATTATACATATTTGTAAATATAAAGAAAAATATGTGGAAAATGATTCAAATTAACGCGAGAATTTAAATGCGACGATTTATTTTACGTCGTACAGATAAAATGTTAGATATGCAGGTTTCTAGTAAAATTAAAAGTGTTGATGAATTATTCACAAGCAATCTCTCATGTAAATAACTCCCTTCCAACTTTTCTTTAACCAAACATTTTAAACGAGATTTACTCAAAAGATTATGAATTTTTGAAGGAACACTTACGCTCGAATGCTGTTTAAAAATATGTACGGAAGCCTACGACCATCACCTGTAAATAAACATGTAACACTAGTTACCCGTCTAGCCTCTACAGGTATATCTGGAGGGAAACGCACGGGCCGTGCATAAACATTAAATTTTATTGCTTCTCTATTCAACCCACCTGTATTTCACCATCTTTTCTAGAATGATAATGATGTGGAAATTTGTAATATTACTACAGTATGGTAGTTTTATTTTTCAATTTTATTATACGAAGGGCCAGGATATTTCTTATAATTTTTAAATCACACAACATGTGTATCTCGTGCGATATATATATATCATGATAATAATCGAGTTGAAATTTTAATTGGATTGGATTAACGTATGATTATCCTGGTTTTGATTTAGACTTACATGTAATGCCCATCAAATTCAATGTCATATTAAAAGGTCAAAGGTCAAATACGATGACGTTATTATGCTTTTTTTAATCAATTTTCACATCCGCCAAAGATACTTAATTAAACCTCAATTACTCAAAAACATACAGTCAATTTTCATTATTTTGATCTATTTTAATTACGACGTCAAAACAATAATACTGCGAATTTATTTTTAATTTGAACTATACAATTTCTTTTTAGAGACCGTTAAGTGTTTCAATTTTTCGTCCTAAAAGATGATTTACAAGACTAGTGCTATTAGTACATTATATTACATCAGAAATTACCTTTAGTTGCCAGTTTGAATTTATTTAATTGTCTGTAAGTAATAAAAGGTCTCCTGTACAATTAGGAGTACAAACATTCGTAATATCTGAAAAACTAAAATAACCTATTTGAATAACAAATTCTAACAATGACTTTTTCATTTTACACTCCACTGAAAGGAGATTCAAATGATAAGTTTGAGGCGATGTGGGCAAAAATTGTCAGGTCGGATTTTTTCCTAATTTTACCTATTTATAGATTTCTAAATAACATAATGTCAAATTTAAGAACTATAAATAATTTTAGCTTATCAGTTTTGTACTATCTTAATGTGGTACTATGTCATTTCTCAAAGAATGTTAATTTGGTAGTCAAAATCTTAGAATATTTTGAAGGAACTTTTTAAAAAAAAAATGACTTACCTTTGGAATTTTTAGAAATGATTAATGCTAAAATCACCTGTTCATGTAAACAACAGGACTTTGTTCGCATCTTTTTCTAAAAAGATATACTTCGTTTATGTGATTTTCTTAAACAAATTTCTCGGTAAAAAGTTGCATTACTAGTTTCTCTTCTTTAAAAATTGCAAAATAAATTGATCTTATCCCTCGAACTCATACAAATTACAGAATATATGATGTTTGTCCTTATTTTATACGAAGGGCAGATAACTCTTGAAAACAGTTTTAAGTGGCAAAAAGTTCAGTTTAGTGACTGACCAAACCCTTTAACAATGCCGTTGTTGTATACAATGTATCATAGTTAATGTAATGTCTGAAAGGTATGTAAAAATAAATATACTGGAAAAATTAAGCAATAGTGTAATGTTTGTCATTAATTTAACAAAACATACAATTATCATTACAACTTTAGGGAGGTGACTGGCTATAGTTAAACCGTTAAAGTTTCAATGAATCTAGAATGATTTAAGAAAATATTACACCTAATAATCAGCCTATGCCCAAAAGCTTCACAATGTAATGCAATGTTATGTACATTGTAAAACAACTATTGAATTATGCTAAATGTCTTTTCTCTTTCCATTTTTTTATTAATAAAGATTTTCTGTTACAATATCTTTCAAGTCAAAGACGGTCGTTAATAGTGTCAATTTCCATATCGGGGAAGAAAGGATTGTTTAAATGGGGGGGGGGGGGGTGTCAGGCAACATATGTCGAAAATTGCCCAGTGTTGACCTACAATTACATTGACGCTATAGTCAAAAGATAGGAAGATAGGATACTTCAACTCGAAAATAATTTCACATTGGGATAACCTTATCTGTCCTTTTGGTTCACGTTTCCTCCTAGTAAGTCAAATACATGTATCTTTCATATTTTATTTGTAAACATTTCGCCGAAGAATATGCACTTTTGTCTATAAAACAAATTGTTCCGTCTATCACGGTGAAGAAAATATCGATATTCACTATTATTCATGCAAAGAAACGAAAATTTTAACAAATGCTTCAGAGCAATTTTCACCATTGATATCTTTGTCAAGCAAGTTTTTATCGAGTTTGAAAACAAATGTGTAGTTTTCATTTGAAGCATTGATATCCAGTAAAGTTTGTATAGAGTAGTATTACAGAATTAATTTTTTTTTTATGAGACATGATTTATTAGGTTTCAGAATGTTTCTATCAGCCATCGTAATAGTTCTTGTAATATGTCTATACGTCATCTACACGAAAACCAAAAAAGTACCCAAGGTCAAGATCAACGGGAAAGGAGTACTGATAACCGGTTGTGATACAGGTAGGAATTGGACCCATTTTAACAAGAGCTTGGACTTTGGGTAGTTGTGTCAAACAGCAATGTGACGTAGGCCTGTCTATTTCATTGCTGGCCACTCGGCGATAACTTATTGAAATCAACATGATTTGTCTGGCTTTTGAGCTAAGACTACTCAATCGGTGCATATTTCACTTGAACCCAGCGTCTTTTTTAACATGTTTTGACGCAAGAAATAGACAGCTACGCCCTACCGAAAGTCCAATGCCTTGTTAAAATGGTTCTAATGAGAGAGAGAGAGAGAGAGAGAGAGAGAGAGAGAGAGAGAGAGATTAGGACGATGTCAAAACCATCAGCTTGCTCTTACTGCTGTATTTCTATTGTCTACACTGTTTCCATGGTAATATTTATAAACTTGCATTGAAAACCCTTGTTTTCAGTTCGTTCCTTTCACGATCCTTGTATGTCTGTTTATTGTTCACGAGGCTCTGTAGAGAATGTGCCTTTGAACATGTCAATGACATATAGAACCGTTTTAACAAGAGCTTGGACTTTGGGTAGTACGTGACAAACTCCGATTTGATAAAGGCGGGGTCTACTCGTTGTTTACTGTCCAGTCATTGGCTAATAGATATGAATACATTGAACGCAGTGACACTCGTCCGACCTTATCCAGGGATGTATATTTCGCTGAAACAGCGTCAATTTCACACATCAGAGCAGATCTTGGCAAACAACTTTCCGGTTTTGACAGTCTATGAATATTAATGAGCTTCTCTTAGCGAATTAGAAGAAAGGAGGTCAATATTTGAAAGCTTGTTTTGATGAGTAAACTAGATAGTAACATCCCACCGAAAGTCCAAGCTCTTGTTAAAACGGTTCTAAAACTTTTTTTTCTTATATTTTTCTCTGCATGAATACTCTACGTGCTAACAACTGGTTTGATAAATGTTATTGGTTTGCAAAATCTGGCAATGACATTGGTTGGTTAAGTGCAAACAAGTAAATGATGGCTTCTGACTTGGTTACTTGCATGGTTAAAGGTTAATATTTACCAACTTCTTGTAAAGTGTATGTGTGTGTTTATAAGCTTGTTGGGAGAAAAAATTAAAATTTCTATTCATTTTTTTCTCTCATATTTTTCTCTGCATGATTACTCTGCGTACTAACAACTGGTTTGATAATTTTAGTGGTTTGGTAAATCTGGCAATGCCATTGGATTGTTAAGTGCAAACAACTTAATGATGGCTTCTGACTTGGTTACTTGCATGGTTGAAGATTAATTAATATTTACAAACTTCTTGCAAAGTGTATGTGTGTGTTTGTAAGCTTATTGAGAGAAAAAAATTTAAACTATGCATGCCAAACTGCAAGTGGTTAAATGTGTCTCATTGCGAATCTGTTGATCTTGCTCACGATTTATACATCCATAAGGTTTCCATATCAAATTATCTTAGACCAGCTTGTTACGTATTCAGTACATATTGGTGAATAAAGGAATATTTTTCATCTAAATATATAATCTTGTGTATATAAGATTCCCCTCCTTGGTCTTAAAGATTTCAGTGAACTGACATCTTGTCGTCTTCTACACCGCGTGTAACCAATTTACAACCTTGCATTGATAAGATTCTTGAACCCTCTTTGAAACGGTTGTACTTAATATTACAGGTTATTTAGGGCGGTTTGACATTAAAAAAAAAACCGGCCATGTCTTCATGGATTATCTTTTATAATCCCACGTTCATTTATTCTTGACACATTGATTCACAGAAACTCCCAGCAAAATGACGCCGGCTAAGTTCAAGAACAAGATTTTCATCAATTTTATGGCTAGTTTAGTTTGTTCAAAATTATTCCGTCATTTATATAAATGTCATCAAATTTCAAATACATATACTTTCTTGGTAAAATCATTTGTGAGGAATATGCATTTCGTCAATGAAGACCCCGAGTCAATACTAGTATTCAGCTTTTGATGACAGTTTTACGACTAGGCATGATTCCCCTAGTATCCCTTTATATCATGCTGTCTAATACTTACTAGTATAAATACTCCACAGTAGAGGCTTTGGCACCATCAGTGACACCCACCGTTTTATACCGCATATTCATTAGAATCTGTATTTGATTACGATCAAGGATAAAGATGATGGCACTGTGAAATTAAAGCCAGGGATTTCCAATAGACGATGTACTTTAGACTCTAGGGATATGGGTATCGTATAAGATCAGGGGTTATAAGAACTGACAATGAGAACACACATGAAATAAAAATCAATGAAATGGACAAATTTCTCTCTCTCTCTCTCTCTCTCTCTCTCTCTCTCTCTCTCTCTCCAAAAAGTATTTTGTCTTAGAATCTGAAACATCTCAATTGTTTCAGATTTTTAAGCATTTCATGTAAAAAGACAGCAATAACACAAGAGCAGGTTTCATATACTTATACATGTAGTTCTTAAGAATATATTGATGAAAATGTTGCATTGTATTGTCGCCGTTAATTTTTCCATATTTCCTTTCCTTCATTATGCCATCAAAATATTTGTGAAATTAGTTTCAATACTTACAAACTATGATTGTACTCTGATGTAATTGGGGTGATTACAGTTAAGTTTAATAAGATGTGCAGGGTATATCATTATTCTGACAAATCGAAAAGCAATTAAAATACACTGTAGAAAAATTCCCGGTAAACATCACCGGAATCTGACCTGTCTTCTTGGAATTTTTGTTTAAATCTTTCAATGCCTCATACACGTATTACATCTTCCGTTTTCCCTGGATTATTTACCCTTTTCCCCTATATTACGAATCAAAAGCAGGCTTCGATTAAACTTTTAGTTTCAGTATTCATAATAATTATAAAAAACGCTCAATGGAACTCGGAAATTTAGGCGTCTTAGAAGGAAAACTTGCTTCATTATTTATAATTCCGTTTTATCAGCCTTGGCTTTTTTTCACTTTGCCTCCTAGAACAAAATGCTTATTAGCTATTTTCAAATCGACAGTGAAAACCTGACGACAATAAATATGTCAGATTTAAATACTAATCTTTACCTAAAATGAACCCCGCAAACACCTTTTTGTCTTGTTTTATTGCTTAACAAGATATCAGGTATTTTATAGGTACTAAGGTGTATGTGGAATATCCCCTAAGTAACTTCAAGTTCCTCGTTAGTTCGCCGTAAAATATCAAATGACTTATAATTAGGGAATTTTATTCAGAGATAAAGATTTAATTGCAGAGTATTATAGTGAAAATACTAGTGCCAGCTGAAGTGCAGGTCAAATTGTTTATAAGGTAACCTTTTGTTTTTTTAAAAAATTGCACGGAAAAACTTAACTTGACCGCAGGATGAAAGCAACGAGAATCGGATTAAATGACTAAACATACATGTATTTTAATTTAGATTGAAAGTAACAATTTGGTCATCAGGATTTATATTTTTGTTTTGTCTTTTTAAACAACTCTTCAGCTATTTTAAATCGTATTTAGTAAATTCCCTTGAATATATCTTGTCGCCTTGAAGTTATTATTCTCTCGTCTTATTAGTGTATTTGTGTTTAAAGTAAAAAAAAAGAAAGAAGGTTCAAGTGACCACTCTTTTTTTTCACTAGAGCACTTGAATTATCTTTCAAATATCTTTGTAATGTGAATGACTTGCAAAAAAGAACATATTTTTACAGAAGTTATCCACAGGCACCTGACGTTATATATTTTTCTCAAAATAAAAAATATATACCCTCTACCTAATAATACACAGGAATGTATTATTTGGTAGAGCGTGAGAAAGATATACCGGTATAACGTCAGGTGCCTGTGAAATGTCATAGATGATAATCGATCTTGAAATTTTCAAAAAAAAAATCATATTGACTATGTTGTTCTTTTATATCATGAATGGTTGATACACTGTATTATTTAGGGTTTGGACATGAACTCGTTAAAAGATTGGATCAGCTGGGATTCACTGTATTTGCTGGATGCTTATCTGAGAAGAGTACAGGGGCTCAAGATTTACGAAAAACAAGTTCCAGACGTGTCCATATCCTGAAATTAGACGTAACTAAGTCAGACGATATTGTGCGGGCAACAGAAACCGTCCGGAAAATTTGCAAAGGTGTAGGTAAGTGCTCATCTCTCTCTCTCTCTCTCTCTCTCTCTCTCTCTCTCTCTCTCTCTCTCTCTGCTAATTGCTAATTAATCAGCAAGAAAAAGAATATACCATAACAACAATTGCCATGTTCATTGCAACCAAGAAACAAAAAGTTTTTCAAGATTTCTTGAAAATACTAGTTATTGTTTCCCCTTAAAACAGTTTTAATCTTCACTATTGCTTTGTAAGAGCATGGAGCAAGACAACTGTACATTTCCGGAAATATTTTGGAGACTGACCGGAGAGCTATACACTTTCGCCAAAGAAAGTACACACCCACAATTTCTCTCCTCTTTTATTGAACAAAAGCAGAGTATCAAAATCCTAGTATATTCTATTTTCTGTGCTTCCAAATTTTAGCACAGAGCAAATCATTCTGACATCATATTCAACCCCAGTGCACCGTTAATTCTGATTTTTTAAAATGTTGTTTTCAAACCCAAGGGCGTCATTTTTTATTTTTCTGTAATGAATGACCTTAAAAATTCTGTATTTTTTATTTCAAATTATCATTTTGTTTTAGTCTGCATGCTTGTTTTGGGATTTTTCCTTCATATTTAGACGTTAAAATGATATAAAATAAAATGCATGTAGAGAAATCAATTATAAAGTTGTAAAAAATATATCAGAAGGGAGTTTTGTTCGTTTAGAGGTTGAAAGTTTAAGGTTATTCCTAAAATGCATCAATAGCCTAATAGAATACATGTGCTTTACATAATTTTCTTGCGTTAGTTTCTAATCTGGAAAGATATTTAACTTCTTTAAAGTTTAGTGTATCGGTATATTTTAATGAGCTTTCTAGACATCGAGTTTCTGGTTAATTAGAATGGTATTTATGTCATATTGTAGATGAAAATACAAAAAAGTAAAAAATATCTCCGCTTGATTTTACGCTTGAGGGGCACTTTAATGGGAAAAAAAAACCCAATCATTTACTTTAGTTTACTGTAGTTTCATAAATATTGGCTATAAATATTGATTTCCATGTATCAATCTACTATACATTTGATTTAAATTTTATGGATTGACATGACAACGAAATCCACGAAAATCAGTCTCAGCGAATATTGATGCCATGATATACTATGTCTCAGATAAAATATAACAAAATAGTCAAGTTTTTATTTGAGAAAAATAATGTATATCAAGAAGGACATTGATGAAACCAAAGAAGAGTAATTCCCATAGGTCTCCACTGAAAGGGTACGTGTGTATTTGTTAAGAAACTTGACAAAAAGAGACGGAAATAGAAACCTGAGACAGAGTTTGCAGACCATCGCTGACAATCGACAAAAATCTGCACTAACAGAAATATTGAATTGCACCCCTAATCTTATTTTTCTGCATTACTTTCCGCGGAAATCTTCACTGTTATAAATCATTACAAAGAAGTCGTATCCATGCAGCTCATGTACACAGTTTTAATGACCCAACGTCTTCGTAACAATCTGATTCTTGTCATAGCGACGGGAACAGGAAATATTAACACGAATTAGCGGGAGAAGTCTGAAGACGTGTAACCTGGGGAAATCCGATTTATGGGACAGTGTTCCCCTTGATTATTTACGATACTTACCGTCAGACTGCGCCAACTTTCTTTTTCAGGTCTCTGGGCCCTCGTTAACAATGCCGGTATTGACAGTTTTGGTGATGTAGAGTTTTGCACCATGGATATGTATCGCAGAGTAGCGGAGGTTAATTTGTTTGGAATGGTTCACGTCACCAAAGCGCTACTTCCGTTATTAAGACACTCTAAAGGTACATGTAGATGTTCGTACAAAACTTGCGAAACTGTGTCTAATTTTTGGAAGTTGGTTCGATTAAACCTTAAGAATCACATTCATGTAAGAGTTTTGAATGAGACACTTTGTACACGATTTATTGTAAGCATATTTTGAACGGACAAAACTAATACGGTATTTAATTAATAGGACTAAGAAATGATTTGAGCTCAAATTTTTCATTTTTTTTTCTCCATTTTTAATGTCTACAATGGCCAATATAGGTGTTTTTATAATGGTTTGTCAAAATTTGAAAGTCAAATATCGAGTTACAAGCGAGTTACAGAGGTTGGAGTTCTTTGTGTTGTAAACAAGGCTCAAGTCTTGTTATTGTTTACACATGTGTTAATGTATTGGCATAAGTTTCAATCTTATGTTGCTTTTTGTTGTTGATGAAAATATTTATGAACACATTGAACCAGTTTATCTGGTTTGCCACAAGTTATTTTTTTCAAAAAATGTTGATTTCTTTACTTTACATTTATTTATTTGTAAACAAATATAAGACTTTGTTTACAAAACATCATCTTCTTGTCCCTGTATCTCGCTTGTAACTTGACTTCTAACATTCAAATTTTGGTGAAACATTTAAAATACACATGTAAACCATTTTATACATAAAAAATTAAAAATAAAATTTTCATCTCAAATTGTGTCTAGGTCCCTTTAAGGTGGCTCACTACACCTTGAAATATTTTCTCAAATGAGCAGAAAATTACTTGATTATGATATGTATCATAATGGATAAGAAGTATTTAAGACAAATTGGCAAAAAATGTGCAATTTTGGATGAAAATTTACATTTTTGAAAATTTAATTCAGTAAACATGAACAAAAGCTCCAGGCGGATTCGAACTCATGATCTGCAGTTCAGAAGCCCAATACTTTAACCACTGAGCTTCGACGATATACAACAGAATCGAACGATATAAACAGTTTAACAAAACATTTAAATCGCAATCTTGTGACGTAGTGTCTTGAAAAGTATAAGTCCGGGTGTAGTGAGGTACCTTAAGCAACTAAATAAGAATTTAAAAGATTAAAAGATAATATAGTCAGTTTTGTTTACTTGATAAAGGTAGAATTGTGAATGTGACCAGTGTGAAAGGTATCATCGCTCGACCAACAATATCTGTTTACGGAATCACCAAATTTGGCGCTGAAAACTTCTCCGATTGCCTTCGATTGGAAATGAGGAAATTCGGAGTCAAGGTCTCCATTGTAGAACCCGGAAACTTTGGGGGATTGACAGGGATTGTGAAAGACCAGAATGTAATTATTTTGTGTACAAATATTGTCGAATCGTTAATTTTCGTGGGGAACAATATTTGTGGATTGCATTGAAATCCCTTACCACTAATTGACGTCGTCACGAATATCCAAACCCTGTTTATGCTTAAATAGTTATTTGTTTATAGAAAAACGTTGATTCACGAACAAGTACGTATTATATAATTCAATAAAATATTCCCCTTTAATATTACAGATGTAAGTACATGTATGGTCATAACTCATTTCTATATGAAATTAAACGGACATAGATCACTGTACATGTATCATATATAAACACGAGTTTTATATTGTGATGCAGAATAGCCAAATGCATGTGAATCATATTATGGACAGTATTTCTGAAAGAGTGAACACATCAGTTTTACTAGCAAGTTTAATATTATATTTGTTTCAAAAGCTCAAACGACTAGTGGACGAGATGGAAGTGATGTGGGAAGGAGCGGACGCAGAGATCAGAGAAGCGTACGGGAGAGAGCATTTAGAGGAACAGCGTAATGGCCTTTACAAAGCTCCTGAAAACTGCGCCTTAAGCTTGGAACCTGTTCTTTGCGCCCTAGAAGACGCCATAGTAAGCGAGAACCCCGCTATCCGATATCTTGTCGATGGCGGGAGAGGGTTGCTTGACTGGCATAACGTAAGTGTAAAAAGAAATTGCATTTTTCTTGAACCGTAATGTGCACAAAATAAAGAAAAGGGAATTACTCATCAACCAAATCTGAGAAATTTGTTTAGTACACAATGTTTTCATTAAAAGTTCATAAATATTTTTGGGAGTAGATTAAAGAATTTTATTTTTGTGATTTTTCAAAATGTCTCTTTTTAATGGTTGTTAAACATTATATGATTAGATTTAAGAAGATAGTGAACTTGGGTGGCATTTTTAGCAAAATCATTTATAAATACGTCGATTTTTTACGAAATGTACATTTTTACTAAGAGAGAGAGAGAGAGAGAGAGAGAGAGAGAGAGAGATTAAAAAAAATATTGGACTTTTACAGGATTAAAGATCGAATTTGATATCATGTTTGCATGGTTTATAGATATTCAAGTGTGTCAAAGACGAAATAGTTAAAAACTTACCCCCCATGGCTAAAACAAAATGCATCGATACAATATTATCTTGTGTTGATTTTTAGTGGTTTGGACGTATACATTATTACTTGCCAACCGAATGGATGGATTTCATCATAGACCATGCTTGGAGCTTTGGAATTCGTTAATGGATTTCTTGCACCCAATGGACTACTTATGTTTTCAAAGCTTAAAAAAGGATTGTGAAAAAGGTTAGCGAAAGTGAAAGCTTAAATACTGTATGAAACTAGATAATTGCTAAATTCGAGGATTACCATGGTGATTCATGCAGCGATTTATATTGTTTGCCCTGTACACGCATACCCAATTTGGGCACACACGCAGGTTTTCATACTTTACATTAATTTTACTAATTTATATGTATATATCTAACTCCTTCTTGCATGTTATTGGCAATGAAGTATCCAGGGCTTTTTTTATGAATTGTGTGGCTAATAAGCACGTACACATTATGTTTTTATTCAACTTTATTCTCTAAGAATTGTGGCATTGCCGCTTTACAATAAATGTACTGTAGTATGTACACATGTACATGTAACTACAACAGAATAATATGGTTAAGATATTTTTGAAACTACGTATACATATATTAAAGATGAAAACAAAACAGGACAGAAAGCGGCTTTTTCTGCTCAAAATCCATACACTACCTGCAGACAAAACTAAAAACAACGTTTTTAAGGCCACGGTACCACAAAAAATCCATGCAAGCAACAGTAAAACTGTTTATACATATAAATACGGTGATTCATGTTGACTGAAGTTCAGGAGGAAAAATAGCCTTATCTTCTTTTTTAGGTGATTTTCAAAATGTTTTATGACACCACTGAGTATTTTTCCTCGAAGATCTCTGGCAGTTGTAGTCGCCTTACTCCGAAAACTGTGCTTTTATTTCTTTTAGATTGTTTTATCATGCAGGATCTAGACATATTTAATATCTATAATAGAGGAAATACTAGGTTTCTGGCTGTGATTTTCATAAGGCAGGATCATAAAATATAGCGATAAAAGTATTTAAAGTGACAAAGTCCAATTATTAGGAAAATTTTATGGAAGATGATTGAAAGATGACAGAAAAATAAGCGTTTTCTAAACAACTTGTAAAGATATGTCGCGTATTCATTATATTCATTTTATGGTTAAGACATTTAGGCTTCATAAATTAATCCAAATACCCGACTATACCAAAATAGCAACAAATAATCATAACTGTCCGTAAAATACAACAAACCAAAATAATTCTTTACCGTGTATGTACATCTAAAGCCCACCGAAATATGACTACTTTTTATGCTTATTGATATCAATAATATATGTTTGAATTTCAGAATCTGTATATTTTTAACTCTACGGTGCATAATAACTTATTGTTAATTAAATGTAAAGTGTACACAATTTGCAGACTGACTAGGACAAAAATATATGCTTAATCCTTTATCACTCCTCTATGGAGCATGGAACACGGACAATTCTTTTCCTTTTCTCTATGTTTTTCGATTGTTGGCCTTTCTCGGTCGAGTATAATTAAACCATTGTATATATGACATAGTGGCGCCACAACGGCATCATAATGATGCAGCACTGTACGTCTTATGCAGTTTTAACTAATTAGAGATTTTGATTGGTCGTATTGTGTAGTTCATTGGGGCTAATAAAAAATCTTTCGTAATGATTGATAGAGTTACCAGTTATTAATAACTCATCCTTAATATAAATGTCCAGTATCCAGAATAAGATGTTTATTGATAGATTTGCAATTAACAATTACAATTTAAAATCATCACATCATGTTAACTTGCGAAAAAAGATGCATTTGTTCCCCATATTTTAATAACACTCTAAGACGAACTTTAATTGTAAAAACAAGTGCTTGTCATCCGATATACGAAACTGCTTGCTGATTTCCAGACAAAATAATTTAAGAACAAAAGAGCATGCATAGTTCTACTGCTTTAATTCCCTCAAAATAAGCTTGTTATAGATTTTTATTATGAAAAACCTCCCTGTAAAGCAATTGATTTGCCTTGTAGCCTTGCATTTAATTTGAAGAAAAATAAATTAATTTCGCAGTCCCTGTTCATTCATTGATATGACTTTGACCAGAGTTCAACACCTGTTATGGAAAACCTTCCTGCAAAGTTTTTTTTCTTGCCTTGCATTTAATTTGAAGAAAATGAATTAATGTTGCAGTCCCTTTTCATTCATTGATTTACCTTTGATCAAAGAGTTCCACACCTGCGTCTTTTATAAGGAAACACAATGCTAATATTTAAATGCTATAGGTAAGTTTGTGTGTACGGGTACTTTGGATATAGATTATACATGGCGACATTGCCTGCAACAAACTACATATAAAAGTCTTCAATAAAAGTAACAGATTTCAAAAAGTACAAAAGGTTACGGAGGCTGAGAGGTCAACAAATTAGCCATCAGAACTATCTTAAATTTTAAGTTGTCATTTATTTTAGCTATAATCTTATATTAAACAAAGAAAAAAATCATAAATTTTAGCATTTAAAATTTCCATATATTTTCTTTTAAGTTTGAATATTTTCTTAAATCTTTATTCAGAGCTCTTTCGTAAAGGAGGTTCATATAGTCTAAAAATGGCCACGACCATCATGCACTCCACAAAATAAATCGATGAATGAATTTCACAATTACCAGAGATATTATTTATCATATAAAGAATTAAGTTCACATGTAGTTCTGTTGTTGGCATCTTTTCCCTTTATATTTTATGAATTATTTCTGCGCTTTTGTTACAGACGAATGATTATATTTATAAAGGCAATTATATCTATGGCTCGAACAACTCGCACTAAATTGCACACATCGCTCATGCGACTTGCCAATCTACAGTATAAATTCTATAACTTACACGCTATTTTGACACAGAAAAAGAAAAAAAAAAACAGCTTAGCGCTATGCATCTTTGTTTCTAATATAAAAGAACATATATATGAGTCAAGCACTATTGTTAACTTATGTTTCAGGTATATTTTTCCATTTTGCAGTAAGAAATTCAAAATTATCAATAGTAAGACTTTTAACAATTATCTACGAGTATTTTTAACTTTATGATGTTACTTCTGTTCCTTGTATACTAATATGCTAATTTCTAACAGATTTTCAGAGTGTTTTTTTTATTCCGCCATACAAAATAGTGATGAAAGGTAATTTAAAACTTAAAGTCAATCCAACCAATCAAAACCCCCAACCATTTTGTCTCCATATGAGTATATATATGTATACATATTTAAGGTCATTGTAGTATATAGTAAAACAACAATAATATTGTTGTCAAAATCTAGCATAATTATCATTCATCTAAGTGTGCAGAAAACCCAAACGTTAATCATGTTGTGTGACGTTTAATCAAAGACCACCATGGCAGGACGATACTTCTCTAACTAATACTAGATAAATAAATATCGGTCAAAGAAACAACAATTAAAGAGGAAGCGACTACGAATTGCACTCATTTTGACAACCTTCTTAAATCCTCCCATTCATCAAAACACGAATTTAAAACTGAGTATCGTGACAGTTACAGACGTAGGATTATAGAGATCCTTTTCGGTAATGACATATTTCTCGTCAAAGACCACAGTATCAGCATGTTAAATTTAAAGGCATTCATTCCATTTAGTGATTAAGAGCTTAATTTTGTCAGCGTTGTGTTTGAGTTTTAATCTTCGGGATTTCATCAGAGCTTCGTCACCATGTCAGAAACATAATTTTCATTAAAATGAACCATAATTCACATGTTTTTAATACTAACTATGACTTGAAAATTGGTCCAAGATTAATGGCCTCTAATTTACTAATTGAAGTTTTCTCTCTAAAATTTGAGGTCTTAATCAGTTAAATGAGGACAAAAACACAAAAATATTGCCACTTAAGTCCGCGATTTCAATGTTTTAAAGATAGACTTTGTTTTTGTAAATGGAAACTGTTCATGTTGGTTTGTTGAGAGAATTTGCAACCAATTGTTTTTATGGTTTCAATCTGTTCTTCCCATTTTTGTTAAACCTTTCAGAGGCGTTTATGGTTATACCATCAAAGCTCCTTTAGGTTAAAAATGTCTATTTAAAGATATATTGCGACTTTATTTTATGTAATATTGAGATGAGAAGAAGAGAATGAATAATATGTTCTATATTGATTGTCGTCTGCTAATACTGCTATATATTGCTCTACACGAGAGAGAATGGGGAAATGTCAATTGAAAATAATCTGCAATAAGAGGATCAGGCGTACAAAATTACCCACCCGCACTGTATGTTTCAGTATTTTCGTGTTGTCTGATCCCTTTATACATGCCAGCGTACATACATTTGCCTACCGTCAATTGCGTCATTTTAATAGCATACGAGTACTTCAGAACAAAATATGATTTATATAATATATTTTCTTGCCAATTGTTGCAAAAAAAACGGGGATATGTGAAAATATTTTTAAAAATTACTTACAGCTAAGGTAAATGCAAATTACTTAAGGAATAGTTCAGTCATTGTAATGTGATGGTCGAAAAATAAAGACGTAGCTGAATTGCTCTCACAAATACTTAGTATTGATTGGAGTTTTATAAATAGCACAACATGTTTCTTTGAAATTTAAAATAGATGCAATAACCCCCCCCCCCTCTCTCTCTCTCTCTCTCTCTCTCTGAAATTGATAGATTTTTTCATTCGTACGACAGAGGCAGCAACACGACATCAACCATCAACTATTAAACATTTAATTATATATAATTTTCAGATAAGAAACAATTAATACTTTATATTTTTAATTAAATATTTTCATTTATTATTCATTTAACACAATGCTTCGTAGTTATGAGTTATGAGTAGAATATGAGATCATTTGTCCTTGGTATAAAAATGAATATTTTTATACAAACAATATATAGTTACGTTGAAATAATGCAAATGATGAAAATATGGCTCACAAAACGCAAACTTACACTAAATAAACAATTTCGGCTAAAGATTTTTTTTTAAATGCAAAAACTAAAAAAAAAAAATGAACCTTATACGTCATGCGTAGGTTAACCATCGTCTATTTCAGTAGTCCGATATCCCAGTGGTACGTTGCATATATTGAGACAGTCACCGAAGATAACACTGTGTCACGTTATCTCCGGAAAATATAGGACATTTTAAGAGTACATGTACTACAATGCAAGAAAATCGTACCACATTGTTACCCTCTGATGAAATCGTCATCTTTTTATCGATTACCAACTGTTACATGTGAGCAAAAAGTCAGTATGATATAAGATTTCATTTTTACAGATCAAATGTGACGACTTCAAGAATATTGGCCTTTTTTGAAGAGCGCTTTGGATAATTGTGCAAAAGTGAGAAAAGGCGAAGACAATTGGTTTGTGTCCAGACCATCCTTACGACCACTGCACGACATGGCTAAGACCCGTGAGGACTAGCTGATCGATCGGGGCTGTATAACCTCACTTCAGCTTATAATAAACGCAAGGATGAAACTTCTGTTCTTCTGATGGCACCTAATTCATTATTAAGCCAATTTGCTACAGTTCTGTCGCTGTCTGTCACACTCCTCCTCGTGTCTCTTCTGTTATAAGCATTTAGTCCACTGCTTTTAAAGTATTGCAGGGTGGTTTTTTTGTTCGAATAACGCACGTTGGTTTACTCATGATATTGAGCAATGTTTAATATGCAGTAAGTTTACAGCTTAAATTTGCTTTACAGTAGATCTACAAATGTGAGACGTGAAATTAACATCAATTGAATGTTGATTATTTTATTTAAATTAAAAGATAATATTTGATATGTCAATTTCTATAGTAAAGGCAGCATACACAATTATTGGTAGAATTGTATTATATGTCACGTATTCGTATTGCACAAAAGATAACCCTTCTGCCTTGATCTGGCCTTCTGAAGTAGACGATACCTTCAAGGTGAAAATAAACAACATTTTGTCGAGATATTTTTGCAGAATACAATATGAGTTGGCTAAGATTGGTGCAATTCATCATGTTTATTACATATGCTTGGGGTCGTTACCCTGTGAGCAGAAGCTGTTTTTTGTAAATTAAAGTATGTTCACCAAATTTCTATCTGAGCAGATTTTTCTTAACGTTTTGACACTCGACTTTCTTGTACTAGCAATGGATAACTACACATAAAACATCCTGACCTGGAACACAAATGATTGAACCGTACGTTCATACAATCAATGATAGTCAGATCTTTAATAAACTGTTGTGAAAATAATAATTTTACATATGTGATATTAGGAAAATTTATTTATTTTTAAAATTTGATTGTGTATATTTTTTTACTTTACACAAAAAAAAAATTAAGATATTCTCGAACATTATAAAGTTTGAAAAAAAAAACCCAAACAAACAGATGTCTAAATGCACGTTAACTCCTCGCTTCTAATTACGTATATAAGACGTGTAAATTGTGTGTAAACTATGTAAAGGTCATTGAGTTACACTGTCCTTGTTTACCTTGTTCTGACAACAGAGGTACGATACTCAACGCAAACACCCAGATATGCAGCACAAGAGTACAACTGATATCCAACTTGGACCAATCGGAGCAGGTCCACGCTTTTCATTCATTCAGATGGTGATCTCTTATCTCTAGTCTTTATTTTTCGGTGTCCTACTCAAAATTAGGAAAAACATACCAAAGAAACACTTGCTCGAGGTGACAGGTTGGTTCCTTACTGTAGGTGTTGGCTGTTAACAATGGCCCTGAATGCTGTACATGACCGGAGGAAGAAGCATAATGTGGTCGAAGTAGTGTTCCGTGGAATACCTTATGCCGATTTTGACCGAACAGGTAAGTAATGTTTCACTGCCTATGCCTTTTATCTAAGGAAGAAATCAAACAAACTATAACTAGAGACGTCTGTAGTTGTTATATATCTACAGTATGTGTATGCATCTAACATGTACGTTTCATGGAATCTAATATGTTTATGATGTAGGACATTGGAGTACATGGTCCCTAATAAGGATGTTTGAGGGTTCTTTATTGCTTTCCGCATCACTATCGCCTATCCTTACAACTGCCACTTCCAGAGACGAGGAATACATAATCCTTCGACAACACAGTAAAATCAATCCACAATTTTACGAAGATATCAACGTACAAACTCATTTCAACCCTAGAATATTGTTTGGGTTTCATGAAGTAGGAAAGACATCACTGAACATAAAAGTAAACTTGTTGAGTCTGGACTCGGATCAAGTTTACGCAACCAACATAAGAAAAGCAGTGAACTTCAACATGAAAACAAAAAAAGCTGTTCCAAACAACCCATTCTATCTCGAGCAGGCTGAAAGAATAAACAGTCTAAGACCTAGCTATAAATGGTTAGCGTTTCCAAAAGAGTTGCCTACAAAATGTTTTACGGTCAAGAAACGTCCACTGTACAGTGATACTGACTATATGAACCACGTGAATAACGCTTCCTACGTCAAATTCTGTTTAGACTGTTGCGCATGCGCAGCTCAAGCTAGGTTTTATATTCATTTCGAGGCTGATTTTATATACCCAGTTTTGGATGTAGATATTCAATATTTGGGTGAAAGTTATGCCAACGATAATTTAGAAATTTCAACATGGCAAAACAGAGTTAACATAGGCGACATTTATTGCATCATTCGCCGAAAAAACAAGGTGATTGTAAAATCGTTTTTCCGTTTTGCTCTTACCAAACTAGATCAAATTGATTACTTTGTTTCCAGGTTGTAGTAATTTTTTTACACGCTAACATTTTGCCTTGTAATATTATGAGTCTGTCCTAAGATATCGCGGTAGTTAAACAATTTTGTGAATAAATCTATCAATACGGAAATATTTCCAGAAACTAATGTTCTTGTGAGTAGCTTGTCTCTGTTTACCATGTCTAAAAATATCCCGACGTCAAATTTAAATTTCAGTGCGTGCTACTATACGTAAACAGAAATACCGCGATACCATAGAACCCGCGATATGATAGGAAACAAGTATATGGCAAATTATATGAAGATGGGCATATGACGTCGTAATTGCTTCTATCTCGATATATTGATATTGATCCCGACGTATTTTGTTTGAAAGAATAAGAAATATTAAAATTCTGAAATTTTGCAAACGATGCTTCGAGAATGTTATGTTTTGTGGAAAACCAATAGCACGCATGTATACAATGCCATCATTAAGATTAGATTACAAGCAAAAAAAAAAATTCAAACTCTGACTTAATGAAGTTCAAATGTTAACTATGGTGGCAAGATCATACCAAATATGGTTCGCTGCTAGTGTCAAATGCTCACTCATATATCATACGCTAACAATATGAACGGCGCACATGCACAGCTTTCTGAATATTTCAGAAAATTGTAATTAGAAAAAAAGTCAATGTTTTATATTTTAATTATAAACCATAATCATTTATATCATGTAATATTTTTATCATGCCTCTCTTGACTGATTTTATTTTGTTCAGAGCAATTAACAATTATATATATAAATAAATATTAAATTTTTATTTGATTTTTTAAAACATATGCATGTCAGATTTAAGATAGAAAACATTAAATTTAGTCTGTATATAAGCGTCTCAAATACCTGTATCAGTCGATATCCAAAAATAGTAAAACGAACACACTTGGATATTTTAATTTACTAACAATTGAATATCTTACAAAGTTTTATTCTATTTTATCAAACACATGCAGAGTAATTTATTTCATACGTACATATTTTTAGAAGACAACAGGATCGATTAGAATTTCTTTCAAAATTGAAAGATTACAAGAACCTTTTTTTTTTAATTGTGCCTTTTATGTGTTGACTTAACAATGTTTGGCCAAGAGTGTTTGCATGAAAAGCCAATCTGTATAATTGTTCTTGGTTAGAATATATATACATTGGCCAAGATAAGCCATTCTGAATACTTGATTATAATATATATGGTTATTTCTGTTTGTTCACGTACTTTTCTATTTTAATTTGAAGCAAATTTTTGAGATGCCTCGTTAATATAAATCTTAAGAAAAATTGTTTTCTTCATCGAACGTTCTCTTTCAATATTGTTTAAATCAAGAAAAATTACAAAAACGTGTTTTCGTGCGTTCTGCTCTTTCACTTTCTCAATAAACAAAATAATTCATCTGCGAAAGGAGGTTGACAGATGAGAATTCCCATTTGAAAAACTGAAAAAACGATATTTCAGGGGGACAGAATCAATAAAAGAGTTTATCCTCTGAGACAGGGGCAACGTGATATAATGTTAAGTATCGTGTCTTAATGCCCGCTGGTTTCTGATAGGAACTTCATCACGATTTCTTGCAAATGATGGTTGCTTTGGTGACCTATAAAGGAAACAAAAAACGAGATGTTGCGGTGAAACACCGGCCTAGAAGACGACGCTGTACTGAATGGGAGAAACAGTCCAATTATGAAGACGTCACCACCCGATCTATGGAACTCATCTCCGTTGCATGTCTCAAATTACAATCAATGTATGAGAAAAAGGACCTGTCAGCAACAGAAACGTGTTGATAAAGCGATGTATTTTTTTTTCACTCTGTGCTAGTTCATTTACCTGTCTATCAAACCTTTTGTCAGGAAATGTTCTCTTTGAACTAAATTTGTCTTTTTTTTCTAGATATTTTTTTCAACTGTACAGAACTTTGAAAATTGCCAGAACATGTATTTAATTTAGAACGTGATATAACAAAGTTCATTTCTGGAAACTATTCCATTGCCCAACCTGATATTAAGTTTCTGTCGTTTAAAATGTATGGTAAAATATATCTTACAGCTACGTGTTATTTGTTGTAAATATATCGAAATGTTGTTATAAGTTTTTAACATACCCCTCCGTTAATTCAAGTATGAAGTATGAATTCAGCTAAAATACTGTAAGCATTTTGCATGACACAGATACTGGAAGAATAGAAAAGAAGTACTATAGTGAATTTATTTATATGTTTACCATGTTAACCAAGAATTAAAATTTTTAATTTAACGATTCTGAGATAACTGTTAATGTTCTTATATAAATAGTGTCTGTTTGGGGTGGTAACAGTTGAAATTAACACCCCGAGAAAACAATTGTCAACCGACGCAAAGCGGAGGTTGACAATGGTTTTCTCGGGGCGTCAATTTCAACTGTTACCACCCCAAACAGACACTATATATTTTATTATATACTGAATGTCTCAATTTTAAAGAAAATTTAATTGCTTTTATATAGAAAAGACGTGAATTCTACGGCGAACCGTACGTGCATAATTTACGCGCATGTAACAATTCGTTGCGTTACCTGTTGCCAAGTGTGTTGCTAACGCTGAGGGTAATAGAACGGATTATCAACTGCGTCTTAACCAATCCGATTTCAGTTTTTAACATGAACGTATAATAATTTACGATGTAAAATAACGAAGAAATTTTGAAGAAAAGGAAAGTGGGATTATTATTTTTAAAAATACATTAGTCCTTTATTATTGATCTTTATTTGACCTACTCCATCTCTATAACAGAACAACTTTTCCCTGACCAGAGACGGAACTTAATTCTGTGAATCAAGACTCCAAGACAATTGAGGGAGAGCATAAAAGACTCACTAACACCAATGGTTATTGATTTGTTGTTAGATAAACAAGTTAACATTACTCTTCCAACATCTGAATCTGTCCACATTTCAAATATCTAGATTCAATTTTTGGATCTATTTTTCATGTTGAAATTTTAAATTTGAAATGTCTTTTCGCCTTCGGTCAATAACATTATTAATTGTGTGGCTTTAAAATTCAAAGCAACGACCATTCTTTTCTATTTTTTAACGAATACTTAGACGTGAGTGATTGTTGATTTGATAAAGATCAAGAATGGCCTACAGCTAAACATGACTTAATCCAGAATCACTTTCAATTATGAGATGAAATGACTGATGCTATGTGTTGATCTAAACACCTAGTTAAGAGATCCAATTAGCAAGAATATATTTATGGATTTCTGTAAAATTTTACAAGAACTTAATTTCCGGAAAGACTTAATCTGCAGGGTCTTATACTCAAACGCTTATTAAATATTCGCCGACTGATCTAGTTAATTATCTTGTAAATCTAGCTTCAAAATCCGTTCAACTCTGGGACACTTTTCACCAGATATGAGTTTAATACAACACGCAGACTGGTATAGGATACTTATAGTTCTTTTGGTTATAGTAAACACATCGTAGAAGAAGAACGTTATTGGTAACTGGGGGGAGTGGTTTTTCGGTTAATGTAACTCAGTAATGAATAGTGATGTAGAATTGACTTTAATCAAAATTAAGCACACTACACGTAGTTAGTGGGAGAGACACTAACACGATAAAAGCAATAAAACAGCATTTAGCCCTGTGGTAGTTGATACCCCATCGACCCTGTCCTCACGTCAAGTTTGTGACGTCATCTACATGCATTGTTTAGTAAGGTCAATGAATTGCTACTGTTGATTTAAGTAACCAGACCACAAACCTTTTGATGTGTTCATTAATACATGTATGGCGATATTTTTCAGCTCATAGTAAACATGACGTTATGTCATATTTCCTCTAAGCCTTTTCTTGCAATAATAAAGAGTGCAAAGTCATGCAGGGAATTGGAAATTCAGCTTGCTACTGTGAGAGTTTTTACACTGTAAATATATGTGCAATATGTATTTGTGTATGCAAGTATATGTATGTATGCATACACATGCACATGCATATTGCACAGGGTAATACTTGCTGGATTTATTTGCATTGTAAAATATCTCATTAAGTGAGAAATGTCCATTGCGCTTGTCTGATTTTGAAGTAACACGGCAATTATTTTTTTGGTCATGTTATAGGGTTTTTTAAAGGGACTTAGACACGATTTGAGGTCAAATCTTTAATTTTTTTTAATTCTTAATGTCTAGAATGGTCAATAGAGGCATCAAAATTTGAAAGTCAAATACTAAGTAGTGAGTTACAAGCGAGTTACAGAAGTTATAATTCTTTGTTTTGTAAACAAAGCTCGAATCCTGTTATTGTTTTACATAATTGTTGTATTGGAAAAAGTTTCAATCTTATGTTGCTTTTTAATGTTGATAAAATTATTTCTAAACACATTGAATAAGTTTTTCTTGTTTGCACAAGTTATTTTGTCAAAGAAATGGTAACTTCTTTATTTTAAATCATTTGTAAACAAATATAAGATTCTAGTTTTGTTTACATACATGTAAGAACTGCTTTCCCCTATATCTCGCTTGTAACATGACTTTTAACATTCAAATCTTGCTGAATCATTCAAAATACACAAGTTAACCATTGGTTACTAAAAAAAATTAAAAATGAAATTTTCATCCCAAATCGTTTCTAGGTCCCTTTAATGTAGTAAAGCTAATTTATTACTTAACAATTTTTTTTATAATGAATTTCTGTCACTTGAAGGCTTTCAAGATTGCATGTTGAGTCCGAAATAATTCTATGAACCATTCAATGTATTACATAGATTGATCATTACTTTTTCATATAAATTCATAAAAAATAATTAATATTGAAAACCTGCATTGACCTGACTAAAACATTTCTAAAGCTATTAACGTTAACCATAAAGCTCTCACGTAGAATGTTCATATTCATGTTAACTCTGGCGTCATCGTGACCATCTTATGAATTTACGACGTAACTTTGTAAAAACAAGCATAAAAAATTCACCTTCACAAATTTAATTGGAATAGAATAAAGAAACGATAACTTCTTATGACATGCTCGTCGAGAGTGAACGGGTGTAAAACACTTACTCATTAAGTTCAGATTAAGACAGAATGGATGGTAATTTCTTTATTCAATGGGCTCTTCATTTAGACAGAAATTCCTGCTTGAATTATCTTGCGCCATTGAATATTCCTCTCTAACAATACGGTGGTATTATCTATTACTTTCTCACATTAGCTATATACCACGTTTTAGTATAGCTTTGTCTTTTTATTGTTATAGTTAAAACTTCTGTCTTTTTAATCTATTAATTTCTACGTCTGATCTTTTCATTGCTTAAAGCATTTGTAGCAAGCCACACAGAATTCGCTCCGTAAAGATAAAAAATTATTTGAAAATATATATTTACATTTACCGAGAAATTTCTCCTCTATTTCTTAGAAAAAACGATTGTGATTCATAGCTTTATAAAAACTGGCAGGGCTGAAATCACGAACTGGTTCTAACAAGTTTATCGATCGGTCGAAAACTTCAGCAACCTAAGAAACATCACGGATAGGACTGCACGAAATATTCATGATGATGTCAAACCCAATTTTCCATATAGGACAACTAAGGTATTTCTTTTATCTAACGTACTGATGTACATTAATAATAATTTAGTTACCTTTACTTACTATAAACGATCAATTCATCAATGATGTAAATATTAACAATAAAATGTTTTCATGAGTGATGCGGGTTATATATGAAGGTAGCGATAATACGGGTTATGTATTTTTCTGCAATGTCGCTACCCCGTAAGAATCACCAAAAAAAAATTGTTGTTTAAATAACCGAATGGTTCTGAAATTTCATCTACCTCTTGTAAATGCATTTTACAAGTTTATGCAGAAATCAAAGGATAGACAACTCCTCAGTTTTGAAGAAAAACTCCTGAAATGATAAAACTAGGTTAATAGTGATTTTGACGTTTTTGATATATATCTGATTTCTGATTGTTTACTTCGTCCGTCAATAAATCAAAGTACAACGAGCGACCAACGTTATTTAATAAAACCTGTTGGCTGTCAAGCTCCTGGAAGGAAGTCGTTCATTTCATGTTGGTTGACGTCTTTCATCTGACCAGGAAATTCATGATTTCCGGAATAAATATAGTCTTTTTAAAATGAAATTACAGATAAAGGTATATCGCTTCTGAGATAAAAAGTATGTGTCAGAAATGAAACAAAAGAACATTGATTAATATACTTCTCTTAAAAAAGTTATTAAGTTTAACTATGAGAGAGAGATAGAAAGAGATGTCAGATAGGAAAGTCATATTGAAATTAATTTGAAACTAAGTACTTTTTGTTGCAATTTACAAGTAACAAGGTTTTAATTAGTATATGAATGATCTGCACTATTATGTATATTTCTATTATTAATTTAGAATAAAATATCAAGCAAAAGATTCTTAAGCAAAGTATGAAAAGATTTCAAATATGTAAAAAAAAAATCTATGAAAACAATGCATTTTTTAAGGGTATGTCTTTCCGATATTTACGATAATTATTATTGTACTCTTAATTTAAAAATTATCTTGGCATAATAATATTTCAAATCGATTTAGCTCAACTTGTTATAACTGGATGTAAATCAGCAACGGAAAATGTTTATTTTTTAACATTGAAAATTAATTCTACCCCATCCTGTATATCCTTTAAAGAATAATATAAGAAAAAAAATCATTGGAACATTAAAATGAATACTTTGAATAGAGATAAACATGAATAGAATTAACAAGAATACAAATCAAACTTATTTAATGTTGTTTTTTTTACAGCAAATGCTTTTCTTTTTTGTGCATTCAATTGCATTACTATAGAATTGTTGTCAATCGTTAACTAAATTGCATAATACACCTTGAATATCTTTTACAATAGTACAGATGTGTATCGATAAACTCAATGACTTAATAACACCAAGTAACAAGTTGGTAGATCTAGAATAACAGTTCTGATACAGCTCCCACAATTAGAGAAAAACTTTAGAAGTGTATCAAGCAATACAGGCAAATGACTACATCAACAATACAAAACTATAACAAGCTCGAAGAAGATGTCCTTATTTGATAAGGTTCCTTGAGTTTTATCTATTTCCATAATCAAAATTTTCCGATTATTCATGACTTTTTTAACACATAAATAACGACCTTTTTCTCCGTGGCTTCTTCCATACTGGTTCCATGAAATGGCCTTGATCGAGATGTAGCAACTGTTGCATGCAATGTCCTTTTTTCCCCAGGGAACAAAATTCCGGTTTATTGCATTTTGATAAGGTAACTGTTCATTACCCAGTCTGTATAGTTTCTTTTTGCAATAAAAATCTTTGTCGACAAGGGGTATTATTTAATTAAATTAAATAGCAAATCATTAAAAGCATTGCATCGAAATTTCCACAGAACATAAAATGGCTCTTTATGTTTAAATTTTCTATAAGGAGAATGTATTTAATTGCAGAATAAACTAGGATTTATGAAGACCATATATGAAACACGGGATGCCTAGGTAAAGAATGGTTTTCATTTCCATACCGGTAGATTCATGCGAGGTTACCGCGTTTTATGATAGACTTAGAGGAAGTTACGCACATCACTTTCAAAGAACCGAGGCTCAGATTATTCCCCGAAGTAGCAACCCTGATTTTTATTCTTATCATCTGACATTTTGAGGAATTTTTAGTCAGAACTTGTGACATTGCATTCACACGTAATTAGCCTTTATTCGTATGTATCTTTCCAGGAAAAACTGCAGATCTTTATGTGGTTATTTGATTCTAACGACGCATTACTCATCTTTCATGTATGCAACCGTTGGATGCTGTAGACCATAAACAATGGGTTTGAGCAATACTTTTAGAGCTACACGTTGCTTTATCAATATCTTAGTAGTATAGCTTATATGGGAATCAAGGTGTTCAATGTTGTGTGAATTTTGGGTTATTTGATTCACTTTTGATAGTTACACACAATCATATAAAACTTTTTTCTCCAAAACTTTGCCTTTTATTTCATTTTAACTTACCATATATATATTTTGTTTTGTTCTCTGTAATATAACTTTTCACCAGGATCCCGTTTCACAAAAATTTCCTAAGATGTTTCCTAAGATAGAACTTAAAGGGGCATGGTCACGATTTTGGTCAAAAATTATTTTCCCGATTTTAATGTGTATAATGCTTCAGTAAGGCATTTTTAATAGGCAACCAAAATTTAAGTGTCATTTATTGAGTTATAAGCGAGTTACAGAGCTTACAATTCTTTGCTATGTTAACAAAGCTTTTGTTTACATTTTGAACGTTGAAGTGAAAACTCTAGTTTTATACCGAAAATGAATGTGGTAAACGTTAAGATCTGTTTATTTATGCTTACAATGAATAAGAAGATGAAAAAATCAGCTTGAAAAAGAATTTTTACCGGTATATTGAACTAATGTAAACAAAAACAGGGCACGAGCCTTGTTTACATGACAAAGACTTGTGAGCCCTGTATCTTGCTTATAACTTCACTACTGACTCTCCAATTTCATTTGGTCATTGGAAATGCATTCCTAAAGCATTGTAAATAATAAAAACAGAAAAATAGAATTTGACCAAAATCGTGACCATGCCCCTTTAAGATATGGCTAAGTTTGTTCAACTTTACTGTGCATATAATTCATTTCAATAATGAATAAACAATCGCCATGTTAAGTTTGTTCCTAAGACATCGATTTACCTGTGTTAGAGTTGAGACATCACTTGGGAATTTCATAAGATAAGACTGGATAAGAAAAACGGATAAGTAATGAACTTAAGAAAAAGTTCTTTCCTAATATATAACTTAGTCCTAAGTATGATTTGCGTTAGGAGTTAAGAACGGTACTAACTTCTCTGTTAAAACCTAACTTTCAAAAAACGGCAATCATGATTACTGATTTTGATTTTATTTAATACGATAGTGTAAATTGATTTAAAAAGTAGCAAAGTGACTCACATTGACGTTGGTTGGTTATGGTATCCACCTTAATTAAAGCATGCATTAAAGATGGAAAATGGCCAATCTTAGCCCTTTCAAAGTCATATAGAATGGTAAATCAGCAGACATAAGCTTTCAAAGTAAATATATAAAAATGCTATATTGTTAATTTTCAAATTACACAAAAAACATACGTGGTTAATTTAGGGATAAAGAATGTTACTAAGACAATTATCTAATATTTTCAAATTGTTATTCTTATAATGAATTTGTTTAAACAAAAGTGGGTGAACAATTATTTATTTTTTTCGTATATTTTCAGGATAACATAGATTTTAAAAATTTGACACCTAAAGCATAGTATCAAAAAAAGAAAATAATAATAAGAAAAGAAAAATCTTCTCGTGTAATATAAAAGGTATCTTTACCTTTTTAACGCATTTTTTTTTACTTTTGAAAACTTCATAGCACCCGGAAGTTTTTGTTGACAATTACAATTGATATTGAACAAGTGTTAAAGTCATATGTAACATTAAATATATCAAAACTATAGCTTGAATAATTTTGCTTTCAGACCTATAGATTCGGAATATTTCAATTGCATATATGTAAATTCTACACTGAATCAAAGTTCTAAGTGTTAAAGTCGTATGTAACATTAAATATATCAAAACTATAGCTTGAATAATTTTGCTTTCAGACTTATGGATTCGGAATATTTCAATTGCATATATGTAAATTCTACACTGAATCAAAGTTCTAAGTGTTCACCCAATATAATGTATTGATTATATTAAATAAACACAGTCATTCGTTTGTCTTGCCGTTGGGGTGGCTGATTTCCATCTAGCCCCCAAGTGTTTAGGAACGATGTAAAGATCTTGACCTCTGGGTGCGTTCCGAGACCTGGAATTTTGTTGGATATCATGAGCACTTCCGGTTTGCTTGGGTCTCCCCAAGAGCATTGGAATTGTTGTTGGTTGTCGATGGATATGACGATACACTTAAAGCATTGAAAAATTGTGTTTTAGGGAATTGCCAAATATTAAAAACAATATCGTTGACGAAATAAACTGTAGATTTAAAGTGAGTACAATCTGTCATAAGAACAATTCACAGACCAACATCCAACGGCTCTGATTTTTTCCGCAAAGGTCATTCTACACGTTTTAAGCGATTTTCATTTGAGACTGTTACTAAAGACTAACGTCAATCGCTAAAAGTTGCCATTGATATGAAGCACGTGCTGAAAAAAACCAATTTTTTGTTTTTAGGTTTCGTCATGGGTAATTGATTTCAATTAGTATCGTTTTATTTTATCTGTGCTATTGTTGAGAAGACATATTTATTTTCATATCATTTTATTTTATGATTTCAAATTATTCTACTTATCAGGGAGAACACTCACTAAGAAGTTTTGTTAAGTGTATACAGTAAGGATTTGAATTCAAAATTAGTATTATTTTCAGACATACTAAAAACAAGTAATTATTTTGATTATCTCATTGTAAATCTGTGTTTTATAAAATTTGTTTAAATTTCAAATTGATAATGTTATATACACACGCTTAGATGCCGTTGGTTTGAAGATGGTGTATAGACAATACAGATTTGAAAAAAAAAAGTTCAAACAACTTTAGTTACATTTCATACAATTCCAACAAACATATCATCTGTCACAAACACATTAATGGATATCTGCAAAAACCAACGATTTTTAAATTAAAATTTGACGTGGTAGAGTGTTCTGAAAGGATGTTTAATGTATTGTCGATATAGAGATCTGTCAAGTTAAGATTTTCCCAGGATATTACAGCCACTACACATTGGGTCATTGAATGCTATTGTATAAACGCTTGCTATTCTAAGTAAATATCTGGAAATGGAGAAATCCCAACAGTATTCTGCATCTTCTAATATTAACAAGAAACTTTAACAAGGATGTCCCGAAGCTTTCCCAAAAGTCCAAACTTCTCATGAAACTAAGTAAATAGTGAAAACCGATTTCACAAACAAGTCTCATGTGATTTTAAGCCAAATCATTCGGAGTAAACCCTCGTGATTGACGCTGGTACATGTATCAGATACAGACTTTGAAGATTTATGGTTTCTGGATTTAATACCTTTATAAAATATTTTGATTTAATTTTTAATGGTGACCAATGTGGTGCCTACATGTATATGGAACTTTAAATTATCACATGTCAAAAGAGCGGAACCACGTACATTGTCCTATTGAAAATCTCTGAATGCATTATATCAGATACAATTTCCAACGTTTCCTTTCATGTTCTTGGTTCTTTTTTGTGTTGAACGGAAAGATAAAATACAGAAAAAAAACATCGCGTAGCATTTTGAATCTGCTTTTAGCATGGAAAGAAAAATATTACGTTGACGAGAATTTTTTTTTCGAAACAATTTGTCATTGTCCGTAACAAAAATATCGAATTTCATTTAAAATTAGAAATTTGCGTGATGAAGTTTGATGTTTTACTATTCAAAACTGGATAATCATTGTCAACTGATCTTGTATACAATCATAGTCCGGACTCCAACCAATCTTCCCTAGAAATAGCATTCTAGATTATTAATGGATACTTTTTTCATTTAAAATAATTGTTTTTTTACTCTATCGCCTAGAGATGTGTTATTTAGTTCTTGTTTTAAGGAGTGCCTTTTCGAAAGTTCTCCAAAAAAAAAATCATAAAATGTATTCAATCGATATGAAACTATGTCTGATATTGAAATTCAAATAGTTACAACTGTAAACATTTGCTTGTAATGGAACTCCAACAGTAATAACACACAGAGGCCTACCTTCATCTTCCGTAAGGTGACTCTAAACCAACAAGCCAACGGGTACTGCTATAGTATTTACGCCTCATCTTATTTCTCAAGTACACACATCCCCTGAAGAAATTCTACACTTTAACAAATGTTAAGTTTATTTCACAACTTTGAAAAATGATAGAGTTTTTCTAATACATGTACATTGATGTTTTTCTGATTGTGCAATTATTTTGACTTTCTCCTTTTTTTTTTTTTTTTTTTTGTATTCTATGTTATGCACCAAAATCGTAGAAGACGGCGAAGGGGTTGTCAATGTGCGCTCATTGCATATAATAAACGCCTGGTTCTCTATCATACATTCGTACTTGCACTGTAAAATACACAATAAATTCTGTTGGTAAGCAACAGAATATAAATTAGAATACACATTATGCTCTATTTATAACTTATGTAACACTGTAAGAAATACATTTTAAATCAATTCTAACTGACGACGAGACATAATATCTACATTCCTTTTAAAAGTACTATGATAAAAAAAAATAATAAATTCAAAATACAACCAACTCGTACGTTTATATTTTGTATTTAAGTCAGATTTAAACGTTTTTCTTTTCACTAAAACAAGTTTACACAATGTTTGTCAAAACTTTTGAGTTGTTGGTTCTTTTTTACACTAAATGTAGTTAAGTACTATACAACTTATATTTTTTTAAAAGATCATCAAAATGGGCGGACAAACGTTTGAACAATGTTAGCGATCTGTATGAAATGAAATTAATGTATCTGTATTTAAGATTCTGGTCAATCAAAACCATTGTATTCAAAGATTTCAGAACAAGCACAAAACTATCAACGAAGCTCTACATCAACATCGTTATTCTTACATCCGATCAATACAGGAGATAGAAAAATGAAGAATGTGTTGCTAAGATTTACATTTCTCTTTCTTCATTCTTATGATTGTAGTAACATGTATCTATGCGTTGTTGACTAGTTGATTTGTAATTCATTTTTGGAGGGATAATCCCTTAACCGTGTTTCGCCTTTACGACTGGGTGAACGAGAGGCTTGCATTTCTCGTGGCAATTAATTCTCACTTAAGGCGATTTCGCACAAAAGCAATTATATGATATATACCAGACATATTTGCATCTTCGGTGCCGAACACATTTGATTTATGCTTATTGTTGTACGTTTTATCTGGTCTGCGTCGGAAACAAAAACTATTTCTCTTTTGTTTTATTGTGATGCCATGATCTTGACTTATCGGAACTGTTCCGCGCATGCGGGTGCATTTTTCTAGTAAATGATTGCTCTTTTCCTGTAATAATAAGCCAAATGTTCGCAGAAATATCGAGCCTTATCTAGGCTCTCTCAAACTTATTACATAAAAAGTCCAGCCATAATGTTACAGTATAGTCTTAATGAACTAATAAAGATTAGCGTTCACATATAAATGCATTTGAATTCGTGAATTATTCTAAATAAAAATCCAGGATATATAAATATACGGCAAATCAGTTTATAATGTCTTCAAGTTATATTCATGCATTAAATAAAACGGAGGAGCTATGTGCTTTGATTGGCATCTCGTGGTGTATAACCCAGCGTCGGTAGGAGGGGATGCGATAGATCAGCAAGACAGCATTGATTGATCGCACGGAGCTCCCAGAAACAAGCAGATTTTTTCAGTGTCGCTTTAAACCTTCAGCATGAACAGAACCAATGCAACCTACGAAAGTTACTGGCAAGAAAAATTATTTGAAATGGAAGGCATGTGGAATAAATATATTCAACCGTGTTTCATCGTTTCCGCAATTGTGACGAATTCTTTGGCGCTGTTCATTTTTAACCGTTCTAGATTCAACAGTGTTTCTATTGGATTTTACTTAAAGGTGCTCTGTTGCCAAAACCTTTTGTTTATGTTGGTCGTTTACTTTCCTTCGTGGATTGCGACTATTTCTCAGCTGAACGACATCGAGAATCTGACCGACTGGGGATGCCTCTTGTATAGATTTGTAGCTTCAGTTTTTCAGTACACCGGTCCCTGGATAGTAGTAGCAATGTCCGTGGATCGCTACATTGCAATCTGGCATCCAGTCAGTGCCGCGGACAGAACAACCGTGTTTATGGCAAAAATCGCCATAGCCATCATCTACGTAGCAATGGTCTGGCTTAGTGTTCACGAATTATGGTTTTCCAGATTGAAGAAAGGAGAATGCCTACCGGATATAGATTTGCTGGAAGTGCTCATCTGGACAAATATCACTGGATTCGTCAAAGGAAGTCTCCCACTTCTTGTGCTCTTGTTGTTTGGTGCATCAATAATCGTAGGGCTTATTGTCAAGGGAGCCGCGCCAAGTTCCAACTCCAACAGGCCTTCTGCGGACCTGACGAATTCAGTGGTGGCGCTAGCGGTATTTTACGTTTTGTTCTTGTCACCAATAACGATCGTACACTTTATTTACACCTTTTACCTGGAAAAACCTAATCTTTATAATATTCATCTTCATGAAAAATATAGGTTTCTTATCCATGCCACGGATAAAATTTATCTAGGTATTCAGTTTTTGCCATTATTCGTGCTTTTGTTTTTTTCGCATTCCTTTCGAGAGGAATGTAAAGAAATTTTCATGCATATCAGAAGTACTCTTTGTGGACATCGCTCCATTGACTCTGAAGTTAAGCTTCTCAGAAGAAACAGTACTTGCATCGTGGAGCTAGAAAATGGACGAGAATTCGCAACAGCCGTTGTGTAATCAAAGCAGTGTCTTTCTATATTGATTGCTGTTTGTCAAATTAAAATTTTCAGGATTACGTTTCATTTCATATTAAATCGTTGTTGTGGAATGGGAATTCTGCAATTTTATAAAGTGGTTAAAAATAAATATTCCTGTATTCGTTGATAGAGTTGAAAATTTCTTGTCCTCGAGGAATTCATACCTTTATTAATGAAAAACAAAACATCACTATAAAGCCAGGCCGTTAAAAATGCAATACCATTAAGATATGTGAAATAAAGAATTCTTCTATACTTGATGATCCGTTGTCATTTGTCATACACATGCTCATTAGGGCGGAAGATCACTGACATCCTGTAATGTTGCAATCATTGAGTAGAATAATTATACCGCAAGAGGATTATTAGGTATTTGCCACTATATATTTATAAACCATCGGTCTCAAATTTAAGTACCATAAAAAGGATTTTGAAAATTGTTGCAAAACAAAACATTGAGCCAAAAGATTTTCTGACGTTAAAAAAAAATGCACACTCTTTTATGGATGTTTCCAACATAATATCGTTATGTCTATTGCCTTGCTTGTATAAATATCTAACCTCTCCAGGGAATGATGCTCTATTTATTTACAAATGAATTGTCGACATCTACAAACTTTTGTTGTAAATTCCAAATCGGAATGAGACAGTACAAAAAATAGCCAATAAGATATTACATGAATCTTAATTACACAAATCAAGTTTAAAACAATTGGTGGTTATCTTTCACACTCATATGAATGTGTAAAGTTGATAATGCTACATAATTAACAGGTTTCAGGTTGATAATTACGGCATTTATTTTGTCATCCAACCACGTATTCCAAGCAACTTTCCATTTATTAACAATTTACAAATAGTACTCTATCGGTGAATGATTATCTGAAAATTTATGTGTTTAAAAATATATCGGAACACAGACATAGAACCTTGCGACCATTTTTCTGCAAGATTGTTTACGAATAGGATTTCGACGTCTTTTAATTGCAGGTGTACGTCTTCTAATCTTATATGTTAATTTTGATCCCCAGAATGTCAATAAAATAAGTTGAACCTGTAACTTTTTGGTTTTCAACTGTTGTTCATTGATATCGAATACAGAGCATCTTGATGCACGAGTCGCATCAGTTGTCTATTTTGATATCCCGGTTGTAACAGATTTGTTTGCTTTTGCTTGGTTCACAGCGCGTTTCAATGAGATATTGGTATGAAATAGGTATAGCTCGTGTTGATATCCGATAAGTTACATTTATATTAACAATTCGATATTCTGTGTGCTACATGGATTTCATGATGTAAATGCTTCATTATATTTATATTTTTAACCGTGCTCTTGACTTTTCTTTCGTTGGCCTATCTCTTAGTCTTAATAACAACACACAGGTTTGGCCATTCAGACAATACGAAAAATATGTTTCCTCTGCTTTTAAAGACATGATTTTTTTTCTTTAGAATTCAAAAAAGTATATATGGAGAATTGTACACAAATTACACAAAAACGAATCATTAATAGATGGTCTTAATATCACCTTTTGAACAAGGACATAGGACAATGACTAAATGTGCGATACAACACCAACCGTTAAAGATACTTTTGCACATACAAATACAACTTAGATTTTAAGCAGTTGTGAGCTTATTGGGTTTTTCCTTTCTTTTTTATAGTCCTAAGACACGAAAATTGATATTTAGACACTTTTAGATTTGCTATTTATATCTTGTTTATGCGCGGGTCTAGAGGGGGAGGTAGAGTCGAAAGGTCCGAACCCCCTCTCCATGAGAAAGTACAAAAAATTGAAGTCACATAATAAAATTATCGAATTTATGCATCGGAACCCCTCCCCTCTCTTGGCAAACACAAATATCCCCCGGAGATTTTATCTAGATCCGCGCATGAGGCAAACTATCTTGTTTTATAGAATCTCGATTCTACTGTTCAAACAAATTGAAAAATAATTAAATTTTAACAGCATTATGATACGACTGATTATATAGTAAAAAAAAGAATCATTAAATTATTGATTTTTCGTTTGTTTACATAGAAGTTCTAATGTTTATAAATTTTTTGAGAGAATAAAGCAGAAATAAATTTAATCTGATTTATTCAACGGTTCACGATTGTCCACGCAGACGACATTTCATCTCTTACATTAATCTACACGATTTAATTTTCAAAGGACATACTCCCTCAAGTGAAGAATAATCTATACATAAAATTGAGTTTTGAAATATTCAACATTTTGGAAATTATTTGTAATAAAAGGAAGATGGACTAAACCTGCGAGTCAAAAATGGCCAATTCTTATCAATGGTTGATGAGTTAGTTGTGATTGCCCATTGCCTCTCACACCTTTATCTTCAATCCATAAATAATTGATATAGAGTAGGTTCCTATTATAATTCAACACAGGTTGAATAAATCCTATACCTCATGTATATACCACTCTTTTCTTTTATTGAAAATCCATTATTCAAGAAAAATTGATTTCGACATACAGGCCGTTCGAATAATGTCCATTGGCTTAGACATGGATGCGTGATTCGTGATTTATATGAAAGACATGAGTCTCCGTTCAGGGATTTGATAGATTTTAGAGAATAAAGAATGATTTTAATTACGGAAATTTTGCTAGTAAGTTAATATGAAAACATACACGAAAACACGTTTGAATAAGAGTGATGCGAACCATGACACCAAAAACACCACCAAACTGGATCTTAAAAATAAAAACTCGAATGTAATCTGAGTAGTAAAATGGTATTCTTTATTATTTATAAGAGTATGGTGGCGGAAACCACTGCAGGAATATATATTTAGCCTTATTCATATTAAGTGAGTAAAGAAAATGAACAAGATTTTGTCAATCATTTGTTACTCATCAAACGAAGCCAATTCTTCCATATATGGAAGTTTCTACAACTATTTGGAAGTCTGACGCCAGTGCATGCATTCAAATATTTCAATTTAGCTTTGTGTAAATCGATCACGTAGTTAATAGTTCACGTAAAGTCATCATCGAAATTATAAAACAAGACTCTATTTAACTATGTAAACGTTATTTATCATAGAGATTTGAATAAACGATGTCTATCAATGAATCCAACGTTGCCAAATACACGTACGAAGGTTGCTTGATGTGTTATGTGCATTGTACGATATTTCAAAAACACTCGACGACTCAAATAGTGAAATAAACATTACACCTCTTCAAAGTATTCTTTTCGCGGTTTGAGTACATAATAAATTATTTCAATTTCTGAATCCATTTCTGAAATGCGTCACGGTACGCTGATTTAGGTAGACATTTGAGATACTGACTGATACTGATGACTTAGCCAAGGGTTTGTCGTGACGTATAACGACAAGGTCTAGATCTGGATAGCATAGTGGGTGTGGCAAGACGGTAACCCTTTCCGACTCATAAAATTGCTTCACAAGCTCATATATACATGATGGAGCATTATGACCATGAAGTAAACGAACATGCCTTAAACCTAACATAAGGCGTCATTTATGATAATATTTCTTGAGTTTGTTTTAGTATAAACTTCTGGTAAAATACCAACCTGTAACACTTTTGCCCTTCTGTACCGTAATTTGTACGGCTATACCATCACATGATAAGAATATGCAATATAGAACCTTATTTGTGCTTTTGGTTATTTTGGCAACTACATGCCATCTACCGTGTTTAGTTAGACATATGTTGTTTCCAGTTGTTCTTGCAGGTTCGAAATAGTGAACCCTTGTTTCGTCATTAGAAACTATGCACCCGCGGTACAAAGCAAGCGATATGCTAACAACTTTGCCAATATCACGAGTCGTGTATCTGCCATCACTTTCAATTATTTACCTGATTTTTGAAACATTTATCTTGCCTGTTAGAGTCACAGCTCAAAGGTCGGCCAAATTTTGTTGCATTTTTACGGACATTGTGCCAGTCAGATAGTTTTTCCACCTACGAACCTTCTCATAAGATACCAGATCAAACTCATAAACTTCCCTCAATTCAGTAAAAATTTGCATTACCGAATGACCGATTTTTTGTTGTTGTTGTTGCGAAGTTATATATCAGCTCTAATTTCCTCAATCTTCAAGAGTAATGTGCTTGGGTCTTCCTATATGGTGCTGAATCTTGGAAAGTGACGAAAAACATCTCAAACAAGATAGACACCTTCCAGACCCGATATCTTTGCAAATTACTGCGCATCTTATTGCCAAACACCATATCCATTGAAGAGCTATATATCAGATCTAACACCATTCTTCTATCCCAGATTATAAGTAAAAGAAAATGGCAGTGGATTTGACATTTAGAATGCATCGAACTTCCATCCCATGGGTTGCAATGAGGTGGACACCAACTGAAGAGAGAAAGAGAGGAAGACCAAAAGAAACATGAAGAGAAGAGAAGTTTAGAAAGAAGAAATGAAAGCCAATAACTGTGCGTGGATACGGGTCCAGAGATGGACACAAAACAGACCACCATGGAGGTCTCTGACCATGGAGGTCTCTGGCGATGGCCTTATGGGTAAACCAGCAAGAAAGAGGAACAAATAAGTGAGAAAGTAATTTCCTCGATACTCTCAACCCGTTTCCAAACTATTTTTACAACAATGGTCAACGACTGGCTCTATTGAAATGACTATAAGTTTTAAACTATGAGAAGCTTAGGACTTGTGTTTAAACCGTTTGAAAGGTATTAAATAGAGCTATTCAATAGCATCATCATTTGTGAAATCGTGCAAATTGTTACTGCGCTGTGCTACACTACACATTAGATATCCAACAGCGCAGTTTTTTTTTTAAAGGATGTTTAGAATCAGATATAAATTGATCAGATTGTAATTTGGTTTTTTGTCTATAGCTAACTGTTAACAATCGAGTTTCTTAATACACAGAAGCGAAAATATTTAGATTTTTTTTTTGGGGGGGGGGGGGTATTGGTGATTATAATATTTTCTTAGTTTTAAAAATGCAATAAAGCTTAAAGCTGTATTAGCTTCCAGGGCAAATATGGATACTAAAATCCTGAGGGGCGGATATGAATTTGCAAGAATGATAATTATATTAAGGCTTGGAATGAAAAAAAATTCTTAAACAACACATTGCTAGTAGGCCATTTTAAACAACATGTTCAGTATCTAAATATAACTTTTTTGTAAATGTCTCAATCAAAAGAAAATATAAGTTAATGAGATTAAATGAATTCTGCGAGTTTAAAGTGAATTTTAAAAGAAGAAGATGCTTATTAAAGAAACTAAGATATGGAAATAAAACATATTTTTTAAATACCGTTGTGGAATTCAAAGGCAAAATAGAATAGAGAAGAGAAATGATAAAGATGTATTCAGCTCTGCTTGTCTTAGCTTTCATCAGAATATCCCAAAACATACTCAGAACAATCAATTCTTTGAAATTTGTTTTGAATTCCAACCATGTAGACATTTTATTTCTTCGAGTCATTCTAAGGAACTTTGTGGCAACCAGCTGCAAAAAAGACACGATGCCTTTTAAAAAAAATATGTCCATTTCCCTCAACGCTCATTACCTTATAGAAAAAAATCTATATTGCAAACATCAAATCGGAGGTGTTTGAAAGATTGTGACGGCTCGTTTGGAAATTCTCGGAACAGGAAGTGTTTAATTGTCCACATGAGCTTTTTTTCTCGACAAATGATCCTTTACAAATTGGACACCAATGGATGGCCATTGGAAAGGTAATCCAAAACCACACGCCATTTCCTTGAACAAATTGTTTGTCATTAAGCGAAAGTATGCATTAGTTGGTTTGATCGTCCGTCTAACTGTACAAGTAGGCCTACTCAAACGATGGTGATTACTATCATATCCTTAATGCTAATGGGGTGAGATTGATAAATTTTCACCGCTAGGATTAGACATCCATTCATCATATGCATGATACATTTTAATCAAATATAAGGCTCTGGACATTTTCTTCGCTCTTTTTTTAATACATTCTAGAACTCTTTACTAATGACCTCGTATGTTTGTTGTGTGTGTCATTTTGAAACAAGCTGTCAACAGTTTATAGATCAAAGTTGCCAATGCTTTTGGGAAAAGAGCGGGTGAATATAGGTTCAAAACAGACTTCTGTATTGCTATTTGAAATAGAGAAAAATGTTATTTTAGTATTTAATGCACTGTCAAAAACTTATAGGGTTGGGTCATGAATATTGAATATTTACATTGTATAATAATTTATTGCATTATCTTGTGATCTCAGTATATACAATTTCAAGTTTTATTTTATCTTATAACTTTTCATTGCTAGAATTTAAAAGTCAATATCATGAAAAAAATGTTTATAACTTTTTTTTTTAGAAACGGTTCATATAAGCTTTGGTCGGGGCAATAGGTTTCATTGGGGAAAAATGATGAAACAAATTTTTGTATAAAGAATACTTCGTATATCTGTATATAGTGTGAATAGATGTAGTCTTAATACAATCGATGGTTCATGTCTTTCCTTCGGTATATATACAGTGTAAGTAGGTAAATATATAGTATTGAAAAATAAAAATTAATAATATAATAGCGTTACAGGAGATAAGGAATAAAACAAATCCTCAAATTATGTTGTCATTCTTCGGGTGGGGGGAGGGGACGGTCGCTATGATTTTGAAGCATATGGAGTATTCTAAATATAATATAATGTGATTTTTTTAATTCTTAGTACATTATTTGTTCGATATGATAAAATATCTAACAAATTGTTACTTAGGTATAAATAGATGGCTCACTCTTGCCTTCAACATAAAGCATCGCCTACGTTAATGTACAGATAATATAGAAATGTTCATTGACGTAATACGTCGTACATTTGCAATAAGCTTATATTGACTTTGCAATTAAGAACATTATCGCATTCAAAATTTTGCATAGCGCTAAGCATCTTTAAAGATTTAAAAGCACGACGTCATTTCATTATTAGAATAAAAGATAAAAAGACTTTTATTTCAATGTTAAAACAGTTTTAAACGACCAATGCATTATTGAAGCTAATTTGTTTCCATAATATGATAAAGACAGTTAAACATAGTAAGTTGTAAAAATGTTGTCATTTCTTGAAAAATGACGCAAAATATAGAAACAGTTGACTAGAAAAACAAAATGTATAAGTATAATACAAAAAGGCGTCTCCCAGCCATACCATTCTATAACTAGTACACAATTCAAATGAATGCAAAATAACAATTACATGTATAAGTTTCGAAAATATACTGAAGTACTTAACAAACTGGCCTAGAATAAAATAAAAAGACTTCGTTGTAAAACGAGCTGTCATCGATTCAAAACAAAAGATTGCCAGCGCAAAACCAAATGTCATTCACAGAGTTACGTAGGATAAAGAAAATGCATTCTTTGCATGCAATGCGCTACAGTCTATCTACGTGTTCATTATTTATATCATTTCTAGAAACGTAAAATCTCGTGATATTGCCAATCACATGGGTAGGCGGCAAATCTAGTTCGCCCGACTCCAAATTACACCATATATAGCTACTTTCATTATATGCTGTAAATACTTCATTCTAGAGAGAATATTTTAAATCTACGTGTACCCACAATTTGCAGCAAATAAATAAATATTATGTTTTAAGTAAAAAATTCTAATATCCAATAGGAAAATAATTTGTCCTATGGAAATTAATATTTTACCTTTAGATTTTTTAAATGGTTTATATCTCAGCTGGCGACTAAATTCATCAGATGGTCAATCAAATGGCGTGTTTTAATCTTTTAGTAAGTGATCTTAGACGGATGCAAAGATACCACCTTGGCATAGTAGTATTCATTCGGCACTGTGATTTTCAATCGCCGTACGAAACTGGATATCTCCATGTACATAAGCAACACAGTGTATTAAACTTTCTGGAATTCATTTGAGTTTATTTTTATTTCGGTTTTTATTTGATAAATCTCATTTCTTGCATAGCTTGGCTATTGTAAATTGATGGTAAATTGATGCTTTTTTATGCTTGTCAATGACCAAACTTTGAAAGTAAAAAGTCAAGTTACAAACGAAATACAGGGCTTAAAATCCGTTGTTATGTTGATCCCTAGGACCGCCCCTCCTTTCCTGGTAATAAAATTCATTCTGAATCCGCGCATGAATACGTACCCTGTCAAGGCTACGTTTTCTCCATTGTATGATTTCTCCTGATACCTCTTTGCGAGCCATCTAGCGTTAATTCAGTGAATGACTGTTGGTTTTGCATCGGTGATCGTAGACCTTTGTTTTACATCGGTGTCTGTTAATTTTGCAAACGAGTCTGTTAATTTTTGTGATCGGCTTCGGCCGATCACTGTTGTGTCCATATGAGGCATCCGGCAAATGCTTCCACGTGCGCACACATTCCGCTTGCATTAGTAGTTCTTATAAAAACTTGAAGTTTGGTTTAGTATTTATATAACATTTTACTCGGTTTTATTTCAATTCATTTACCTTAAAGGACATATCGCATGTTTTTCAATTTTCGGAATTTTTTAAATAAAATCATTCTATACTCATTAAAAATGAAGTTTATCATCGTCTACACAAAATAATCTGGCTAATTCGTTAGTTTAAAGGCGATGAAATTCAAATGTCGCGATATGCATATTTTCTCTCTCCATCTACCCGCCATTACGTGTGACGTCACATGCGACCTCGAGCGAGAAGGTGCTGTTAGCCATCTATGTAATTGGATTAGATTTAAACGACAATTAAACTAATTATCACCTATGAAATTGCCGATAACGGGACATGATGGTGTTTTGCGTCTTCTGCGGGTGTTCTAGCCGTCCAAAATGGGGATTTGAACTGTTGTTTTTTTAGTTTCCCTTACGAAAGTAAGCGGAAATATTGTACCAAACAGGGCCCTATCTGTCGATGAGAGGATTTATAAATAAACATTTAATAAATATATTACTAATTATATGGTATATTTTTGTGATATTAGTTTCGTAAACAAATTGTATTTATTTTTTCAAAGAGAAAAATAGTAATTTATGAACAGGGGCCTGTGTACTAAACGCAAGTTCATCGGAGGAAAATAACAAGAGAGGACGCCATTTTGGATAACGCCTCGCTTCATTAGCTGTTTTCTTATTGATATTGTTAAACTATACATACATGTATGCATACGTTTTGTATAAATGATTACTTTATTATATATCACCTCTGCAGAAATTATAAGTACGGTATGTGAGATTTCTGTGAGTTTTATTTCTTGTGGGAGAAGTCAAGGAGTTGTTGATATTGAATGTTTACACGAGAAATAGACAAAGTTCGTTGATATACATTTTTACGTAAATAGATAAAAACGGAGATGGGATCTTACAGAAAAAACAATTAAGGAAAACGTGTTTTCCTGCTATATATATTTATATATACAGTGTAATATGAAGTATAAGAACCTTAGAAAGTTGTGACCAGTTACGGCCGAAGAAACAATTAAACTTCTTGTGCACCACAGTTTTACAACAATGAACATTCCGAGTCGTAAAGAACGCCCCAAAACAAAATTATTGTAGATTTTAATAAAATAAACACCTGTAACCGATATTTTTTTTTGCTAAATTCCTTAATAAGTTGTGTTTACCATGTTTACACGTCGATCAATTTGAACGTCATTGCCGAGTTCATCGTTACTTCTTCGACTATAACATCGTTTTTTACCCGTACTGGTGGCTCAAACATGTACGACTGAATAATAAGATTCTTTTAATTTAGTCAACATGAAAAAAACCATCGTACATGGTGAAAAAATGTCTCAGATTTAAAGAAGATAATGCTAATGCTACAATTTGTTTACAATCAGCTGTTCGAAGAAGGTCGCATGTGACGTCACCGTACCACGCTATCTAATTAACGAGTTTTTATACGATCGGGGCTATGATTTAAATTGATATTTTGGCTAATTACCGCTTTTATACAGCTAACAAACTGTTAGAAGTAATTAATATATACACAAGGAAGGCAAAAAATGTAAAATGTCCCATACTTTAGAAACATGCGATATGTCCTTTAAGAGATGCAAACTTACATAAAATACAGTTCGACCTGTTAATTTAAGAATGCACATTTTGTCTCACGCGTAAGAATTTCGATCGAAAGATTCATTCAGTAATGCAGTTGACCTCGATGAACTGACCTCAATCATAAGAAGATTCTCCATTAACTGACCTCGATCTATTGATGTTGCATAATAGTAGATAGGAAGACGGCTTGATTTATAAACAAGGTTACGTTATAATGCGACCTCAATAGCAAGTTATGATGGCATTCAATGTTTTTCAGTCGCATTAAATTATTTTAATACAACTCTTTCTTTGTATACGTGTTAATGCTCTTTGAAGAGCCCTACTCAGTATTCTGAAGAAGAAGAAGATACATTAACATTTAATAATTACGTTAAAAATATAAAATTAGACAAGGAGTTTACAATCGGCTTTTCCCAAATTTATTTCAAAATTGTTGACGGTTTATAATAATGAAATTATGGTGTACAGATTCAAAATATTCTATATTTTGTAAAAATACAGTACTTTTTTTTATTATTTTAGATCAAACTGATCATGTTGATTGCATCTAGCTATCAATACATCATTATTGCCGATCATTCCTTTAAAGGACATATCGCATGTTTCTAAAGTATGGGACATTTTACATTTTTTGCCTTCCTTGTGTATATATTAATTACTTCTAACAGTTTGTTAGCTGTAAAAAAGCGGTAATTAGCCAAAATATCAATTTAAATCATACTTGTTTTAAAACTGTTCTGTTTCGTATTTCATTATGTTTTGGAAAATAAGTTGTTCGTTTTGCATTACCGCCTTTTTTACCCTTTCCGCCGCCCATACATATGTAATAAATGCAATAACGTTAGCAGATATTTATGTAAGTGTATTAACGAATGATACAACATATTTTTCTTGGTAACATATACACGGACATCAGGCATGGATGCAAAACGGGTTTATTCAAGTATCATTTTCATTATGTATTCCTGGCCCCAGGATCTTAAAGCATTCTTAGACTTAAAGAGGTTCGCTCCTTAGGTTTTAGGTAGCCATTTTGGGTCACCTCTAGACTGAAAATTCTGCATCACATATTAATTCTTGTTGTATATTTATATTTTACAATGCCAAATAAACTATATTGAATAAAATTGTTTTTAAAAAATTACATTTTTACAAAGATTAGAAAGGGACTATATTTTGTGGCGGAAGGTTTTCAAGAAGGAATTGAACAATTTTCATAACTCACTAGATTTAGAATACTGTTACTTTAGCTTCCTAATTTTCAGCGCAGACCAAACTTCTAGAAAGTTTGTGTATTACGATATATTCATGATGTTCTAATAAACATATTTAAACAATATTTTGATATTTCTATCGATATATTTCGGCATATTTAGCTTATATTTCTTAGAAGTTAAGAAAAAATTACTCCAATTTTGGCCTAAAATTAGCTTACTTCATGCTATATCTCAAATTTTTGAGATGTGACCCCTACTTGTTTAACTTTTAAATGATACATTAAATGTATGTCTATTTGTATGCAAAGTTTGGTCAGATGACATTACTCTAATTTTTTTTATTTGCGTTATAATTTGATTACTCCAAAATTTTTAACATCTGTTGTTGTGTTCATTATGTACTGGCCTTTGAAGCCACCAGTAAAGCAAGATTTTTTAAGCTTTGATTTAGATGTTACTTTTATAGTCACTACATGAGTTCAACCTCATACTGTATTAAAATCATAACTTAATAATAGTTCAAACTATAAATATTTGTTTGATTTCTTTAAATTATCAATTTCTATGTCAAATTTTAGCAAAAATTTCAGAAAAATTATCATTTCTGTTTGGGGCCCTATTTTTCAAAAAAATGGCATGTGACATGGGTCACAAATAAAATAAATGAACATTATAGGTCCCCATCTTTGTATCCAAGTGGTTTTCGGATGATTGACATTACTATTATTTCAGGTGCCAACCTCCTTAAGTCAAAATGAGTACGCTGTCTTATTGTCTTGTGATTAATAACATCGAAAAAATGAAATACTACTAATATGTGTCTCTATATTACGCTGAAAATTACACATTTTAAGTGTAATTTTATAATTAATTAAATTTTATGAACCTAGTAATTGAAATTTGGACTTAAGTCTACAATTGCTTTATGATCCAGGCCAGATATCATACCGCATGAATCTGCGCAACACGGACATTAACATAACCAGAGCGTTGCTTTACACTTTATACATAATTTTGAAAATAATGCAAGAAATTGTACTCTCATTAATTCATATAGAAGTACATATGCGAAACATATTTCATAGAAATAGAACAAGCATTCTGAATTGTATCGTAAATCTTTAACAACCAGGGTCATAAACACATCTATATTCCATAAGTTGTTATTACCGAGATTTATGTTGCTAACATATTATATTAAAGCACTACCCTGTCAAATTCTGACGTATTTACGATCGTTGGGGTGTGTAAAACAGTCAGTGTGCTCGTAAAATTTTATGTCTTAAACACATGTTATGGTCGCTTTTGCTGGATACTCCGAAGCTGAGAAAACTGATGTCGTCATACGATCTGACAGATGCAAGTAAGCAAGCGCCACAGACTCAGCGGAAGAGAGTAGCTAATTGAATAAGTGCATGGAATAATTGATGCTGTCACCCCTAATTTTGTTTTTTTAAGTTAATAATTGAGCGGCCAATGCATGATAGCGATTTTTTTTAAAGAAGAAATCTTGTGGACGGAACAGGTCCATGGGAAAAAGTTTTACAAACAAAGTCTGCATGGGAAGTAATGGAATTGGTTGGATATTTTTAAACCCTATCCTTCCTCTATAATTCCTTCAAGGTAATTGGTAGAAGAAATTTATTTCTACAGACAAGAAGCAAAAGAAAATTTGTTTAGAAATAAGACGAACTTTCAGACTAGAGCAAGGGAGAATTGGTGTTTAGCTCTCTTGAGAGCGGAAAGCTTCAAGTGATTTATTTAATTAACTGTTGTTGTGGACAACTTTTCGTATTGTAATCTCTTTCTTTAGAATCAGGTCTAGCCAACTGTTAACTTAAATCTGCACAAAGTATCCTTTGATAAAGTTTTCTGAAGTTGGCTCTTAGGAAGAGTCGCGCCTTATATTTAAAAATAGGTTGGGTTATTTACGGTATCTCACTGCATCGAGATTTTCTATAAAAGTATTTCGTATTCAAAACATACTTTTAAAAAATACAAGAAAATATAGGAGCAGTCTTCATCCCTCAAAGTTTTGTCCAAAGGAATTGACTTTTTGCAATAAAAATATACTAACATTGCCGCTAGCATTTTAACCACCTCGTAATAATCAAATACTGTTTTAATTTATAAACAATGATCATATAAAATATAGAACCTTAGATGAAATTGTGTAAAGCTGCAAAAAAATTTCTTGACCTTTTGCGCCTAAAATTAACTTATTTCTAAATAACATTGATTTGAAAAAAAAATTAATACCAATATCTTAATTTTAATAGAGAAAAATGTAATTTAAGTATTGAATGCACTGTCAAAAACTTATAGGATTGGGTCATGAATATTGAATATTTACATTGTATAAACATTTATTGCACATTTCATATTATGTGTAAATACAGAACTTATTATTGTGTTTGTGCATTTACTGTTGAAAGGGATCAAGGTGAATTGAATTATCAGCATATTTCAGACAGTTAATGTTTATTTAATAACTTACATTGATTTGAATTTTTAAAAAATTGAATATTAATAATAAAGACATTTTTAGTGTCTTTGCCTGTGATAACACTACATATCAATGGTGTACTATACAGTCCAATGAATTCAAATGACGCATAATTGGGGTGCAAGCGGGGTTTGCTTCAATTCATTAAATACATACTGTAGGCCTTGTTTAACCCGTAAAAATCTAAATAAGACAGTTTGATAGATGTTCACCGTGAAACCATGCAAATGTAAACGCAGGAAAATAAATTTTGAGTACTTTTTGCAAAAACAAAATTTCACCTGAAGCCTAATATTTGACATCGCTGACCTATATAGTTTTTTATGTTTGTTTATTTGTAAGGAGATTTCTAAACACGCTGTATTAAAATTAAATTGTTGATATTCATTTTTCTTTAAATTCAAATCAATGTAAGTTATTAAATAACAAATAATGTCAAGAAAAATTAAATAAAAAATAATGTACTAAGAAAAAAAATCACATTACATTACATTAAGAATACTCCATATGCTACAAAATCACCTCGACCGTCCCCTCCCCACTCCCGAAGAATGACAACAAAATTTGAGGATTTGTTTAATTCCTTATCTCTTGTAACGCTTACTAGTATATATTACACTGTATTTATTTTTTAATTTTCAATACTATATATTTACCTACGTACACTATATATATATATTGAAGAAAAGACATGGACCATCGATTGTCTTCAGACTACATCTATTCATATCATAGACAGATATAAGAAGTATTCTATTATATACTAACGGAAAAAAGCTACTGTGCATTATAAAATCTAGTATAATTGATGCTGTCACCCCCAATTTTGTTTTTTTAGTTAATAATTAAGCGGCCAATACATGAAAGCGATTTTTTTTACGAAGAAATCTTGTATACGGAACAGGTCCATGGGATAAAGTTTTACAAACAAAGTCTGCATGGGAAGTAATGGAATTGGTTGGATATTTTTAAACCCTATCCTTCCTCTATAATTCCTTCAAGGTAATTGGTAGAAGAAATTTATTTCTACAGACAAGAAGCAAAAGAAAATTTGTTTAGAAATAAGACGAACTTTCAGACTAGAGCAAGGGAGAATTGGTGTTTAGCTCTCTTGAGAGCGGAAAACTTCAAGTGATTTATTTAATTAACTGTTGTTGTGGACAACTTTTCGTATTGTAATCTCTTTCTTTAGAATCAGGTCTAGCCAACTGTTAACTTAAATCTGCACAAAGTATCCTTTGATAAAGTTTTCTGAAGTTGGCTCTTAGGAAGAGTCGCGCCTTATATAAAAAAATAGGTTGGGTTATTTACGGTATCTCACTGCATCGAGATTTTCTATAAAAGTATTTCGTATTCAAAACATACTTTAAAAAAATACAAGAAAATATAGGAGCAGTCTTCATCCCTCAAAGTTCTGTCCAAAGGAATTGACTTTTTGCAATAAAAATATACTAACATTGCCGCTAGCATTTTAACCACCTCGTAATAATCAAATACTGTTTTAATTTATAAACAATGATCATATAAAATATAGAACCTTAGATGAAATTGTGTAAAGCTGCAAAAAAATTTCTTGACCTTTTGCGCCTAAAATTAACTTATTTCTAAATAACATTGATTTGAAAAAAAAATTAATACCAATATCTTAATTTTAATAGAGAAAAATGTAATTTAAGTATTGAATGCACTGTCAAAAACTTATAGGATTGGGTCATGAATATTGAATATTTACATTGTATAACCATTTATTGCACATTTCATATTATGTGTTAATACAGAACTTATTATTGTGTTTGTGTATTTACTGTTGAAAGGGATCAAGGTGAATTGAATTATCAGCATATTTCAGACAGTTAATGTTTATTTAATAACTTACATTGATTTGAATTTTTAAAAATTGAATATTAATAATAAATACATTTTTAGTGTCTTTGCCTGTGATAACACTACATATCAATGGTGTACTATACAGTCCAATGAATTCAAATGACGCATAATTGGGGTGCAAGCGGGGTTTGCTTCAATTCATTAAATACATTCTGTAGGCCTTGTTTAACCCGTAAAAATCAAAATAAGACAGTTTGATAGATGTTCATCGTGAAACCATGCAAATGTAAAGAAAACGCAGGAAAATAAATTTTGAGTACTTTTTGCAAAAACAAAATTTCACCTGAAGCCTAATATTTGACATCGCTGACCTATATAGTTTTTTATGTTTGTTTATTTGTAAGAAGATTTCTAAACACGCTGTATTAAAATTAAATTATTGATATTCAAATTTTTTAAAATTCAAATCAATGTAAGTTATTAAATAACAAATAATGTCAAGAAAAATTAAGTAACAAATAATGTACTAAGATTAAAAAAAAAATCACATTACATTACATTAAAAATACTCCATATGCTTCAAAATCATAGCGACCGATATATATATATATATATATATATATATATATATATATATATAAAGCACAGAGAAATTCACCTTATTGGAGCTCCACCTCCGCCCCGGCCGGGGCTTGAACTCACGACCTCTGGAACCCATTCTCCTAGCAGTGAGCGGCCACCGCGCTAACCACTACGCCATCTAGGCAAGACATAAATCTTGCTTTCGATGACGAAGGGAACCTAGCGCGCCGGTCGCTCACTACACGGTCGTTTGAGATACAGGTGGAATACAGTTAGATATACATAAAGCACAGAGAAATTCACCTTATTGGAGCTCCACCTCCGCCCCGGCCGGGGCTTGAAGTCACGACCTCTGGAACCATATATATATATATATATATATATATATATATATATATATATATATATATATAAAAGCACTAAAATAACCAACGACACGAACAATAAAGAAAAATATTGTCAAATTTTCGGGACAACCCGTCCCTTCTTCAGGACAACAAAGTAAAAACTACATATGAAAGGAGAAAAACATCTACAAAACTAGCACTAAACTAAAAACTAAATAATATATAAAACACCGGATGGGAACGTGGCAACTACATCTTTGTATTAAAGATCATAAGCCCGAGAAAGAAAAATCCCGTCCGACGCAGCGGACGGTCTGTGTAGAAGTGCTGAGAGATAACCCGAACGAATTAATTAGCTAATTGGGGGTTGGTGTTAATTAAGTTGTACTAGTAAGATAATTCGTAATGAAGGTTTGTAGGGGAGACAGGTTTTGTAAATGACCACATAAATATACACAAAAGTGTAAAAACTAATAGGAGTTAAATAAAGAAAATAAAATGGATAAAACAACAATTAAAAATAGCAAAATAAAAAGTAAACAAAAAGAACCCGTACAGATTAAACCGATTAAGGAACGAGCTAATAAGTTGAATAATTAACGTGAACGATAGTTTGTACATGGAACCAAAAAGATGATGATGGTGACACTGCATAGAAAAAAATCAGGATGCTTTAGTTGATGTTCATTTTAGTGAAGTCACTTAATTTGTTCATGCCGTCAGGGCGGAATGACTTCAGTCTATGCATCCAAAATTTTTCTTTATTTTTTCTCTCCGCATCTGTCCAGTCTGGGTTGTGATCAATAACCAAAACCATCATGTCCTCCCATTTGTGACCATCTAAGTTAAAATGTTCCCCGACGGGTTCTTTAATTTTCTTAGTTTTGATGGTGGAACGGTGGTTATTGATGCGCCTGCGGAGGTCTCCTGTTTCCCCTACGTATTGTTTCTGACAAAATTTACAATTGATGAGGTATACACAATTGTCAGTACGACAAGAGGTATTTGCGAAAATTTTGTAAGTACGGCCAGTAATGGGGCTAGAAAAGTCCCACTTATGTGCCAGGGGCTACAGCCCGCACTCTGTACAAAATGCAATTGATGATTTAGCTAAAGAGGATCGATTATCTCTTTTGAAATACAAACCTAAAAACGAAAACGAAAAAAAAAAAAAAAAAAAATAAAAACCTAAAAACGAAGACAACAAAGTCCCATTTGTCACTACTTACCACCCTGTCCTTAAGGGTCTAAATGCAGTTCTAAAGAAGAACCTGCCAATCCTTTACAGCAATGATAAAATGGTTGAGGTTTTCAAAAACCCCCCAATGGCAGCTTTCAAACGCCCTAGAAACCTTAAGGACATGGTGGTAAGAACCAAACTAAAGAACCCTCTACCTAATGGTGGCTTTAAAACTTGTTCTGACACCAGATGTCTGTTGTGCAAACACAGCTCTGATGCGGACGACTTTTCTAGCCCCATTACTGGCCGTACTTACAAAATTTTCGCAAATACCTCTTGTCGTACTGACAATTGTGTATACCTCATCAATTGTAAATTTTGTCAGAAACAATACGTAGGGGAAACAGGAGACCTCCGCAGGCGCATCAATAACCACCGTTCCACCATCAAAACTAAGAAAATTAAAGAACCCGTCGGGGAACATTTTAACTTAGATGGTCACAAATGGGAGGACATGATGGTTTTGGTTATTGATCACAACCCAGACTGGACAGATGCGGAGAGAAAAAATAAAGAAAAAAATTTTGGATGCATAGACTGAAGTCATTCCGCCCTGACGGCATGAACAAATTAAGTGACTTCACTAAAATGAACATCAACTAAAGCATCCTGATTTTTTTCTATGCAGTGTCACCATCATCATCTTTTTGGTTCCATGTACAAACTATCGTTCACGTTAATTATTCAACTTATTAGCTCGTTCCTTAATCGGTTTAATCTGTACGGGTTCTTTTTGTTTACTTTTTATTTTGCTATTTTTAATTGTTGTTTTATCCATTTTATTTTCTTTATTTAACTCCTATTAGTTTTTACACTTTTGTGTATATTTATGTGGTCATTTACAAAACCTGTCTCCCCTACAAACCTTCATTACGAATTATCTTACTAGTACAACTTAATTAACACCAACCCCCAATTAGCTAATTAATTCGTTCGGGTTATCTCTCAGCACTTCTACACAGACCGTCCGCTGCGTCGGACGGGATTTTTCTTTCTCGGGCTTATGATCTTTAATACAAAGATGTAGTTGCCACGTTCCCATCCGGTGTTTTATATATTATTTAGTTTTTAGTTTAGTGCTAGTTTTGTAGATGTTTTTCTCCTTTCATATGTAGTTTTTACTTTGTTGTCCTGAAGAAGGGACGGGTTGTCCCGAAAATTTGACAATATTTTTCTTTATTGTTCGTGTCGTTGGTTATTTTTAGTGCTTTTTTATATCTCATTTTATAACCATGTATCTTTTGATCCGACACTATAGATAACGAGTGTTGTTGGTTTTTTTAGTGCTTTTTATATATATATATATATATATATATATATATATATCAAAGAAAAGACATGGACCATCGATTGTCTTAAGACTGCATCCATTCATACCATAGACAGATATAAGAAGTATTCTTTTATACAACAATATGTTCCATCATTTTTTCCTAATAAAACCTATTGCCCCGACCAAAGCTACAGAATAAAAAAAAAGACTAGAAATAACAGTAGAAAGATGAGAGACCATTCCAAAATCTGTATGTTTCACTACAGCAATAAAGAGGTATGAGACTATACCAATTGAAAAATGTTTGGTTACACCAAAAGAAGGTCATCTGGCTACTTAAATAGAGGGATGTGTGACTATACTTTGGCTATACCAATAGAGGGATGTTTGGCTATATTAATAGAAGGATGTTTGGCTATATTAATAGAGGGATGTTTGGCTATCTTAATAGAGGGATGTTTAGCTATATTAATAGAGGGATGTTTGGCTATATTAATAGAGGGATGTTTGACTATACTTTGGCTATATCAATAGAGAGATGTTTGGCTATATTAATAGAGGGATGTGTGACTATACTAATAGAGGGATGTTTGGCTATATTAATAGAGGGATGTTTGGCTATATTAATAGAGGGATGTTTAGCTATATTAATAGAGGGATGTTTGACTATATTAATAGAGGGATGTGTGACTATACTTTGGCTATATCAATAGAGAGATATTTGGCTATATTAATAGAGGGATGTGTGACTATACCAATAGAGGGATGTTTGGATATATTAATAGAGGGATGTTTGGCTATATTAATAGAGGGATGTTTGGCTATATTAATAGAGGGATGTGTGACTATACTTTGGCTATATCAATAGAGAGATGTTTGGCTATATTAATAGAGGGATGTGTGACTATACCAATAGAGGGATGTTTGGATATATTAATAGAGGTATGTTTGGCTATATTAATAGAGGGATGTTTGATTATATTAATAGAAGGATGTTTAGCTATATTAATAGAGGGATGTTTGGCTATACTTTGGCTATACCAATAGAAGGATGTTTGGCTATACCAATAGAGAGATGTTTGGCTATATTAATAGAGGGATGGTTGGCTATACTTTGGCTATACCAAAAGAGGGATGTTTGGCTATATTAATAGAAGGATGTTTAGCTATATTAATAGAGGGATGTGTGACTATACTTTGGCTATACCAATAGAGGGATGTTTGGCTATACCAATAGAGAGATGTTTGGCTATATTGATAGAGGGATGTTTGGCTATATTAATAGAGGGATGTTTGGCTATACTATTAGAGAGATATGTGACTATACCAATAGAGGGATGTGTGACTATACTAATAGAGGGATGTTTGGCTATACCAAAAGAGGGATGTGTGACTATTCCAATAGATAGATGGTTGGCTATACCAATAGAGGGATGTGTGACTATTCCAATAGAGAGATGGTTGGCTTTATTGATAGAGGGATGTGTGACTATACCAATAGAGAGATGGTTGGCTTTATTGATAGAGGGATGTGTGACTTTACCAATAGAGTGATGTTAGGCTATATTAATAGGGGATGTGTGACTATACCAATAGAGGGATGTTTGGCTATTATTAGAGGGATGTTTGGCTATGTTAATAGAGCGATGTGTGACTATATTAATAGAGGGATGTTTGGCTATATTAATAAAGTGATATGTGACACTACCAATAGAGAGATGGTTGGCTTTACCAATAGAGGGATGTGTGACTATACCAATAGAGGGATGTTTGGCTATATTAATAGAGGGATGTTAGGCTATATTAATAGAGGGATGTGTGACTATATTAATAGAGGGATGTGTGACTATACCAATAAAGGGATGTTTGGCTATATTAATAGAGGGATGTTTGGCTATATTAATAGAGAGATGTGCGACTATACCAATAGAGTGATGTTTGGCTATATTAATAGAGGGATATTTGACTATAGAGGGATGTTTGGCTATATTAATAGAGGGATGTTTGGCTATACCAATAGAGGGATGTTTGGCTATATTAATAGAGGGATGTTTGGCTATATTAATAGAGGGATGTGTGACACTACCAATAGAGAGATGGTTGGCTTTACCAATAGAGGGATGTGTGACTATACCAATAGAGGGATGTTTGGCTATATTAATAGAGGGATGTTAGGCTATATTAATAGAGGGATGTGTGACTATATTAATAGAGGGATGTGTGACTATACCAATAAAGGGATGTTTGGCTATATTAATAGAGGGATGTTTGGCTATATTAATAGAGAGATGTGCGACTATACCAATAGAGTGATGTTTGGCTATATTAATAGAGGGATATTTGACTATAGAGGGATGTTTGGCTATATTAATAGAGGGATGTTTGGCTATACCAATAGAGGGATGTTTGGCTATATTAATAGAGGGATGTTTGGCTATATTAATAGAGGGATGTGTGACACTACCAATAGAGAGATGGTTGGCTTTACCAATAGAGGGATGTGTGACTATACCAATAGAGGGATGTTTGGCTATATTAATAGAAGGATGTTTGGCTATATTAATAGAGGGATGTGTGAATATACCAATAGAGGGATGTGTGACTATACCAATAGAGGGATGCTTGGCTATATTAATAGAGGGATATTTGGCTATATTAATAGAGGGATGTTTGGTTATATTAATAGAGGGATGTTAGGCTGTATTAATAGAGGGATGTGTGACTATACCAATAGAGAGATGTTTGGCTATACCAATAGAGGGATGTTTGGCTATATTAATAGAGGGATGTTTGGTTATATTAATAGAGGGATGTTTGGCTATACCAATAGAGGGATGCGTGACTTTCAATTGAGAGATGTTTGGCTATATTAATAGAAGGATGTGTGACTATATCAATTCATTTCTTAAAGTGTGGAATATATAACGTTTTATAAGCCTCTTCTTCAGTTATGTTGCAAATTTTTAAAATCATTGTTACTCGGTTTCAAGCGATGTACTACAAAGAATGCATAATCACTTCTTCTTCTTTGCAAAGGGCGTTGTTATGTAAACAAAAGACCCGTAACACATGGGTCATTCATTCATCAAAGCAACACATCCCAGTATACCATTGTCACTCTTACTTCGTGACAATGGTATTGTAAATAAGTCATACTTACTTTAATATATTTTTTTAATAGAAAAGGCATTGTAAATTCGCATTTTAAAATGATGTCATATAGCATTATAATTTAATGTTGGTTGTAACGCGGCATTTGATTGGATAGAAAATTTAGTTAAATTTGTATAACCTGGTTTGATTGTCACAAGACACGTCACAATGCACTAACGTCAAAAACGTACTAATCCGCTTGACGTTACGTTTGAATATTGAACAGATTAATATCATTTTTTTAAAGTAAAACGCAATCAATTCGTATAATTAATTACAGAAAATTAAATTATAAGGAATGAACTCATTATCGACCCAAGTTATACTCGTATAACCTGGTTTGGAGCAATTTACGCTTTTTTATAATCCGCTTCGCGGATTATAAAGCGTAAACTGCCCCAACCAAGGTTATACTCGTATAACTTGGGTAGACATTGAGTTCATTTCTTAAATAAGTACTTTAAATCTATACATCTGTATTTGTTTTTTAAAAGCGCGACAATGCCTTTTGTAAAGGCTTTAAAACGTCTTTTTGCGTTATTAAAATGAAATTCAAACATTATCCAAAACTAAAATCAACATCATATTTCAAAAGAGGTGTTTTAGTTATATATTTAAATCGAATATTAATCATCTAAATGCTTTTGTAAAAAAAAAAGTGAGTGAGAATGCTTAATGAAAAGCTCTTATATCGTGAGCTAAACTAAAAATGTGATAAAAGCACAAAACGATTAGGGGAAAGAGAAAACGCAAGCTGAGTTTCTGAAATTCAATTTCTTTCAGTGCAAATTAGTTTACATGAAAATTAAGTGCTCTCTCTCTCTCTCTCTCTCTCTCTCTCTCTCTCTCTCTCTCTCTCTCTCAGTAAAGTTAATCCACACAAGTAATAAATAATAATTTAAAAAAAAACAGAAAGCCGATTCAAAACTATACCGGTTTCATTGTAATCTTCAGGAGTTTTGAGCAATTACAATAAATATGTATGTATATATATATATATATATATATATATATATATATATATATATATATATATATATATATATATATATATAGTATTGTAGTTTCTTTAGTAGTGTAAGTTGTAGTGCTAGATTTTGTTTTCCTTGTTTTACCCATGTAGTTTATTTCTTTTGTCCTGAAGAAGGGACTGGTTGTCCCGAAAATTTGACAATTTGAATTGTTCGTGTCGTTAGCCATTTTTAGTCCTTTATATATTCAGTTTTCTGGCTAAGTATCTATATATTAGATCCAACACTTTAAAGATGCCAAGTGTTGTTGATTTTATTCAGTGCTTCAGTGCTCCCCCAAAAACCACACAGACAACAAAGCTGGTGTTAATACAAGAACAAAGATGTTTGAAACCTACTACATGTACATGTATATGTTGAATATAAATTGTCATATATCAAGTAAAAATATCCTTGTGTGTTATTACTGGATATCGTTTGGTTTGATTAGCATCCATTGTTTACTTAGACATGGGCTCCATGTCAGTAACGGTCCACACGTCCTACAGTATATTGTGTTACCGAGCCTCAACAGAAAAGGAAATTATTTAAGCAAATTGAGTGGAAGGAATAGTTTTTCACTGATTCGGCACCGACTGATTTTAACAAAAGGTGTCTGTTGTCTGCATCAAAATTCTATCTTTATTCTTTACAACAAAAGACAGTCTTTCTGGTGTTCTTCGATTTCATTGCCTTTATATTAGCTTAGATATTTACTTGATACTTATTAGAAAATGTAAAATGACACATTTGATCTAAGGTCTTGAAAGAGAAGAAACATGCCTCGTCATATTAATATTGTCGCTGTATACTTTTTCTGGAAAATGAGATTAAAAAATATATCAAAGAATAGTGGATATGATTTATCTATGCTATTCTGCTCTTTTATGGCGTTTTTATTTGGTGAAAATGAGGAGTTTTTTATTAATGATTTTTCCAAAACGAAAGGTTGATTGTCCGAATGTCTTAGATCTTCTTACATGAAGCAATGTATATTAAAGACGTTTTCATGTTTCGTTTTTTTTCAGCACTTTTTAGAAAATGTGTCTCAAATCTAGTACAGTTTCCCATTGCGGTAATTGTGTAGCCCGGTTACGCAAAACAACACCAAAATTTGTTCTTGGTGTCTAATTAGGGGAAATTGTATGGCATTAAAGTTAAAACTTTTAATAATTATTGTCTTTATGAAACAGGGTTACAAGGGTAACAGCCACTTGAACCAAAATCTATGAAACACAAGAAGATTCATTAATAGTGGTACAAGGGTCAGTAATTATCGTAACCTTTGTCATCCTATTTCAGAAGAGACATACCTTGAATTATAATACAAGGGTGTGTGTAAACCTTGTACCCTGTTTTAAAAGAGATATTATTAGTCGTGATAAGAAAAATAGCTTTGTGACCATCGTAACTGGGGTACAAAATTGCAACACTCGGAAACTGTTCTGTTAACTTGCCATATATGCCATATATGCTTTGGAATTTTTCAATACATCCGGCAGGATGTTCCCAATAGCTCATTTCATGCTTAAACGGAACGTAAAATGTCAAGCATAAAAATGGCATATACGTTGTTGTTGTTGTTGTTGTTGTTGAGTAAAGAAAATAGAACTACATATATAACTTCATATATAAAGATTTTAAAATTTTATATATAAAAACAAAATTTTTTTAAGTTACATGTATCCTACTGGTATACGGGGTTATTTTCGTAAAAATTTTCTGACGACCTTGGTTGAAATGAATAAGAGAAAAATCAGATTTGTTATGGCAAAAGTAAATAATTTGTTCTTTATATTTTCATGTTAGTGCGATTTAAGATCTGCTGTAATGAAGTGATGTAATCGAGATTTGGATCAATAGTCTGTATGGAATAAAACTGTAAGAGAAGAGTTAGGACTGAGTACCGTGAAGATTAACAGCACCAGAATTCTCTCGATACAAATGAATTTTCTGCGTTCATTGTCAATTTTAAATAGGTTTAGTATTTAGCTGTATTTTACAACCAACGCCATTTTAAGGTACTAGATTGGGGGCATGTGCCCACCATTGAATTTTACCTATCGTGTTCAATAAAAAGTGAAGGTGATTTTCTTAATAAATATTTAAACCACAATCATTTTTGAAAGGGTTTAAAATAAATCTTTCATCGACGATGAATCAATTCCCAGTGCATAATCATATGATGTCATACTGCATGTTTATATTAAGATATTTTGAATGAAAACGCGAAGATTTTTGTAACAGTTTCAATTCAATAATTGTCTATTTTTTAAATTACTGAGTTCGAGGATAAAACTTTGTATATATATATCCAAAAGAAGACGAATTGAAATCAAAGTACTGACGGGAGTTGATTTTATCGATTATTATTTATTTTAGAATCAACGATATGTTATTTAGCATGACAAGTAATTTCTAATCTCTATTTGAATTACGTACAATTTTATAATATGATTTCTCGGACTTTTCCGACAAGAATTTCGAGAAAACCCCATCATGATGAATCATGTTGTGTCAGTAATATTTAAAGTTAATAATTAATTCTATCAAACTATGTAACAGTAATCGAAATATTTCTAAAAATTGTACACATGTCTGGATTCAAGCAATATTGAACTCTAGTATCGTTCAACTAGACGCTCGGCTGTCTCCGTTAATCTCAGACTACCAAGAGAGACTCTCTGCTTGTTGCTAGCGCTCTCGAGCGCTAGCAACTACGTTAGTCTTTTTCACTTGAATACGCATGCTCGACTCCATAGTAGGTGATTCTGGGAATACTGAACTACTGTAGATAAACTGTACCATGTGAATTTCGTTTTATCATCTTCACACGAAGTTTTGTGTTATGGTGGCAGGGGATAGTTTCGAACGAAAGACCCGGTCAAAATTTTGAAATATGACACTTTAATACTGGTAGCACTTTTCATCAGATATGGAATGAAAATGCGAAACTGTGGCCAAAATGTTCACTTTCGGTTTTGTGTTTGAAAAGTGGGGTGGGTTCAGAACACGAAATGTCACTCGAAAGGAAGGTGATTGACCCCCCATTAATTGGTGATTATTTGCATAGGTATACATTTAGCAACAAATTCTATGGTAGTTTATGGCAGTTGCTCGGGACTGGAGCGTGGTGCTGGACCCGTGAAAATGTGAAAAAGGGGTAATTTTTCAGAAAATTTTGAGACCGTCCCTAGCTATTCTATATAGTGCTATATGTAAGTTGTACTTGTTTTATTCTGAATTGTTTAAAAATTCTCAAGAGTCGGGACCACGTGTCCCGTGCATGCAAACCAATTTTAGCAAATTTAAAAATCGACTGAATAATGAGATCAAATATATGAGCAGTATCTGCCTCACATTTCCTCGACCAAAAAAACTATCCCCTGCCACCTAAATTGTAAATGTCAAAATAGTAACAGTTGCTTAGGTCTTATTATGCAAAGTTATTTTAAATATTATAATAAATAGCTAGCTTTATTTTAACTTCTTTCAAGCTCGGAAAACAACCTCGGATATGTTTTCCGAGCTTGACGGAAAGGCCCGAGAAGATACGATTGCTACAAAACGGTACCAATGGTTCTTGAAAATTTTCACCTCGAAGTTGAAATTACAGTAGATACATAATGATTAAGGCACAGTCAATGAGCTATGCCATTGCCGATGCTTCTATGCTTTATGATGGCTACAGCGCTAGCTCACCAATCTTTTTAAAAGATAAGCTTGTCGGAGATTTACGGAGACAGCCGAGCGTCTGGTTGAACTCTCTGGCGTAGGAATACATACGACTACAAAAAATATCTAAATTGTTGGTACTATTTAAAATCTGACTATTTTCAAGGTATTTATAAATACGTTTTCTTGAAAAACAATGGTTCAGCATACATTACACCGCATTTATCTATTATTTCAAGACCTAACTCTTGTCGGCGGTGATGATTTGTGCTGAGGTCCAAACACTGTTTCACTTTCGGTTTGCAAGAGTAACTGCATAGGAGAGTTGATTAAAATGAACGTAATATGTTTAGCTATATAGTAAATGAAACTAATAGCGGCGATATATTAGTATTCTTTACATATATCTTATACATGTACTAATTACATCAACTAATTAAAAAAAAGTATTTTCTCATATTACTTAAGCAATCCGATTATTTTCACCATGCTACTGAAAAAACATTTATTCAAAATGACTATAATACATACTTGGGGAATGGAGAGGGGGGGGGGGGGTATAGAGCTATTGAGGGAGCTACCGTTTCAGAAAAAATTACATAATTTGCTGATGCAAATTAATTTATTTTTCCTGCAATGCTCGCTACATTCAAACCCACAACACCAAGACTCGTTTATTTTTATTAACTAATAACGAATGGGAATGTCACAATATCATTTTTTTTTCTCCGGAGCAGAATCTCCCTAGTATTTCAGTTTAATTTGCTGTCGTTGCACATTGCATTCAAAAATTGATCAATCTCGATTAGATTTTGTTTCAATCGTTCTCTGAACGGGTTTCTACTATTGCAAAAATGCTTGAAGATAAAACACCCTCTTCGAACAGGAAATTAACTGCCATACACAAACTGATACGCTTTATAGGTTTCTATATATAATATGGTTTGAAATCTTGTTTTCCTCACACACTGTGTTATAAATGGAAATACTCTTATTATTATGTTAAAGGTATGCCGTATATGGCTCAATTTTCATGATCAAAAGAAGAAAATTACTACCTATGTAAAAATATAACTTTCCTGTAAATTATACATTTCAAGGAAAATGATGTTTGCAAAACCTTTGGAATTTCACTGTTTTAATTATTATGTATGCAAACGAAAAAAAAAATTATGTACTTCAAATGTTATTCTTGTTCAAAACAACTCTTGGGGCCTTGGAAAAAAGTAATTTAGATGTTTAATGAACGATGGATACAATAACGTAATGGTAATAATAACTTTGAGCTACTCTAACGAATACCGGTATATGTTTTTGAATAACACAATCATGGGGGGGGGGGGGGGGAATAGCAATATAAAAGTTACATTGACGAACATAATACTAGTATATTAATTTGTCCCCGGCCCCGATGTGCCAAATATCGGACCAAATTATATAGATGCAAAATTATTATTTTGGGGGGGGGGGCGGGGGGGGTATGCGAAAGAAGTTTTTAAAAATGTTTTGTACTGTTTAAATCATCTAAAGTTTGGTTAACAGTCTTGTAGAATCGTATTGACCGATCCAGAAAAACAATATTGCCTTAGCCATGTTGGTACGGCTAGTATGGTGTGTGTAACAAACTGAAGGTTGTTAATTTGTGGAGACCGACCACAAAGCAGATGAACAACGTCAGGATTTTCTCCATACAAATTAAAATCAGGAGATAAATTGTCGGCGTAAATTACATGTGGGTCAATATTCCGCTTAATTTTACACAAGAAGCGATTTTTATGGTAGATAAGAGAAGAAAAACGCACCCTTGAATTATCTTCATCGTGTTCAAGGAATGTTACGTTGGGGTTTTTTTAATAAACAGAAGAATCACAGTCATCTTGAGGCTTATAATGAGCCTTTTACATTGACAACGATTCAATTTACAAGTAATCTGTATTTTTAAAGCAATTTTCACTTGTCTTTATATGAACATAATCTTGCCATAATGCAGGTTATAGACAAATGTGACGCCTTATCCAAAAAGACAGGAAATATGAAAATGACTTTTTAAATTTGCAAATAAAGATATGTCTATTTAATCTTGGGATTTGAAAAAACAGTCTTTAGAGTTCATTTTTAAAGAATATATGTTCTATCTTGTGATAAATGAAACAAATAACGTTTATAATCAAATATCATTTTTGATAATTATTTACGAAATACTATTATTTGTTTTTAGACTGTAATTTCTTGAACGAAATAGTTTTTAAACAAATGACGCGCTGTGTAGAAATGCATTTGTCAAGACCAAACACCTTGGAAGGGGGAATCATCTTTAGGACTTGGTTTAATTGGCTTTTGTCGTATATATGCATTTTTAAAAATCACTAATCAAGATTCTTCAAACGAGCTTAAAAATAACTGCACAGAAATCTAGAAGATAAATTACCCTTTCTTTATTCAAGAAAAATCGAACCGTCATGCACATAATGAATACGATTTCTTAGTTCTTATACAATAATTAAAATGAAATGTGTTTTTCGTCAGATGTCATACTTCAAATTATAGTTTACAGGCAACGATTTCATTTTCATGAATAAATAAAACATGTAAATCAAATATATAGTCATATTACAAGCTGCTTTAGTCCGGATGTACCCTGATTTGCGTTCGTGCCTTTCTATTTTGGAATATTTTATATTCATTCTATAACTCATCTAATAATTCTTCATATTTATTTTTATATTTTACTAAACAAAATTTTCAACATGTTTTTGACGTCTCCTGATGGGTTAATGGGAGTTCAAGAATAAGACATGAGTCATTTAGTGATGTCACTGACGTCAATCTCAGAACTCCAAAACCGACTTTCCCGAAGGTTCTAATAAAATAGTGTATATATATTTTAAAGTGTATTATTTGAATATCCGTATACATCAAACCTTATCATTTATAGTATTTCAAAAAAAAAATTCTTGTTAATTTAGGTCAAAAACAAGTAAGTTTTTGCGTTGCATGTTAAAATGCCGTTTATAAATGCAAAACTATCCGACAGTAAGAGTAATCTTTTGTTCCGTGTTAAATTCTGCAAATGGGGATTAAGCCAAATAAGATGGAAGTCAAAATAATCCTAACATGTTCAGAATGTACGATGCCAGACGTTGTAGTAGCTCATTAATTTTCAAGAAATGCGACATTTAGTAAAATGTTCAACAGTGTTGTATTTTCATGAGATCAATTACATTTTTCGATGGACCATCAAAAAAGTAGATACAGTCTTGAGAAATCAAAAGTCTGTTTTTCATATAAACCGATTGAACTGAGAATCGCTCTTATTGAATTACACGAAACAATTTGATTACAGATTTATTGGTCAAGTAAAACAATTATGTCCATGTCATCGGTGATGGTGTTAGGAGAATCTCCGGCGTTATGGGGGAGTCTAAATTATTGGTTCTGACCATGATGCTATTCAGCATCATGCCTGTACTGTAGTGATGAAATGGAGATGTGGCTCAACATTCCGTGGGGAACAAAACTGTGAGTGAAGAGTAAGGACTGACTACCTTAAAGATAAACAGATCAGACGTTCCTCGATACAAATATAAATAGGGAGATAAATTGTCGGTGTTAATTACACGTGGGTCAATAATATGCCCGATTTAACAACGGAAGACATTTTAACAGTAGATTAGGGAATAACTGAACTCTCTTGAATTGTCCACTTAATATAAGCCTTAACCACAGTCATCTTGTGCCTTCGTATCGACAATGATTCAATTTTCAGGTAATCTCCAGGATAATAGGTAATTTCCATCTGCCTTATAGCCAAAGTCTCGTGAAGTCATATTGCGCTTAAAATACCAAGATGGTTTAGTAATTTCAAGAGCGTCATTTTTGAGATGGTTGACGGTTTGTTATTGTCATTTTTTCATTTTTCTTTTTAATTTCAAAAGCATAAATTGATAATGAAATTTTATTGATTGGTGTGAAATAGAAGCTTGTTTAAATGTACTAGTATTCGTTTGTTTTGTCACACTTAATGTTTAAAAATAATTGAGTTACAAGGTTTTAGGAGCTAGAGACACTACCAAGGACTATAGCTACTACCCAGGCATCTTTGGTCATTGACCCCCCCCCCTCCCCCCACCCCTTTCAATGACTTCCGCGCAACAGCAGATGCACTATTTTAGAGAATGAGTTCCTTCCCAGATGGTTATTAAATGTCCTACTGATTCAAAGTCCTATTTACCAAATTTTTCCGCATTCGAGAAATTTTCGCGCACTTCACGAGAGCCTCGTCGTCGCGAAAACTTTTGCAGCAAACCAGTCTTCAAATTTATTTTCTTTTATCATATTTTCCAGATAATCTACATCTTGATAATGAAAATTAGTTGCCGCGAACAAGTTTATCTTGGTTTAAGAAGGTGAAAACCTTTTGTTGGCAATATCATTTTTAATTGATGAAAGAAGTGAATACCGTCACACAGAGGCCAGGTCTCGCCTGAAGAGACAACGAGGGACAAGAAAACCCGGAAAGGTAGAAGTTAAAATAAAATCAGAATATGGTCAGTAAAAATGCATAGCCTCAGTCAGGAAACCCACAGCCATAGTGGACACAAGAGGAGAGCCATGGATTAAGAACGGTGGAGGTTCAAGTAGACATTCGCCAATAAAAGAACATTTGAGGGAATTAAAGGCAAGTGTAGCTGAAATGGGAAGCAATGATATTGAAATGGACGACAAAAGAGGGCCAAAAGCTGAACGGGATGATGCATGCCGGATGGATTCACATCTTGCAGATGGAATCACCAGTGAGCAAAATGTACCTCTATTGTCTTAAGTAAAAACTTTTAAAATATGTTTTCTTGTTTATTGTTCATTAAAATTGTTTTTTTTTATTTGAGATGTTATAAATGACGAATAAAAAGAGTAAATTGCTACATTTTGTTGTTTATATGGGCTGTGAAAGGAGCGATCATTGCAGGCGCAGCTTTAGTATGTTTCTGCAATGCCCGCTACCTTCATATGTTCAAATAAACCACCAAAGAAGACACTTATTGTTTTAAAAAATATTGTTTATTTTTATGTTTCTTGAAAAAATGAATGCATTTTAAGCAACGATAAAGAAAAAACGTGTTTGCGCAATAGATTCGAACAAAACTCGATAAAATCAACTAGCCAAATCCAGGGCATGAACAAAATTGGTGAAATGTTCAGTAGCTCTTCTATCTATGAAACATACTAATTTATGATACATTAACTATTGGCTATTTTACGTAATTTGACTAACTTGACTAACTGTATATGAACATTTTGAAATAAAAATCAATTATACCGTTTTCTTAGTTGTTTCATGAGAAAGGGTGACTGCACTTAAGGACATGCGATATATGCGCGAAAATCAACTTTTAATATGTCAAAGGGAGATTGATAGACAAACATGCGCTCATTGGTTAAATGAGAAAGAACTGCTTCTTACTTTCGCATTCTCTGTTGTAACCAAGAGTGGATACATGTTGAATATTATTCTAGTAATTCACCACGTGATTTCTCACCTCAGGTAACTTTGTGAATACAAAATTCTATCACGTGACGAATGAGATAGCATGTTATGTGCTAACTATGACAATGTTTTAGAACACTTTAAGTTGTCAAACATTGATTTAAAGTCTTTTTATACTTACATGGGCGTGGTCTTATTGTTGAAACCATAGTAAATAGTATACTTGTACCATTATACCGTAGAATAGAAAGGGCTATGGTGAAAGAGTGATCACATAATTTTTTATACATGGCATGTTATTCATGCTAGTCTAACTGTTCGATCAAGGACAGATATTAAAGCGAAAATTCTCTTTTTTCGAAAGTTGTAAGGAGAAAAACAAAATGAGTTTATTGTATCACATTCTAAAATCTTAATTTATGTTGGAAATTGACAAAACTCTTAAATAAAATAAAAAAAAGTGATATTATGTTAATATCGAAATAAACGCAACTGGAGCGACCGAAAAAGACCAAAAATCCGGCCCTTTGTGCAGTCATCCTTTGTTGCAAAAATTATATAACCCGCTGACAAATGATATTATTATACTTTCATGTTAAATACTGAAATCTCTTCGCGGAGGTTGACAATGGTTTTCTCGGGGTGTCAATTTCAACTGGTACCCTCCCAAACAGGCACTATTTATATACTGGTAGATTTAGGCAGCAACGGAAGGGGTACGTGGTTAATTCCAGCACAGTTCATTAAAAAAAAGAGCTATCATGACAGACCAGCGAATCGCAGGAAATTGCAGAGGAGTATGAAAACGAAGAGAGTAAAAGTTGGTAAGCTGGTTACGGCGGAGAACAGAGCTTGAAGTCATCTACAGACGGACAGTGGCTTTGGTCAATCGCTGTCGACTCACCACCCTGAAGACGTTCCGGCCTAGGTCAAAAGGTCACACAACTCTGATTTTACAAGGAAATGAATTACAAACTCATTTACACGCATTAAAAAATTACTTCATATGTCATAATTTCACGTACATGTATATGTCTATTGAAAACGCCGATTTTTCGATCATCAAAACGAAGAAGGCTTGTAGATTGCGTTATATTTATCTGTACATAGTAAATGAAACTAATGATGAGGATTGTGGAATCGATTTTGGTTTTTCATCAACATTTACAAAAAAGTCTTATTTTCGGTTTTAAATGAAGAAGGGATTTTAATTACTTTCTTTTGACTTCATGAAGGTCGTTACCTCTTTTCTAATTAAAAAAGTTCATTAAATTCATACACTAACGACGCATCGCCGCATGCACGTGTCAATATCATTTTCCTTGAAGCATTTCAGTTTAATTAGCTGTCATTGTATATGCATTCTGAAAAATATAAAACTCGACAAGATATTGTTTCAGTTGGATTCGTTCTCTAACCTTGATTATCACACTTCCTCGGAAAGCTAGGAGATATGATACATTTTTCTTTATAGAACAGGAAATTAAATGGCATCTGCTTTGTGGAGTCTGGAGATGAATTAATATCACAAGTTTTTATTCATTAATATCATATTTAGTATAATTGACCTGGTGTTCTTCAGTTTTTTATGCTATAGATTGGTGCATTATTCATATTTGAACCGAATGCTTTTTTATTCCATTAAAAAGATATGCATATCATGTTTCGAACTTTAAAATCTAAGAATTTACTACAAAGCGTATTGTTTAGAGATCTATATTATATGTACCTTCATTTTATGCAGCATTTTATGAATCGAATTGAATTTCACCAAGCAGAGAGTGTTTCATTGCATGCTCAAATGTGTCCTTGCAAATCCTGCTGCTCCTTCTGTTTCATAAATGAATGTTAAATGATAATCATTAATTAAATGCGACCTATTAGGAATATAGTGCTGAACTGTGTGGTAATTTCTAATCTAAGAATACCTTCATGTTGCTGTAAAATGGCAATTAAATTCATGCTAGTAATACGAATTAAATAGGTTGGAGCATGCGCTTCATGTATGATTCCTATATTTTTAGTTACTATATAAATAGTAACCTAAACGTTAACCTAAGCTGTAATCCAAGTGATCCCTTATGATAACATTTTGTCCGTCTGTTTGTCCGTCCGTCTGTAAACTCTTCATTTTTTTACTTCTACTCCAGAACCACTGAGCCAAATTCAACCAAACTTGGTACAAAGCCGCCTTCTTACGTAAGGGGAATTGAATGGGGGGAAAAGAGGACCAAACATTTCAAATATGAGATTTGAACAGGATGAGCATACGATGTAATTAAATGATTAATTTTATTAACAAATCGGTTTGAATCCTTTTAATATCAGAAAACTTTCATAGAAAAAAAAACCCGGTATTAATCATTATCTACGTTAATGCTATACTAGAATATTGAAAAACGATTAGAAACCGATGTATTCTAAATTATCACCTGTCGTTCGGTATAATAAACAATTTATTGCATGAGTATGAGGGAAATATGAAGATTTATTCCCCCATGAAAAATCATATTCCCCGAGGGCAACGCCCGAGGGAAATATGATTTTTCTGGGGGAATAAATCTTCATATTTCCCTAACGTTCATGTATAATATTTATGATGTATACTATAGATGTGATGAGCATGATTGTTAAAACTGATCTACGCTGTATATTAATCTCCTGTCATAAAAAGAAAACAGAAAAGCGCGCATATTGCTGATAATGTGTAAAGTTGTAAAATGTATTGATGGAAAGATGGCCTCTGAAAGAATCTTTCTCGGATTGTTCTCTTGGGAAAATGGATGCCAGCGGTCGACCTCCATGGCACAATAAGTCTGGATTTCTCCTTAGAGAGCAATTGATCTTTTGCGCCATACAAAAGAAATAAACATTGCCTCCATTCAATCGTTAGCTAGATATCAACTGGCAACAAACGGCACTCAATACCATAACCATCGTTATAGATGACAGAACGCAATAATGAAGGGGTCGCCGGTAGTGTATTGTTGATTCCCTTTTTATATTACATGTTAAATGTTTAAGTACAGTTTTATTGATATTTTAAATCACCAATCAATAAAGCAATACTAAAAATGCTTAAAGTGAGCTCAAATGAGAAATCGTGAAACTTTTTACAGAAATCAGAATGATTTGCAGAACATTTAGGGAAATTTTAAAAAAAAAAAAAAAAGGAACATGAATGTATTTTCTCCACATAACTTGTCATTTTATTTTATTTGAATTCATATTATAATGATTAAATATATCCCAACTCGAATATGTTGGTGAGTAAAAAAAACTACCGGTATTTTTTATAGGGACATGGTCACGATTTTGTTCAAATTATTTTCCCGATTGTAATATCTACAATGGTAAGTAAGGCATTTTTAATAGGCAACCAAAATTTCAGTTTCATTTGTTGAGTTATAAGCGAGTTACAGAGCTTACAGTTCTTTGTTATGTAAACAAAGCTTTTGTTTACATTTTAAATGTTAAAGTGAAAATTTCAGTTTTTGACCCAAAATGAATGTGTTAAACGTTAGAAACTGTTTATTTATGCTTGAAATGAATAAGAACATAGACAAATTAGGTTGAAAAAGATTTTTTACTGGTATATTGGACCGATGTTAACAAAAACAGGGCACGAGCCTTGTTTACATGACAAAGAATCTTGCTTATAACTCTACTACTGACTTTCAAATTTCATTTGATTGTTAGAAATGCATTCCTAAAGCATTGTAAATAATAAAAACAGAAAAATAGAATTTGACCAAAATTGTGACCATGTCCCTTTAAGCACTTATTGATTATAAACAAAGGTTAAGGTCAGCTAAAAGTTGAGGATAAGCTTTTTGATCCGCCTCTCGGCGTACGAGTTACTTTCCTTTATTAGCTTGGGAATATTTCAAACTTCTTTTTTTTCCCTTTGAATCTTATGCACATTCCACTTTGAAACTATTCTTCAGATGTAGCTTATATTAAGATATCATATTTGAAATCAAAGTATAAACATCATGGAAATGTAATTTTTTTTTATTACAGATTACCTTTTTACAATATTATTTACTGCTACATATTTATTAAATTTTGAATTCATCCCTTTGACATATTGTTAGGGGAATCCCGGTATGGTGTATTTATTTTCGTATTTTTTAATCTAAAATATTTCGAGTTATTCAGAGAGTATTCGAGAAAAAAATATCTTTGAATATCTTTATTTTCAATATTGAGACTGCTTATAACGATTTCAAGAAGAAAAATAAAGATAGTACGAAACTACGATTCAGACACTAAAAATAACTTTTCTGTAATTTTCCAAGCTGACCCACTAACCTCCACTGTTTTCTGCTGCTTTTAGTGGATTTTTGTATAATTTAAAAAGTTTTACCACTGTAAGTATAAATTATCGTGCATTTTTATATTCAGTGTATTATAATTTCACCCCAGATCAAAGAATTAGTGCAGTATTTTATTTTATTTTTCGATGTTGCAGTTAATTCATTTCTCTAGTGACCGAATTTTGGCTTAATGTGTCCGACTGATTCACATATTTTGTATGATGGTGCAAAAATATATGAATTATTGTCATATACGAAAAAAACTGTCTTTCTTTGTCATTGTATCATTTATTATTGTTTATGTTTTGCATACGACCGGGTTATGCAATGTGATTGGTTATATCTGGCTAAGCTAACGGCGTAATCAGCTGATAATAGAAGTGCCCTGGGAACGAATGCTGGAGAAAACGTACCCAGGAGAAAACGTACCCAGGAGAAAACGTACCCGGGTACGTTTTCTCCGAGAGAAAACGTACCCAATGAAAATCATAATAGTTTTCATAAATTTTCTTGGATGAAACAAAATAAAATATACAATAAACGTTTGTATCATTTGTTGCTGTTGTTTTTAAATACATAGTCACGTACATAAATTTTTAAGACAATAATTTTGTTTTATTAGACAATAATTTGTTACATACACATACACGAACATCGCCTGAGCAGTTTAATAAGTCGGCAATTTATCCACCATAAACGAAACCGTTAAATAATTAGTTTTTATTGCAATCTAATTTGGAGAACTAATTATGTGATGAGTATCTCAAGAAGTCGATAGGGGGATCTCACATAGAGATACTCATATAGGTAAGGCTAACGGTAAATGGAAAACTTAGAAGAAGTAGATTGATAACACTTTATGACAGGTCATTAATTCGTACTGAAATAAAAGTTGCTTCAATTATTATAAAGATATTATTTATAAAATGAATAAATCTTTATATATTTATGCATTGAAATATGCATTAAAGTAGCATTTGAAACATATTTAATATGTCCAAACCCTTTAAAAATATAAAGTATTAAATTCGTATATATCTATAAAATTCATACATTTCTGTATATTTATCATGTAAAAAAGTATTTAAAAGTATTAAAAACTATTAAGTAGTATATCTATGATTTTCATAGGGTACGTTTTCTCTTGGAGAAAACGTACCCGGGTACGTTTTCTCCTGGAGAAAACGTACCCTAGAAATTGGGTACGTTTTCTCCTGGGTACGTTTTCTCTTGGGTACGTTTTCTCCTGATACCCTGGGAACCCCTTGGTGACAAGATATAATCGGTTCGGTCCGCAATCTTTTCCCCGTTTATAAAATCACATTCTTTTTTAAACCCTGTGTTTCACAGTTTCTTTTTCAATCCTGTAATTTTTTTTTTCTTACTTGTAGATGTCTCTTTTCACCTGTTCATGTCTGAACATCAAGATTGCTTGCAAGTCCAAACCAAGTTTCCAGAACAATGAAGGTACATGTACATTATAACTTCTGACTTTACATTTTATCATCATTTTTTATACAGTCATACCCATAGAGGTTCTTATATTTTCATATTTTTTTTTTTTTTTTTTTGATTTTGGGTCTGCGATGAAAAACATTCTGTCAATTTAAGAGACTAGTGGTACTAATATTTTTTTTTTTTGGTTGTGTTTGTTTATGAACTCATTATTGCATAATACTAGTATTAATGAAAGGTAATTTTCCCTAGCTCCAAGAGTCATGTTTGATCTTGTTACATCATATTACATCATTTCTGATGAAAATTCTTGGTAGTTATATTTACATGTACATGTGACAAACAGTCATGTGTATACTAACCTTGGGGGGAGCTTATCAAAATGAAGCCAAGAATTTCTGTTTGAAATTAAATAAACAAAGTTGCATGATACACCATAACTTCACATCCGATCAGGCTGTTAGTATATTATGTGAATAAATATCTCCATTCCCAACTTAAACCTGTTTATTTCAAAGTTAATTGTGTGTATAAATAAATCATGAAACTAAATCTAGTAAATTGTTACAAAAACTATAGCTTTATAGTTTATAAATACTGGTATGTGCATGGATAAAAGGAAAGCCTGGGAAGAAATCTGGTGACTCTTGATGTTAAACTGATCAATATCTATTCAAGTACGTACATTTTATTTGGCAAGAATTGACTAAACATTGACTATTACAGAATATATAATCTAGCTGTGACAGCTATTGAGGGAATAATATTTTGATGTCTATATAGATATATATTAGGTAAAAAGATTGTTATTTCATAACCCAACTGGATTTTGACATTTAAATTGTTAAATTTTTTTTAAAAACCTAGAGTTTTAGAGGAAAGAGCATCTTTGCTTTCAAATAAACAAATATGCTATTGATTGCAAACTTTCTGATGTCCTAATGTTAAAATTCCATCTCCCAATTTTTCCATTGCTAATTTGCGAAGAAATTGTTTGATGTTCTTTTTCTTCCAAATGACTAAATTAAAAAAATGATTAAATTTTTACCTGTAAACATGTATATTCACTAGACATGTATTAAATTATAATTCTAGAATAAAACAACACAGCTAGGTAGTCAAATACTGTATATCAGTAATTTAAAATGTTTGCAAATTTCCCCAAACTTATGTTTCAAAAAAGAAATAGACCAATACAGTACTGTATCAAATAAATGAAGCATTTGTGAATCTTTAGGTTTTCAGAAATATCTCAATCTGCATGAACATAAAACAAAAAAACTGTAAAATTTGACCAAGTCTAAATGCCATATTGTATCATCCCTCACGTATGTATGATCATGTATGATTGATAATCAATGTTGTTTGAAAGCTTGACACACAAACAAAATTGACATATATCATGTATATATCTTCAAACCATTTTAGTAAATTCATTTATATCTCATCTCCCTCGTTAAAAGAGTTCAATTAAACGATGTATTATAGCTTTTTTGTACCAAGACAGAATGTTATCAGTCCGGAACAAAATGGCATTTCAAATGGATGTCAGATATGTTGTGACGATGTAACATTCCACCTTAAATTTGGCCCACATTTTACCCAATGATGGGTTTTATTTGAATTTTGTAGATTTATGGAACACAAAATATGAATTTTTCTCACAAAGTCTGGGTCAAGCTGCCGATGCTGAAGTGAAAAAGGTAGGAAGAAATAATAAGTCCATTAGGTTGTTTATAAAGATCATTATTTCACTTTCAAGTTTTTTTTCTTCAAAATACACATATCTGGTACTGCTTAGGTGTTAGGTGTTAGGTGTTAGAAAAAAATGCCAGTTTCATGGGACAACAGTACTATCTCTTGATTCATCTTAGCATATATGCCCGATGAATATTAAATCTGGATCCAGATGTCAAATAATTTAATTCATTGTTGTGATTATGAATGATTAATAATGGATGCATGAAGTACAAACATTGTCCAGATCCATATGTTACAAGCTTTTTATCTATGTGTAAAATATGATTCATATGAAGAAATATTTGAATCACAAGAAATTACATTTACGGTTTTAAAAGATTGACACTTATCTGCTTAACACTGACAAAATGTTTAAGAAACAGTGCACATATAGATATCATTAAAGTTAGCATTAAAAAAAAAAACAATGAAAAGTCAATCCACTGGGTAATATGTACTTTAAACATATATTAAAAGTTCTCATGCACACGTACAAGAGTACACACATGCATATGTACAAGGATGTATTCACGTATGAACAGATATTTATACACATGCACATTCAGTCATAAACAATCAATATTTATACAGGCACATTCAGTCATAAACAAACAATATTTATACAGGCACATTTGTACAACACATAATATGTATTTGTATTCAATGCACAAATATTACCCCCCCCCCCCCCAAAAAAAAAAAAAAGACAGACTCCTTATAAAAAAATAAGAACCTGATTTCACAGTAGGGAGTGGTATAGGCTCTATACATTTAGATTTCCTGTTGTAGGAACACTCGTACCTGGTGCACAAGCTGGCTGTGGGGGAGTGGAAAGTCAACAGGTGCTTGAACTGTGGGGTGGAGACACACGCCACCTCCCAGCTATCCAGTGTGGTGCTTCTCTCACCTCAGCTCCAGGTGTGTGGTGCTCTCAGTTGTAACTGTGTACAACTATTACCCTTTGTGGGTCTATAATTTCTGTGTCTTTTTCATACTAAGATTGTGGTTGAAAAGTATGTACCAAACTTTATTTTTTTTTCTAATTAATTAATAAATATAGCTTGGTTTTTAATGACACTTGACTGAATTTATAAAACTTTTTAATGAGTACATTAGAACAGGGACATATGTATATCCCAGATTAGAACAAGTAGTATATAAGTGCTCAAGAAAGTTTGGTGTAATGTTCAAATATTTAAGCTGCAATGCATTGTTTATGTTCATTTATCCTTAGTGTGACCCAGTCATCAGTGAGAGGTTGATGCAGTCTCCAGATTTTTCTCGCGTTTTCAACATTGTGCTCCACGGGCAGAAGTCGACCATTTCTAGTCATGACATGCCAGGTAAGCAGGTGCACTTTGTTAAAAAATATCTAGGTAAAAATTAGATGAAATTACGGAAGCATTGCAGTGATATCCTACCTCTTCCCCATTTTTTATAGGCAATACATGGAACTCCAGCATCATAACACACTGAAAAAAACCCTCTGTGTAATTGTGTAGGAGTCATGTATTGTACTGATCAAAATATATTTTTTGAAAATGCACTTTTGACTAGATCCCTCCTCACCAAACTATGAATCTCTCCAAGAGGAACTGAGTCATGTTCAGGACCAGATCAACGCCTTCCTCCTACAGGAAGAAGACAAAATGGAGAAGGGAATCAGGTAAGGAGAACCAGCTTATATTGATAATCATATCATTACGAGCTAGGAGTGAATTCTCTTCTACTTTCACAGCTATTTATACTAAGAGAATGGATGCTAAATATTACATGTGCAAATCTTGAAAATTTTCATGGAGTGTCTGGGGGATAATGTTGACCTCCCTTCATATCTGTACATGCTATTACATACTTGTAGCTAGCCATCAGAGTGGTTGGATTTTATAAATAAGCTTTGACATCTCTCTTTATAAATTTGAATATTTGGATATGTTATTTTTTCAGTTATTTTGAGTTCCAAATAACAATTCAACTGTTTATACACAAGTTCAAAATGTACATAAAATTGATTTTATAAATGCATTTACATTTTTAAAAAGAGTTCAACTTCCAAATGTAACCTAGATTCAGGAATTTAGATTATAATATTATATACATGTAATATTAAAAGATCTGCGGCCAGCTGTCGGTTAACTTTTTTTCTTTCAGATACACATTTGTCGTTATAATACTAATACTGTAATTTCCATTAAATTCATCTCAATAGGCAATTTGAGGAGGAAGAAAAAGCCAAGTTTCGGACATTACAATCAAATGCTCAGACAGAAAAGAAGAAAATGATCAAGTGAGCTTTCTAAAAGTTACTGCTTGTTTTATGTATCATGAAGTTTTGGTGCTATTGCACTACATTTATTATTTTTTCTTTTGTTATTAATGTATTAAGCATGAATTCTTCAGACATTAATGAGTTTCTAAGGTGTAAAGAATTTTCTTAACCTTCAGTGATCACAGTTTATTTTTTAACTCTAATTGATTTGATTTTTTATTAGAGTTTTGTATCAAATGTGTTGAAAAACCAATGTATTCTGGTATATTCATAGATTGCTAATAATTAATTATCCCATTCCCATTATTTTGTACATGCAGCCTCATTCTGCAGACAGAGAGACAGATGAAATCTGTGACAGATCGTAAGTTTTGGAAATAAAATAAATGAAAAAAAAAAATAGATAAAACGAATAATGTTCAGAAAATGCAAATGAATTCAATACAGTGTATGTAAAACTTTACAGTGCATTTTATTTTCTAGATATTGATCATTCATCTCAACTTACTTCAAAGTCTTCCAAGGTTGGTTATAATATTAATCTGTTGTCAAGTTTGGTATCACTGGCTAATGTAATTTGTGTTTGTATACACTTGTATATATTTCATGAGGCGAAGTCGAGGGAAAAAGTTGCTGTCAAAAAGGAATACACAATACTTAAGAAAACTTTATTTGTTGGCGATGCAGATTTTCTTGATGTTAAACAAATTAGAGTTAGAAGACTTTTAATTTAAATTAGCGATTTGGATAACACCAGAGGTGTTCTGAGATTAAAAACAAGGGAAATCAATTAAATGCTGCCGGTAAATAGTTTCATTGACTATTCATCATGGGCAGATAGCACAGAAACTATTTCATGGTTAGATAGAATAGCAAGTTTTAATTAAATTTTGCAATTTTACATAGAAAATATACACAGAGATACATGTATAATAAAAACAGATATCTCTTTTAAAGAGCAACTGTTTGAAGACATATATGGTACATGTAATTGCAGTTTTTATTGGGGGGAGGTAAATAACCATGCAGTAATATTAGCTTATGACCATCTGTGGAATATGGAATATCAGCAAGCCATATTTTGCTTGCAATATATTTCTTGACTTTCATTTACTAAACCCACATGCAAAAATATAAATTTTGTGGAGACTATCTTATGAATTGAAATGTGTGATTTTAGATTAATTGATCTCAACTTTTAATAGAGGTATAGTCCTAGAACTTTACTGGAAGTTTCAATATGCATTGTACATATATCTTTCCATTTGATTACAAACTGTTTGTGGATGACTTAGAAGTGTGTTTTGATACGTATCTTTCAAATCATAAAGTACTGGAGCTGTACTATTGCTTTTGCTCTTTATACTATTTGGCAATTCACATACCAATAAATGCATGAGACAATAGAATGCATTGAGCTTGAAAATACTTAGAGAAAATATTAAGGTGGAATAACACATCATCAGAAAATGGCTGACCTCTGTTTTACTGTTAATTTGAGTGACTTTTTCCAGGTGTGTTATTCCACCTTAAGATCAAGATCAATTTGTATTCATTGTAGAAGACTCCTTTAACTCGAGTCAAGTCGTCTCCAAACAAGCGTCTCCACTCGGTGGACGAGTATGAACAGGCTCCAGAATCGGGTATGATAATGAAAAAAAAAAATGATTTACAATGTACAAGTGATTATCTGGTTTTGGAGTGACTAATTTTGTAATTGAAAGTATATCAATAATCTTTAGCCAAAACAAAAGATATACATGTACCTGGTAGAAAGACGGGTACGTGATGAGAAATATTTGTGACTAGATTCTCCTGAATATTGCGAAATTCCCTTGAAATGTCTCTGCTGGAAAATCTTATGTACTGTACATGTACCAATGTTATTCCATATATATCTGTTACCCTAATAATTGTAGATATGTTTCTACTGGAGGACTCGAGTCCTAGCCATGACGAGCCATTCTACTCATCAGAAGAAGAGGAGGAGGAAGAAGGTAACAGAAACATAGCATGACAATCCATTTTAATGTTGAGTTTATAGTGTCATTAACAGTTTTGCAATTAACTAAGAGTTTACCAAGAAATATCTTTGCTACTTGATTGAAATCCAGGTTTAATGATCTTTTACTTTGATATCATATAAGCATATATGAATTATTTTGAAATTTAGTACCTTTTCCCAAAGAAAATGGTATTTCTCCAGAATTCAAAATACAAAAGGAAATTCTGATTGGAAAAGGCAAAAGTTAGTTTTTATGAATTTTGAACAAAAATCAAAGAAGTCGTGTACCATTCACAAATTAACGATTTCTAACTCCTTATTTTGACCTTTCAGATAACAGTCGTAGATCAAGCACCACTCCCATGAAGAGTGGGCGGTTCCAGAAGAAGCCCCTTCAGTATTCCTCCTCGGTGCCCATCATGGTTCCCAGGTGGGGGGTATCAGGGAATAAGGACTCTGGGGACGAAAGTGATGAAGACGTACGTTCCCATTTTGTCACAAATTTCATATACACATACATGTTTATTAGAGGCCAAGCTCTGTTTATAGATCTTTAAGTAAAATTTACAGCTCTGTTTATAGATCTTTTAGTAAAATTTACAGAAATGTTATTTTCACCAATTAGTCCTTGAATTCCCCCTTTTGGTAACTTACCTTCAATGAAGGTATACAATGTACTATTAATATGATACACTTTTTGCTGAAAACCAGTTTTCATGGATTTTCTGGTAAAGTCATTCAACAAAATCAAATGTTTAGTGCAGGAAGGATTTCTGATATTGAACATGTTGTTTTGATAGGACCTTTGTGTATCCTTGAACCTGTGATTTTTATGAAATCCATGAAAATTAATGCCAATGAATACTGTGGAATCATTAGAATTCATGGTGGCTCAATTTTCGTAGTATTCGTGGGTACCCCTCCCCCACGAATTTACATCCTCAACGAAAACAAATTATGAAAGAGTAACTTTTCTTACTGAAACTGAAAACCGATGTATCCATGAAATTACATCCCCCCGAATAGGCAAAACACCATCAATCCACAAAAATTGGCCCCCTCGAATTTAAATGATTTCACAGTATTATTGAAACCCCAGTATGCTTTAATATCAGCAGCAATCTGAAAATGATAATATTAATAAGATTTAATAAAATGTTTATCTCTGAATTAATTATTTTCAGCCCACCCCTTCAGACCCTAGCGAGATGGCAGCTTCCATGCAGGCTCTTGCCCGAAGCATCACCAACGACGAGAGAATGATCTTTGGAGACAGACCCCGCCCAAGACTTAACACTGGCGACTTCCATCATTAGTTCTGTGATGATATTTTTTTATCCCTGTGTAAATATTTTAAAAGAAAAAACTATAAAAAGAGATTTCCCCCCTATTAATTTGTTATAGACTTTTGTGATATCTACATTTATCTTAGATATGAGGTATGGATTGATGAACGATGACTGTCATTAATGTTATACATTAATGTACCTGTATTTAATATGCTTTGGTTATTTTTGTTTGGTTTATGATGGGTATTTAGCAACTCTATTTTATGTTTATGGTTTTAAGTTTAAGATCATTTTAATCTCCACGGCCCAATGCAGATGACAAGAATTCATGCATACATACAAATGCATTTAATTTTGATTCAAACAATTGAGTTTCAGAATTATCCATAAAATAAAAAAACACAGCCAACAAAATCAATCTCAAAACATGAACTAGTATATCTTGAAGTTAAAAACAGAATTTTTTTTCTTCCCTTAACAGCCAAAAAATGTAGTGCTTTTATTCCACCAGATATTTTAACCATTCACTCAGAAGAAAATGTCTACCGTCATTGATTTGGTACATTTCCTTTCTTCACTTAAAAAAATTGTCAGAGACTTTTGACAGTTGTACAGATAATAATTGACTTTGTTTTGTTTTGAATAATAGTTTTTATTTTAATTTGTTGTGCATTTCATTAATTTGTTATACCCATATTCATCATTGAATGACCTTTTTATGAATCTGCAGCATTATAAATGCAGAATATTCAAGCAAACGCTTGTTGCAAACAATGAATTTTAGGAAACTCTTTTACTTTTATTGGCGCAGATACATGTACATGTATGTTATTAATATTGACAAACGCCTTGCAAAAGGTCCTGTTTTATTGGCAAATTTGGTGTTTATCAATTTTTTTTTTTAATGTTTTTTTTTTAATATCTGCATAAAAATAACGATTAATTTCCATATTTTGGAAATGTCCAAATTTTAAATCAATTGCTGTTAAAGTAAGAATTATTTGAATTGTAAAATTCTGGATTGCCATAGAAAATTTCAAAGAAATTTTTATGAAATGTCACAGATTTATTACCGTTTCTTATATTTAATGTCAAATGAAACTCATATAAAAAAAAAATTAAAAAAAACCTCAATACTGCTGTACAAAAAAAATCAATAATTGTAATACGAAAAAAATTGTTTGTGTTCAACAAATTTTATTATAAATTATACATATTTTATGTGAGGCATTATTTTCTATTCACATGTATATATACATCAGATATATTTGTTGATAATATTTGTTTGCTTTTTAGTAGCAGTGTAGTGTCTAAAATGCCTGTAATTTTTTAAACCAGTGACTTGATTACACATGTACATATATACTGTATATTTTACATATATATATATATGCATTTTAATGAATCATAGACTGAGTACCGGTTGTCAATTCTATAGGGCAAATAGCAGGGTATATTATTCCATTTTGTCTTTGTGAAACAAAAACCCACAATATACAGTAAGACACTGTTGTTATGAATACTTCTTTGTAAAAATTCTTACAGATACTTGAACTGAGAGTGAGCTATATATTCATATATTTTGAATTTATTAATTGTACTTAACTTAGCCTGAACTACATGTTGGTGCCTTTCGATCGAGCTGCATCTTGCTCCCTAATTCAAGTTCACACTAGTGAAGGATTAAAACAAATGTATATAGAGGCTTGGCTCTAAACGCCTTCATTCATGATATGCTATTAAATCAGTCAAAAAGGAAAATTGCACTAAGCTTTGTGTCCATGCATTACTAAATGCTAAGATAAAGGTACACATGTACTTGTATTTTAAACACCATTCAAGAAAAATATATAACGTGAGCATTATTTTTTCAATATCAAACATATATTATTATTTACATCATTTGGCAGCATTGCTAGTCAAAGCCAGTGTCATCAGGTTCTATGAGAAGGTTCTGTATATCCAGGTTTTTTTTGTACTTATAGCTTCAATAATTCCAGTGTGCATGATGTGTATATAGTGTATATATGTTAACGATAGAGAAGCTTGTTAAAATGTTATGCTGATACTCACATACTGTAAGTGTTTAGTAATGTGCTACATGTTTATTTTAATCAAAGAGAATTTCTGTATTTTTTTTTTCTGAAATACGAAAGAAATTTTAATTATGAAAAGATATTATTCTGTACATTTTTACTGTTTTGGTAAAGATTTGTTTGTAATATGGTGCATACAATATTGGTGGAACTCAGATTATGGCCTCTTTTGCTGTAAGCATGAATATTTTCATTTTGTCAAGGTTTGATGTGCTACTGATAAGAGAGTTTCTGAAATGAGTTTCTGAAATAGCACATTGCAGAAGTGCAAGAAATATATTACATCTCTGTTTAAATCATTTCTGGTTTATATTTTTCAGCCTGTTCTCTTACATTACTAGAAAAATACCCCTAAATACTTGTGATGAATTTTTTGTTTGTTTTTGAAAGGGGGTAAAAGGAAATTAATGATACTGAGTTTGACCACTGTCTGTATGGGTATAAGAGACTTTATAGGTTGGTTTCTGACTTTGGACGTGGGAAGAAAATTTATCCTCTTAAACTTAAACAAACTTAAATAGGAGAACTCAAGTAAAGGGGGCAACTAAATTTGATTAGTAAAATAAATATGTTGAATAACAACTGATTAATTGATTTAAATATACATCACATTTTGTCTCTAATTTATATGCTGCTTCTTGTAAGTTTTCATGTTTACAGTGTTTTCATTCATTTGGTGCTTGTTCAGTATCTCTGTCCATGATTTTTAAGTCTTAGTTTACATGTTCTAAAAGAATTGTGTATTTAATTTTAACACCTATTTAAATGATTTTTATTTGAACATAAAATATGCAAATGTTTGAGGTCACAAATGACGTTGGCTGCTGCATTGCAATAACATAACCTTTAGTGATTACCAAGATTAAAGACTGATAAACTTTAACCAATTTTAATTATTACAATTAATAAGCATGGATCTCGTTTCAGCTTAAAACCCAGGTTGTTTTTTGTTCTCTTTTTTTTAACATGGGTTGTGTGGTGCTGCTGAATGCATTATTACCTGGGTAGAAACTTATTTTCAATCAATAAATCAAATTAGGCAGACATATTTTATTGTTGCAAGATGTACCTGTATTTTCCTTTCAAGTTATGTGCAATTTGAGTTTCTGTACTTGCATTTTTGTATCAAATTATCATAATTAAATAATTATTGTACAAGTAATTAAGAAGTTTGTATATCATTATCGACCTAATATATTAGTGCTCATGTCCCTTATAGTCATTGTGCTTTTGTTAGGGTTTATTTCTCACTTATCTTTTTTACGTAAATTAGGACTTTTTTTCTTGATGCAAAGAACGCATCAGTAACATTTAAAAATGATCGAACTTTGTTTTAATATAAATTACTAAATATACATATAAAATTGTATTTTATGAAAAGTGAATGATATACTACAGTATTAAAATAAAGGTACAAGGTTAGGTTAGTTTAACAAAATAAATAGTGATGAAATCTTTCTTAATTTGTTTTGCCAAATGAAAAAAAAAATTGTGAACTCAAAGCAACTGCCCCATTTTTGCAGTTTCCTATTGAGGTGCAATGGGCACTAAATAGGACGAATATGGTATTTTCTAATCTCAGTAATTCTGTTTCTTTGTTTTTGAATTGTAGGATGTTACTGTTTTAAGATCATGTAATTTGCCACTTACTTTTGTACAGCATTTTTTTCTTATTTTTGCAAGAGAGGTACTTGTATTACCGAATGGGTTTCTTAGAGACTATGATACCTATGCAAGTTGTTTTCTATATTCTTGAGCAATTGTTGCTGAACTTTCAATATTGAATATTGAACAATATAAAGCTTAAGTTTCCTTTGTTATTTCATAATAGGCATTCTTTGGTGTGTGCTGATTATTTTTTATTGCCGAAACAACATTGAAAATAACATGAAATTCTAATTTCAGTACATGTATTATGTATATTTCTCCGTAAACCTTTTTAATAATACGAAAGAATCAATTAGTATTCCCAGTGGATTGTATCTTGATATTCCTGCCATCAGAAACATTGCTATTGTATTATTAGCTGTGAAAATATGTATAGGAAAGTTTTGTTACTGGAAGGTCAGTGTAACAATTTAAAATGAAAATTATCTGTGTATCTCCCTGATAAAGTGTTTATTCTAAGTCATAATGCTTTTGTTCATTAAAAGAGAACAGGAAATTATTATTGTCATGGGACACCTGACGTGTTGTGATTCTATGGTCTGTTTTCCTGGAAGTTAGGCAGGAAGAATGGAAAGGAGAGATATACACTGTACCTGCACAGTCACATATCAGATATATACTGGCATGAATGTGTGTAAATTTAGGACAGGTAAATTCATTCAGGTTTCGGTGCATTGATCATCTAATGAATATGACTGTTAAAATTTTGGATATTGGAAATGAGTCATGAATTTCAATTGTTATAAGGTTCAAGGATTTGGTGAAAATCCTTTTCTTTTTTTTCTGAAAAGAAGAACAAAACATGAAAATGTATACATTTAGTTTTTGTCTGATGCTTTGTATTATAATATGGAAGGTGGATTTGCAGAGAACTTTGTAAGCCATACTGTGGACCATTTGAAACCTATAACCTTTAGTGATATTCCTCTTACATAGACACTGTATATGTAAAGAATGTTACAGACTGTCAAATTGAAACATTTCCTTAATAAATGGAAAGTCTCTTCAAATCTGGATATTTTTGTTTTGTTTTGTTTGTGCTCACCAGAACCCAAGGTTCAAGCACCTGTGGATTTTACCTTAACAATTTTTACTTGTACATTTTATTTTATTTTTTTCTCTCCAGCACCACTATGCCAATATTCCATCCAAACTTGGCTCAAGACATACTGATGTGAAGGGGCTTTTAAGGGTTTTTTTTTCCAAATGAAGGATCTGTACCCCTATCAGGGAAATACAATGTAAAAATAATGAAAAGGGTGAGATCCTATACTACGTCAACTGCCCCTTTTCGTATGATAAAAAAAATCTACCCTGATTTTGATTGTTTTCAAATGATCGTAAATAAAATTGCATCCTGATCAGTGTTAATAACTCCGATAGGTGGGTTTTTTATTTTATTGTATGCTTGAGGTATTATCGAAAATTTTTACCCCATGTAATAGTCAATTATGTTCTGATTTATGAACCTGTCCTTTTAATTTTATAAATAAAATTGGGGGAGGGGGGTCTCCAGTATTATTAACGAATTCGAAATGAATTGATTGGAACAAGACTCGTCTGATTTTGTACTATAGAGTCCAATAACTTCAAATGACGTATAATTGGGGCGCCAGCAGGGTTTAAAGAATGATTCCTTCTTACTTATATTTATATAATTTACAGCAATTGAGCGATTAAATATTTGAATATAAATATGCAAACCCTGCTGACAAAGACACTGAAAATGTAAATATTATGATATATACAGCCACGTCGAACACGCTTACCGAAATGTTTGTCGCGTGACACGTGTGATACAGACGTGTAACATTATGACGAGTTACACCAGAGGCGTGTTCAGCAGAGCGGGTGCTCGCGAGCTCTCGCCTAAATTCCCTATTCCCGCAACACAAATGGCGAGCGCTCGCTTTGCTGAACACGCCTCAGGTAAACAACGTCAGTTTTATATAATAGGGGAAGGCCAACTGACTTTTGCAATTTTGTCAAAAGGTATATATACATGTATATATCATAATGTTATGTAATTCACACCATCCTTTTCGGTTTTTTTTTTTAAAACTAAAAGCCGGTTAGATGAGAACTTTTACTTATGAAAAAAGGGTAGCTATAATTTATTAAAGAAATATAGAGCAAAGCTAGCGTATGAAGATTTTTCATGAATTTAATTAAGTTGCATGTCATTTCCCCTGGATCAGAAATGGTCCATAATCAGGGTCACTGTGTTGTAGGGATTAATTTTAGAAATGTGTAGAAAGTTTTTATTTCAAAAGAAATAAGTAAAATGCACACTGAAAAAAGAATCTATATTTATCAGGAAAATCTACTGCATAACCGTACGTTATTTGCAGAAAGATTAATTTAGATTATTTATAAATTACTATAGTTTATAACCATTAAATATAGTTTTACAGATGAAAACTATGGTTAACGAATCGTTAACTATAGTTTGCGCATGCGCGGATCTAGAGGGGGGTCGGGGGGGGTCCCGACCCCCCCTGGAAAATAATTTTTTTTTTTAATTTACATAGTAAAATTATCGAAAATATGCCTCGGACCCCCCTGGCAAACACAATTATCCTTCGGACCCCCCCCCCCTGGAAAAAAATATCTGGATCCGCGCATGTTGCGGATCGTAAACTATAATTATTACAGTCGATAAACCTTATTTATCAATTGTGAAACTATGCTTAGCTCATTTTTGTGAATTTGATGTGCCATGAATATTGCCTTGAGGAATGTTGGTGACGGTAGGGCCTGATAATTAAATGCGAGTTTTTGAGACAGTTACGTTTTATATCCCTTCTAATGTTAATTCTTTTCAACTCTTCAAATCTAAGTTTATGGGCATTAAGAACCATTTTAACAAGACCTTGGACTTTCGGTAGGATGTAACTATCTTTTTCTTGCATCAAACATGCTTAAAATGACGCTGGTTTCAAGTGAAATATACATAGAAGTCTTAGGCCAAAAGCTAGACATACAGACCGTATCTTGTTGATTTAAAAGAATCATGGCTGAGTTGCTAGCAACGAAATAGACAGGCTTAATTACGTCACATTGCTGTTTGACACAACTACTCAAAGTCCAACCTCCTGTTAAAATGGTTCTATGTGAAAATGTACCAACATGGAATTGTGTAATAATGTGCTGGATATTAGCCAGCCATAAGTGGAACAGATCAGTAGTAAAGGTTGGCCACAAATGAGTCCACCAAACACGTTTTAATGATGTTACAAAGGATTCAGGTTGAAATTTTTTAAAAATTTCATTTACCAGAATTTGAGCGAGACGAAAGATGAAAAAAATATCTTTGATTTTGGCGCCTTTTTTATCCACACTTTATGACCATATATGGTCATGATAGAAAAAAATAGTAAATCGATTTTTAAATTATACTGTACTAATTATTCTTGCCATAAAACATGTTTTCCAATGTCGTCTGATTTTGACCAACAACCCGAGCAACGAAATTGGGCAAATTTCTTGCAATACAAATGAATCGGGTTTGATATTCTTGTATATTTTTTAGTGACTCAAACCGGAAGTTCACTCCTCAGAAAAGAATTTGACTGCTTCGAAGATGGTAAGATTGCGATTGTTGAAAACTGTCTGTATATTTGAATTAATTAAATGAAAACATCATTTGCTTCATGCTTATCTTTAATTTTAATTTCAGTCTCAGTTAACAGAGGATCAACTTGCAGGTAAGAATTGCTTATTAGGCTGTTTTTCAGTCGAAAAATTGAACAGTCCCGGAAGTCGAAGTATTTATGGAATGTGCACCTGTCGGACAAGTGTACAGTAGTAGAAGTCTCTTAATTTTGTACAATGTACTTTTTTTTTAACATCTTAAAAATATATTTGGTGTTAAGTCTTAAATTGTGTACAATAAACATGATGAATTAGGACAAATCCATGCTTAAAATAAAAATTTTCCTTTTTTTAAACCAATTTTTAACTTGTAAATAAGAGGCTGTTAGCTGTGTTCGACGTGCTACTTACACTCGATGCCGAGGTCAGCACAGGATAGGAAGAAGAAAAAGAAAATTATGTACATGTGGCTAATTGTATTCGGCGTGTTGATGCGATCGCGCAACAGATTTTGTTTTTGAAAATTAAAGTATCGATTATACATATTCATATATATATAAATCAAAAACTGTTTTGATACTGTGAATTTTGTTTTAAGTTTGTAAGATGTGTATAATATAATTTAAAGTTTATAAATTTATGATTTAAGAAAATACAAATATTAATTGCATGAAAAATAAATGTGCACCTAAATCAATGGATACTCATACAACTTCGAACTGACATGTCTAAGTAGTCTACACATGCACTAACTTATAGCTGCAGGTCTGTAGAAAAAATTTGGATAGACGACCTGGGAGCTTCAGTGCCTCCCATAGTAAAAATTGCAATTTACGGCGCACAAAAAAATGCGCTAGTTTTGGACTGATTAATCTCATTTCCGAACATATTCTGTACAAATATTTGATTCCAAAAAATTCCTTGGACATTTTACTACAGATATCGTCACTTCACTTGCCACTGATATTCTTTTAAACACCATCACCAGCCCCGGAAAGTGAAGTGATGCAGTTTTGTTTACATCTAAAAATGGCGACTCTCGATCTCGACGTGAATAAATATACTTCATTTTCCGAGGTCGGTTAGCATGTATAAGAGAAAGTCTGAGGCAAGTAAAGTGATGATATCAGTAGCAAATTGCCTTAAGAATTTAATGGTACTAATTATTTTCACAGAATTTGTGTGAAAATAAGATTAATCAGTCAAAAACTAGCGCATATTTTTGTGTGCCGTAAATTTCAGTTTTTTTAATATGGGAGGCACTGTAGGTCCCAGGTAGTCCATCTGAATTTTTTCAGACCAGGAGCTACAGACCTGCAGCTAACTCACTTAGTAATATAAACTATCAAACATGCTTAATACCTTGAAGATGACGTCTACGAATATTTGAATAGGAATCAAATAGCACTCATGAATATTTGAATATTGATTTATGTTATTAGTTTCAGCACTAAATATTTCTTCATCGTCTAATATGAATAAAAAAATCCAGAATGTTTGTTTCCATACGATATAAACCCTGCATTTACTTTTAATGGAAACAAGTATGGCGGTCCTAGATCAGAGTTTGCAAATGGCATTGTCTTTACTTTCATTCAGAGTAACCCAGCTTCTCTTTTCCATCTTGTCAAAATAACACGATGCTGCATAGTTTATAGTGCTTAATATGGGTGTTAAACATGTGACCGAATATTCGAATGCTCCCAAATGCGAAAATTGGTAGCCCGAAACTAAGTAAGAAGACATCACCATATTCATTAATTTTATTTGAGTAACTCACAAATATGATGACCAAAATGAAATACATTCTGTTGGTAAGCTCAGTTGCTGGTTTAAACATCAATGGACCAGAATTTTTGGCATATGGTGCATCTGTCCATGTCAATTATACCTGTAAATTCGAATTGCCAGTATGAAAATAAACCTCATTAACTTTTTATAACATGTCTTTTTTTAATTTTTGATGGATGCTTCTCCCGTAACAAATTATTAACTGTAAAGACTGCAAAGCCATTCGAAGTGCGATCGTTGCTACCGACATGTTTCATATGATAAGGATAAGTAGTACGACAAATATATACGATCTAATTAATTCTGTGCGTAAGCAAATAAGATGAAACTACATCATGATATACAGTTGTATTAAAAGAATGTAACATAATTGTGAGATGAGGGCATAATTTATTTCAAGTAAGTTTACAGCTTCACTTTCCTAAAGTGAGATTTTACCTGCCCTGGGCATTTGAGCAACCATTAATGTGGATCCCTGGACACTCAATTCAATTCTAAAAATTTGAGCTTTTCACTTGTTAGATTTAAATGGGATTTCAATAAGTCTCATTGCAAATTTGCAGCTTAGATATTTATTTATTGCAAATAGACAATGGATTTCATATCTTACTTCAACATCTTGATATTTGTCTAGCTAGTGTGTCACTGTCTCTTGCATCCCAGATTTCTCTATGTGCTAATAGTAGACCTTTGAAAAGTTATTTGAACCTTGTGGAATCCAATCATTGTATAATTTCAAATTACAGAGGTGCAGGAAACTTTTAACCTCTTTGATCAACGTGGAGATGGCAAAATTGCTGCAGCTCAGTTAGGAGATGTACTCCGAGCTCTAGGACAAAATCCAACAGAGATTGAAGTAAAGAAATGTGGATATGCAAATAACCCAGGTAATTCATCTAGTGTCATGTAAAGTGCAGCTCTATCATAACTACATACATTTACGGTATGACAAGTATTTTATCATTATGATAAAGTTTAACTGTTTAACTGAATATATTGAAAATGTTTCATCTGGACTTTTGTTCTTGAAGATGCCAGAATCTCCTTTGAAGTCTTCATACCCATACTACAGACCATCAGCAAGAATCGAGACCATGCTACATTTGACGACTTTGTAGAAGGACTTAAGATGTTTGACAAAGATCAGAATGGATTCATCACATCTGCTGAACTAAGACATATCCTTACCTCCCTTGGTAGGTTTTTTGATATTTATCTAAAGAAGAACAATTTCAAAATATATCAACGGATTTGAGATAAAGAGGGGAAAACACAAGATTATTAAAACATTGGTTTTGGACTTCCACCAATTCAATTTGACTGTTTGACATATCAATGGCATTTGAGATAGTAGAAATATTACAGATGCAGTTCAACTATGCATGTATACTAAAAACATGTAACAGTTGATGTATTTTTCAATTTAATGAGAAGGTTACATTTTTTGCCCAAATTTATTGCAAATGGTACACTTGATGTATTTACATGTACTAATGTTCTTAATTAAGATGGTAATGATTAATGAATCAGTTGTCAGAATTTAACAAAGTGCATTGTATATGCTAGTTAACTACAGGTAACTCTCGATAACTCGAAGTCCATGGGACCGAGGAAAAACTTCGAAGTATCAAGAGTTCAAGTTTTCAAGAGTTCGGATTTTTCTGTGTTGACCGACGGGCTTTAAAATTAGTTTTACCGGATGTTATGATTAAGCCATTTATTAAGTGCTTACCTTTAGGCACGTGCTTAAACAATGTTTTCTTTTCAGTTAAAAATACAGACCTGGATGTTTTAAAAACTAAATAGAAACAAATATTGAATAAACTCATGATACACTGTAATTATTTATTTTATGCATCATATTGTGATCAGATTGCTCAGTACTACTAGACTGCGAGACGACATGTCTTAAATTAGATAATTGAATATCACCCATTGTTCCCACTTTACGGGTCCTTCACCAGCTGTAAGAACTTGTTCAGCAATAATCATTAAAATGACAACGATGCTGATAAGCATAATTTCTACAGTTTTATAATTCTAAAATTTTTACCATGGCTCAAAATTATCGTTCCGTCTCAATTAATTTATCATTTTCACTGCGCCTTCAAATTATAGTAAAACGGTCGGTGTTAATTATAGATTAGGTACTGGTATGGTTAATCATCAAACAATTATCACCTGGCAGGACAAGTGTCGCCTGAATAAACAACCCGTGACACGGGTCCCGCGTATAACGCCTGGAGCCGTTTAAATGACCAAGTAGGTGTTAATTAGGTAACGCTTGGATATATACAGCCACTTCGAGGTATCGAGAGTAAAAAACTATAGATTATGAATAACGGGACTAGCAGTTTGACTTCGAGGAATCAAGGGTTTCGAGAGATCAAGAGTTCGAGAAATCAAGAGTAAATTTGCTTAGTTATATAGGGAAAAAAATCGGGACCCTAGACTCACTTCGAGCGATCAAGAACTTCGAGCGATCGAAGTTCGAGCCATCGAGAGTTACCTGTATAAAAATGCAAAGTTAATTTTCTTTACTCTTTTATAGTCATATTTTGTTTCCATCATCTTTGATTTTTCTGTTTAGTTGAGTAAATAAATCTCATGAACTGACATAAGGTACAGTGTAGAGACAAATTATAAAATGAACATACCGGAAGTTAAATATAAGTATGCATATTAAAGAGAACAGGAAACCCATTGAATTGATAGCCTCTGTGAACAATAATGACCTTGGGTTTATTTTGATACTTTCATTGATTATACAAACATTTGTTTACATAGGAGACAGACTATCGGATGAAGATGTAGATCAATTATTTCAAGGCGTGGAAGACTCTCAGGGCAACATCAATTATGAAGGTATGATCTGAGATATCCCTCATGAAATCAATATCTAATTTATGACTGTTTATTCAGCATAGGGATGACTCATAAATCAAAAGATTTAGTGGGATATTTACTGCTAACAGATCAATTAATTCAAGATTAGTTGCCTCCATTAAGAAGAATTTCCATTTGATTTAATCTGTCTGGCCATACACAGTGCAAGTTCATATATGTGGGGGGGGGGGGGGGGGGGCAAACAACAATTCTGCAGGACCCAACTGAGGGCCAGAGAGAGAATGGTTTAGTACTGTCAGATAAAATAAATCCCTGAAAAAAAGGCATCATTCTTATGTAGCATTTATCAATCCATAATGTTTAGATATTTTTTCAAAATTGCAATAAGATTTACATTCTAATTGTTTTCTTATTTTTATATATTTGTTTTATTTCAGAGTTCATCAAGATGGTCATGAATGGTTGAAGACCATGCTGGTTTCTGTTAGTTAGCTACACAATATTAATAATCAATAGTACAGGTGTATTGATCAATTTTAATGACATTTCATGTAATCCTTGCTTCTGTGAAGAGAGAGAGAGACAGACAAAAAAATTAAGCAATCATATTTCATTCCGATTTGAGTGCTGGCAATGATTAATTTCATGAGTGCTTTTGTTCAAAGTTTCAAATTATTTAAGACCAGGTATTAAATTTTTTGGAACATATTTAAGAAAGGATAAGTTTAGTCATTAGTTCCAATTTTTAAGGACCAAGGTTTTCATTTTTTGTTTAAGATTGTCCTATTTACATTGTTTATTATATTTTAATATTTGTATGCAATTTATAATAAATATTTCAAGCGCTTTGTACTTCTTATAAATTTCAGGACTGCATTTTATAAAAGAATTGTACGACAAGGTCGTAAATGTTTCTCAGTACATGTATCATGAAATAATCCTTATCATGCAAAATGTATTCAAAATAATTTTTAATGAACCTGTATCATTCTTTGGTAAAAGCAGCCCAGGTGATAAATATCAAATTTTTTATATTAACAAGGACCATTCATTATGATTTATAACTAGACAATTTACATTACGAACTTGAATAGAACCATGGTTAAAGAAATGTTGCTGAATGGAATTTTAGAATTGTGTTGAATTATTTTTTTTTACCTTTCGTGTAAGCCAATTGTAAAGTTATTCCCTTTTAATTGTCGCGTAACTCTTTTTTCATGGCTGAGGGATATTGCATCTTGTGATAACTACATCTTTATATACTTTTGCTGTCGTAAAATGTTTTTCATGAGAGATTGGCAGTGAACTAGGGCTAATTTTACACTGGAGTCGGTGGTTTAGCTGATTAAAAAAGAACTGATGCATGTCGATCGTTGACGGTTGTAACGCCACGAGTTTCGTCCCTTTGCTTGGTGATGTAACATTATACCATCCTACAGTAAAAAAAAAAATAATCGAAGTCTGTTTTTTTTACCAAAAAAAAATAATTTACAAGTCAAAGAGCTCTTTACATTAATGCATCCCTGCCGTGACTCGATAAAAAGAGCCGATTCTAAGTGCTCGTGAACGAGTATACACAAGCGAATTAATGTCGGAGGGAGTAAAGCTCTATGGGTGAATGATGTCGTGTTTACTGAGAGAAAGTTAACCTCGGACAGCTATAACTTATTACATATGCTTGTCACTGAGCCATGGCGTACAATAATACCAGCATTGTTTTATCCTCTGTGTGACCATTCTGCACTTAAAAAACCGACCCATCACATAAATCGATTATAAAACCCCAAAGTTTCCCAGGCTGCGTCTGTAGACTGACGATCGCCATCGTCTCAATTAATACATACATGTAGCTCTTCTCTCCATATTGCCATGATTTGTGACGATGTATGCCATTATTTTTATTCAATGAAAATGGCGATACATAATTTCCATTTTACTATGTAAAGTTGTTGTTATGCATATCATGACGATATGTGACATTTTGTAGTTATTTTGATATTATTTCAGGAAGACTAAGAAATGTTATCCATGATATCGGGTACTTATCGCTGTATGAAAAATTCATGTACATATATGAGATTTTAATTCTCTCTCTCTCTCTCTCAGTTTACTGCTGGGTCCCTCCATGAACTACAGAAAGGGTCAGCAGATATGCCTTCTTTTAACCCCCGGCCCATTATTCTGGCGTTCCTTTGTTGTTATCAGTGTAAAATGTTGTAACCCACCCGTTAAATTCTATGTTATTTTCACGAGAAAATTATTGCCCGACCACTTTAAGTCCGGTGATTCGAATTGAAGCAGGTAGATTTCATGCAGAAACAATGGAAAGAGGAGGTGTAGAAGCGTACCCCTCCCCCGCTTGGTAAGAATGTGCACCTTTGGAAATGGAATAACGTTAATGACATGCACGTATCCACAGAGAGAGAGAGAGAGAGAGAGAGAGAGAGAGAGAGAGTGTGAGAGATTTAACGAGGGAGGAGAATCGAGAACGTTACATAAACAGCATGACCTAATCCTGACCTCTTGAATATTGCAGATGGTGGCCTTCAAGCGTGGCGTGGCCTTGGAAGCACCGCCTGTTTACATCACAATTTTATCAATACTTAGTACTATATAATTTTGACCCCTGCTTAATATGTATGAAAAAAATTCTCTACTCCCTGATGTGTAGTACACACAAAGAGCGATTGGCGAAAAGTTGCATATATGTATGCTCAGAAAACAGCTGATCGCGATTTAACTGTAGTATTATCGACCTGGTTTTAATAAGTCTTTAATATGAAGTAGAATAGTTATTTGCATGGAAAGATTGCATAAGAAATCTTAATTTTCGGTTACATCGTATGCTTTAATCAATTAAATTCTATCGGGAAGTGTAGGCTTACGGAAAGCCCCTACTGAAAAAAAAATATTGCGAAAATGGCAGTGCGGTTACATTATCTCGCGTTTAGTTTACTTTAGCAGTGGTAGCGTGGTCAGACCGGCCAATGCCTTACAAAACTGTTACTCAGCTGTAATATATTACAAGACCTGGGATTTAACTAACCGAGGGTCAAGGCGCCTCGGTGCCAACTCTGCACGTGTGACCAGATCGAAACTGATCAAGGGGGATTTGTTTTTACAGACGGAGACAATTATGACCACAAGTGACCATTGAGAGTGGGGAACAAAGGAAACCGATAGATTAAGGTATACTATCTTTGTGTTGTCATTATAAACAAGTGCGGGTGTGTGAGTTTATTTATTGATCTGCAAGGATTTAAAATGTGTGACAGGATAATCATAGGGGCTTGTGTAGAAAAAAAAACAAAACCAACATCGTGCGTACCTCGGAGGAAAAATTTTTCCTCCGAGGTACCCCCTGTGCAATAATTATAAACACAACGTCGTTTGTCTTTTATATATATAAAACGCTGGGGGGGGGGGGGTTCTCTCTTTTTTTAAATCCTTGTCTCTCTCTCTCTCTCTCTCTCTCTCTCTCTCTCTCTCACCAGCATGTATGTAATTGGAATGAGGATTTAAGAAAAAGGAGAGATGCTTACATTTTCAGTGCATCAATATGTGAAAGAAATTTTTGCATGATCTGGGTTCAGTGTCCAAATCAGTATTATTGTTAGTATGTATAGGTACTGACTTTGAAAAATGAAAAAAAAATGAAAAATTTCTTTTAGGCTGTTGTTTTTGTGAAAATAATAAATCATATGAACATATTTATAAGTGTTTTGACAGGAAAAGGTCCCAGTGTTATGATACCGGCACATAATCCAGCCATGAACTGCTAATGTGAATGCTCTTATGATCATTTATATAAATATACATGCTAGGTTACAAGGAAAACGCCAATGCACTTGTTAATCCTATTCTCGGTGACCAGCTTACAGCCTACATTAAGCTGTTACAACAACTTTTAACAAGTGGTTATACTACAAACCTTTAGTTATCTCTATGCTGAGTACCTTTGATAATATCCACGGTGGTCACTGTCAGGCAGCAATCTCTGCTGAGCTTCTGAGAATTATCACTTTGAACTATTGACAGTGAAAACATTTTTGTTGAACCCAGTCTTTTTGTTAAAATTTTTTTTGTGGGTGAAAATTAAGGCAGTTGTGTGAGAGGTTTCCTGTACCCCCACCCCCTCCTCCCTGTGTTTAGTTTTGTTAGTAGGTGCAGTTCTGTGTAGTATGATTTATTGTTCATCATCATCCCCTCCCCTTCCCCCTTCCTCTCTCCCTCCCCAACAAATGGCATAAGATTTTTTATTAACTTAATATTATATATGATTTTCCAAAGGTGGCAGGGGGATAGTTTTTTTGGGTCGAGGAAATGTGAGGCAGATAGTGCTCATATATGTGATCTAGTTTTTCAGTGGATTTTTTAATTCGCTAAAATTGGTTTGCATGCAGGGGACACATGGTCCCGACTCTTGAGAATTTTTAAACATTTCAGAATAAAACAAGTACAACTTACATACAGCACTATATAGAATAGCCAGGCACGGTCTCAAAATTTTTTGAAAAATTGCCCTTTTTTCAAATTTTCACGGGTCCAGCACCACGCTCCAGTCCCGAGCAACTGCCATAAACTACCATAGGATTTGTAGCTTAATGTATACCCATGCAAATAATCACCAATTGATGTGGGGTCAATCACCTTCTTTTCCAGTGACATTTCTTGTTCTGAACCCACTTTTCAAGCACAAATTTTGAAAGTGCTACCAGTATGTAGTGTCATAAATCAATGAAATGGACATGAGCTCCTCTATCCACAAAATGAATGCAATAAATATTCTAGCAATTTATACCCCTTAAATAACCAGCCAAACCTCAGGTTCTCCCTTATTTCAAAATTTTGAATGGGTCTTTCGTTCGAAACTATCCCCTGTCACCAAAGATATTGGAACTATAATTAAATTGCACATCATTATTGCATACACTGTGGGACAGACTTTGTCAAAGAGGATCTGCTTACTGGACAGTTTTATTATAATTAAAGGACATCAAATACTGTCAAAAAAGCTCAGTTTCCCTTTATATCAGCAGGGAAATGAACCTTTTCAGATATTTTTTCTCTTAGAATGAATTGAAAAAAAAAACAAGTTTGCCTGGTGATTATATACACATTAAACATTATATTTTAACTTTGTAAAATTTATGAAACAAAAATTGGGGGGTATGTCATATACAGTCAAACCTTGTTATCTCGAACTAGATTTGACTGGTTAGAAACTTCGAGATATCTGAATATTCGAAATATCAAGGGTAAAATATTTTAAGTGGTTTGGACTTAGAACCATTTTAACAAGGCCTTGGATATTCAGTAGGATGTAAATACCGGTATCTTTTTCTTGCGTCAAAACAAGTTAAAAATGACGCTGGTTTCAAGTGAAATATATACAGATTGTATAGTCTTAGCTCAAAAGCCAGACAAATCTTGTTGATTTGAAAGAGCAAAGGATGAGAGGCCAAGAATAAAATAGACAGGCCTACGTCACAATGCTGTTTGACACGAATACCCAAAGTCCAAGCTTTTGTTAAAATAGTTCTACAAATGACTTTGACATATCCATTGTATTCAAGATATCAGAGTTCGAGATACCGAATTTCAACTGTATACCTGGTAGTTTCAATTTTAAATAAATCTTTGTTGCATATTTACATGTGCCTAGTGGCCTGTAGTGTATATGTGAGGGATATTAACTTTACAGGTGAATTTATTCACCTCCAAATTTTTAGTTTATGTACAATGCCTCTTTGTTCATGCATAAGATGTGTTACGGTAATTGAATGAAGAATTCCTCTCATTCAACAACTTCAAATAACTTTCACCTCAGCATAAATGTTTAATATTTTTCATACATGCATGTTTATTATTCATAACCCCATGTGTGATATTTCCCCCATATGTGAAAAAATATGTAGACATAATCTATTATATTCACAATAATTAATTCTGATCACACATCTTATCTTTGACATCTTTGTGAAAACAAATGGAGGATTTGCATAGGGATGTATATACACAAGATGAAAGGGTTAGGTATTTAGCAGGGATGATCTCCATCTATCTGCAGATTAGATTAGCGCAGAAATTACTTGACCAGACGGTGACCTATTTAAGTCAAGGTTGAAGTATTCTGGCCTTTAAAATTAGCTGCCTCTTTGCATGAATTTTACGACTAGCTCAGTTGACCATATAGGACATGAAGGCATAGTGCGATGGCAGAGTGTTGTAAAGTTAAATTGCTAGAATTGCCATATCCTGACAAAATGACCTGGTTGTTTTGACCAATGTGATTCATGTACATCTAGTGTTACTAGTATTGGGCATTTCCTGTTAAGTGTTTGCAAACCAGGAGATTTCCCAGTTGACAAACTTATACTCAGTATCTAATACATGTATTTAAAAGCCACAACATTAATAAGAGAGTAAATCGTTTGCACGCATTCCTACATTATTTTGGAGCAATATCGAATCATTTAATGGTTTTGACAGTGACACAGAAATGTAATTAATCGGAAGATGAAGATCATTTCTGATTGTCATGTTACCGATAATCAATATCGTAGCTGTCACATTTCAGCATCAATCTACAAAAACAACCCTCTCCCCCTACTCTTTCACTTGTGAATAGCTAGATTAAATTCTTGCATATAAACAAGAAACAATTAATGCAGAGAGTATATGCACACACATTTTATGATTACAGTAATTATAAAATTTCCCTTCATATCTAGCTGATTGATATATGTCCTCTTTTTTTAACCCCTATGGGATTACAACCTTGAAGACCTTTGTAACACCTGATGTCAATTACACAATGACACGAAATGAATCTTTATAAAGATGGAGTTGTTTACCTCTTATTCACATATATTCTATCATTATCTCTCAAGGTCAACGATTTATTTTAGAATTTTAAAGAACGGGTACATAAAGCTTAAAACTTCGGTTTTGTCGTTAATCTTCCGCCTTATCTATTGCCTTATCTTGCACATCATCGCCTTTTTTTTTTCAGAAAAAAAAGCAGAATAGCAATTTACATGTACTTGATAGTTTAAGAAATCTAAAAAGATGTATTTAATCTTTGGGAGGTTTTAATTTTCTTTAGTACATTAAAATAATACAGTATTTATTATAGTTCCTTAACAGCTAGAGAGTACACAAATGGTCCGGTCAGTCAACTTAGATTAAGGTTTTTATCATAAATGACCTTTATAATAACTGGTTATTACCAGTATTCTTAACACATCTTCCCCTGCCAGTGCAATAGTTTCCATTATTCCTTTGATTTTTTTCTCTATAAAGTTTTGATATTTAAAAATTATCTTATAACTTTTTTACAATCACTATCAATCAATACAATCAATATTTTTTTCTATAAATACACAAAGTTTTTTAAAAATAGGAACCTTTGCAAAAAATATTAATTGAGCTGATTCTTATAACTCATCAGTAATCTGCTGGTTTGTAATTATCTATAGATCAAAGTGCCCCCCACCTGAATCACTAGCAAACATTAGTCTAAGAGTAACTCTGCAATATATTAGCAGATTTATAATCCCTTTGAGTTGATTGGCTTCAAGGTGTGAAAATTAAGCATAGGTAGGCTATAAAATGGAAGCACCTCTAAAATTTAGTCCAACACAGCTTATGATACATGTAGCATGACCTACCTGTAATTTAAAATCAGGTGAGTTATTACTGATATTTTAATTTTTTTTTGTTTTTTTTAATTTTTAAGGGGGTATAAATTATTTTGATTGTAAGTCATAAAATTACATGTCCTTAATGGTTTTCATGGAGTTCTTCCATAGCATATATTGTGAAAATTGACAGTATATTTTGGGGGATCTCCCCAATTATTTTATGACAAATAATCTTTTAATTAAAAATGTAAAGCTTTACAATTTCATGTATATTTTTATAAAGCTTTTTAACTTACACTTTCATAACCCAGTGTACCAGATTAATACAAATTTAAAGTCAGCAATTTGCGTATAGAATATTTCCTGTAGGTAAATTTAAAAAAAGAGAGATATAATTCTTTTCTGCTAGGGAGGTTTTGTATTCGAGAGTGTTTATATTGTATCTCACTGCTAGAAACAGACTAAACCAAGAGTTCAGGGTGAATCATATTTTTTTAAGGATATGGGGGGGGGGTGGCATTTTTCTCTTTATGTACCTCATCAGGAAATCCTGGGATAAGCCATTTTCCCATATATCAATTGAATGCAGTGGTTAGTGCATAAATAACGGTCTGTCCGAATAAATGTCAACTGAAGAATAGCCAAGTCAAAGGTTTTGGCCGCAATTTATGCCAAAGTGTATTAATAGGTGCCAAATCGCTTATACATGTAGCCACTTTGATGGTCAGAAATTAAGCATCATTCAGAAGAAAAAACCGGAACCATGGACAGACAATTGTATTAACTTCTGACTATATTGATTTCTGTTTGATATTTGATGTTATTATTGTATACTATTAGCATTCATTCATTAGACAAGCTTGCAAATATGGTGGTTTTAATTTGATTTGGATTCTGACTAATTATCTCTCTTTTGTGACAGATCTTCAGAATGGCTGACCCGGACTTGCTAGATTACAACATGGACTATCTTACGGTTGACGAGGATCAGTATCGCACGGTGACGAGTTTGAGTTCTTACATCAGCAGAGGCTCGGTCGACAATCTCGATGAAGTCTCGAGCCGAGTCACTGGAGGGATCCTCAAGTTTGAGTTTGAGGCTGGCGGTTGTGAGGAGGTATGACTAATGACTCAAATTTACACTTTTTAAAGAAATATTCATAGATTTAATATATACTCAAGGGAGATAGAGAGAAAGACAGAGAGAGAGAGAGAGAGAGAGAGAGTACAAATTGATTTTTATGATGATGGTAATGAACAATGAAACAGCCTCATATTAGAAAAAAACAAGGCAATAATTAATTAAAAGTAAAGAAAGCTGTCAATACAATGTACATGTACTTTCTATGAATAAAATTCTCCAGGAATATTTTACCTATTATCAATATCAAGTAGCAATTATATTTATTTTTAAAAGTCTAAATAACATGAGTTGTTTCCCTTGTTGCAGCTTCACCAGAGCTTCTTCATGGCGATCAGTGAAGACTCCTCCATGGACGGAATGGCCAAGTACATGTCCAAGATCTGGAGGAAGCGGACCCCCGACATCATCATTACCATCATGTCCAGCATCAGTCATTTCAAAACGTGGGAGGATCAATCGCAGGTGGAAGACTTTCAATCAGGACTTACACAGGTAAATAAAATTACAAGTACTTTAGATTTGTTATTTGACACAAGTAACTAATTCTTTGAATGTAATGTGTTGAATATATACCTGGTGAAATTGCAACCACCAAAATTTTGTTATTTATAATAGTTTCATTTAGTTAATTTAGTTAATTAACAGTTGTTGATCAGGAAAATTAAGTGAAATTTTAAAAATCTGCAAGGGTTGTTTCTCATGCTTTTACATGGAAATTTTATTCCTCATGTTTAATTATGAATCTGTAGTACCGGTATATCAGCTTGGATTATCCCTCATCTGTAATGGAAAAAAAAAAACTCAACAAAATTAAACTATAATACGTGGTTTTCAAGTTGAAAAAAAAACCCACCAAAAACCTTGCACAATTTGTAGCATATTTGTCAAAATGAAGACTAAAAATGTACTAGGGTAATTGAAAACACACTACTTGGGCCATTAAACAAGCTCACTGCGATTGTACATGTACTTGTAAACTTCCTCTTACTACTGAAATTTAAAGGGGAAAGCTGGATTAGTTTATGATGCTAATGAAGAAAACAGGTGACTTTTTATGACATTATTTGATGGATGAATGAGCAGACACAAGTGTTGCAGACATGAATAAGCCAGTCATTCACAGAAGATGCATAAAGCAAAAAATGGTGAAAGGGGTTTTGTGTTAAAATCTGACAAAAATTCCTCTGCCCATAGTTTACACAGACCCAGTATTTTTGCACACTGCTTGTTTTGGGGGTTCTCTAACTTGATGGATGTAAATTCTCATAAAAATCAACATTGTAAACAATAACCATAGATAATTCCAAAAGTGTGATGTATGTCCAAGAATAATATTACAGTGTGACAACCTTGACCATTTTGAAAAACACTCCAAGCCATGCTTAGGTGGTGTGATGTCCCTTATAACCCTTTGATAACCTCTGTTACAATAGTTATGAATATCCCTAGGCCGGTGCACTTGGGATTCATTGACCATTATTTGTCATAGAATGATTTGTTGTGATCGCTTGTAGTATAGTGAAGGGGGAATTCATCAGGGAATTGAAATTAGGGGAATTTCTTTTGTGTATTATTGCTAAATATTGTTTTCATCCAGCAAAATTTAATATTATAAATTTTAAATATATTTATGCATATGATTAGATGAAGAAATTATCAGATACACTATCACAGCAATGAATACGAATATATTTTTATTATTTAAGTTGCAACATCAGAAGATTTCGCCTTGAATTTTAGTAATGTTATATTACATAACTGAAATTACCTTTTTAAGTCAATTTGAACATTTATTTTGAAAGAAACTTCTCAATACATGCATATGTTAAGGTAATACTAAACCTGTACCTTGAATTTAATTTTCTGTTCAATATATTATTTTAAAATTGATGCATCATTATTTTTACTCCTTATAATTTTCTAGGCTCTCAACACAACAAACATGTGGGTTCTGACTAATGGACTGGATGGGGGTATATCTCGCATTGTTGGTGATGCCATTCACAACGAGCATGAGCGACGCTCAATACTGCTATCTCGAGCCAACACGGCTTATGGAAAAATTGCCAATTCGGCCCATGTTGAGGAACTAACGAAACTAACCGTCGTAGGCATTGTTCCGAAAAGCACACTTTCTTATGGAGAAGACATTGCAACAAATGTAAGTAAATATTGTGTTTCAACGTACTGGAAAACTAAAATTTTTGTTCAATTTCAAAAGTCATTTCTCTATTTATACTGTACAGATTTTGAATTTCAAGGGAGACAATAACATCTCTGAAACTTTAATTTTTATCTTTTGAAATTTGAATACAGACCTTCTGGAGAATCGCAAATACTTTGATACTAACAAAATTAATTCTACAAGAGTAAGCAGTTGTTGTTATGATTCTATCTCCTTCCTTGTATTTCCAGCATGACGTGGTGGTTCAGCTGAAGAACAAAGGCTTGAGAGCCAAACGTCACGCCTCCGAGCTGAACTCTGAACACTCCCATTTTATTCTATTGGATGACATTACAGACTTGCATGAAATTATGGCCTTGAGATACAAGATTGAGGAAAGACTTCTTACCCCTATTGGACGAGGAAAAAGATACAGAAAGATGATTAATATGAGTGATCCAAATCTGAGTACGACTTAATTCACATTTATTATCATACATGTACATGTACTAAGTTTTGAGTCAGGAATTTTAGGAAAATATTCAAATAAAAATGTACATATGTGTTTATATATTTTATTAAAGTTTAATAAGCTCTGCATTTTCACTGCATCATTAAATGAGAAAACTATGTGAAGCAACACATTCTATCACAATCTCTCTTCATTTACATGAATTTCATGTCAAAAACATGGTTTTGGGTTTTTTTTATTGACAGACATGGAAGATGCCTCAGCTTTCCTGCATGATAATTCTGACATAATCAGTAGCACCTCGACCCCCATGGTAGGCCTCTTGATCCAGGGAGGACCAATCGATATCGAGCATGTAGTTGACCTTCTGCGAAAAAAGGTCCCCGTTCTTGTTGTGAAGGGAAGCGGACTGGCGGCTGATCTCGTTGCATTTGTTTTCAATGAAAAATTGACACAGTAAGAAAGTGTAAAAGTATATTATTCATTAAGTGAGAGCTGGATAGTTGTGGCCATTTCTAGACTATTATTATCTCCTTGAGATGAAGAGCTCTGTGTAAAAAATGTAGGAAAATAATCAAATTTTAAAGTAGAACCTTTGACTATTTTTTATTTACTAAATTATGATTTATTTATAGCCAAAAAAATCATGATTAGATTTAAACAATGTAACACAGATATCTGATGGGGAATTTTAAGTAAAACATCATGATATGAAGAAACTTAAAAATCTGTTGCTTATTTATTAAGCCCAAATGAAGAACACGAGACATATCTAAAACAGGAGTTGATCAAGAGGATGTTGGTGTGTTACCCCAACGATTTCCAGGACGACGAGCCAGCCAGGAACCACTGCCGCGACCTGATCATCGAATCGGCAAACCTGGCACTACAGGTTAGAATATAAGATGACTGTTTTAACAAAATTTTTGGATGACGAATACCTGTAAATTTTTTACTTCATGTAGGATAAAACACAGGAGAGATGTTTCAATACAGGTATCTAATTCTTTGAATTGATTAATTTTCTAATATTCATGCACAGAACAAAGAACTGGTTATGGTAATTTGATATGAAAAGTGTATGGTGTGTCATATTGAGATAAATTTATTTAAACAGCTGATATACGGTTTTCACCTTAGTATACAGTAAATTATATTTTATGTATATTTCATATTTAATTTTTCTCATTCAGGAAAATGGAAAAAGTATAACCATTTTGGATATAGAAGCAGATCCATCAGCTCTCAAGAATCTGGACATGTACATTTTGTTGGCTCTTTTTGAATGTAAGTTCTATTTTAATTAACAGTGCAATAGATATGGAAATTGGAATGTACATTTTTGTGATTCGCTATTTCCTTGAAAGTTTACAGATTTTTATGTACCCATATACACAAAATTTGCAAAAGTTGAAAAAAAAAATAGGCTAATCCCTTTAATTGAGCCCCTTTCAACCCCCAGTAAGAAATACAGTAGATAATTTATGTAGAAAACTGCTAAAGACTTGAAACTGAAGTTCCTTTGTGGTTCTTGTAGCTCAGGGAACCAAGCGGGGCACTCAGTTCCAGGAACAGTTTCAGTCGGATCTGAAGCTTACCATGAACTGGAACAGATGTGATCTGGCAGAGTCTCGCATATTCAGAAAATATTCAGGGAAAGTCTTAAAGGTAAATTTTAACAAAATATTATTGCAGTTTAATTAAGATAAAATTTGATATAGAATATCTTGTCTTTAATATTGTCTGAATTATTGACGTAAAAATTAATTCCTGCATATGTTTGTACATATGCACTGATTTTTTGCCCCTTTGTTCTGAAAATCTATAAGCAAAGGAAAAAAGGGGAATTGGAGCAGCTAAAAAGTTTTGTCTTAAAAATACTGGTATCAAAATTTGATGGATGTTTTTTTTATTTAAATGTATATTTTAATACCATTGTGTTTGTTACAGATTCCTCCTGAGCTTTTTGATAGAGCTCTGCTAAAGAGAGACCGGGAAAAATTTCTAGACTTGTTTATGGAGAAAAAGACGATTGTATTACATCAGTATCTCAACCACAAGAAGCTCTTGTATCTCTTTAACCAGCTGGAAAAACCCGAGTTCTTTTGTCACATATGCTTAGAAGGAGTTCTGGCCAAGATTCCTGTAAGATATTTTGTGCTCTTAAGATGTGATTATTAATTTTGCACTCTAATGATGTTCATATGAACCACAAATCCAACAAGTTTAAATTTGATTTTAAAATCCTACTATTGTCCTTTCTCTTATTACTGAGTTGAAAGTATGTTTACTTTTCAAAGAGAACAAAATATCATTTTAGAACATTGGTAAATGATTTTTCTGAAAGTTTATCAATAAAGAAAAGACACTTTTAAACTGCTTTTAAAAATCTCCATTTTGAGCAATGCAGAAAAAATGGTTCATATTGGGTTATTAGGCTTCTAATAGTTACTGATCTTTGTCCCCTCCTTGTAGGGCACCTGTCTAATGGTTTCTGATCTTTGTCCCCTCCCTGTAGGGCACCTGTCTATTAGTTACTGATCTTTGTCCCCTCCCTGTAGGGCACCTGTCTATTAGTTACTGATCTTTGTCCCCTCCCTGTAGGGCACCTGCTACCCCGTCGACAGAGACTTCCTGATGGACAAAGACTCCGAGTTGAACCAGATTCTGAACAAGTTGACCGGCCTGGAAAATCTGGTCTCGTCTTACGACCTGTCTATGAATGCCTCGGGGAAATACGTGTGTGACAAAGCTGCAGCTGAGAGGAAGGTAGCGTATTTTTGCCCCATTACTAGTATTTTCGCTAAATTATGGTTGTAACAGATATGGCTTAGATATACATGAACTGTAAACCAACTTTTATTCTCGTGCAAGAAATTTTCGTGAGGTTCACAAGAGCCTAATTGTCCTGAATATTTCTTGCCGCAAACCAGGTGCGGATAAGGCTTGGTCTTGAAAATTAATAGCCGCAAACCAGTTCATCTCAGAAAAATCGTGAAATAAAGTCATCGAGAATAATAGTTGGTTTACAGTATACATACAGGTACTTGTATATACATATACCGTGGTACATGTTAATCTTTGATTTTTAAGGGTGTAAGAGGACAGAATATCAAATCTGCCAAATATGAGGTGTATAAAAACTTCTGTTTAATTTTTTGTCTACATGTATACATAACAAGCTATCTGTGATGATATTAAATCATCAGAACTTTTTTTTTTATGCAGGCTCTGCTAGCCTTGATTTATTGGGCTGCCCTCACCAACAATCCCAAAATCGTGAAGTCGCTGTGGATGCAGAGTGAGCAGCCGATGGTGACCGCCCTCATCATCAGCCGGATCTGGCACCAGCTGTCCAAAAAGTGGGTCAAGGATTTGGACACTAAACGACAGCTCAAAGAGGATGCCATGTAAGTACATGTACCGGTGTTAGTGAACTGTTAGTAATTTATTTGGGGATCAACTCTGTCTTTAGTACTCAAAGGGATGTACTGTTTTGCGTACAAGATATTTGAATTTAAAGGTCAAAGTTTTCCCATTATAATCAAGAAAACCAAGACTGATGTGTATTTTAGCTTCCTCTTGCAATTGATTGAAAGAATTAGGGTCAAGTAGTTTTTCGTTAAGTCCAAAGGAATTTTTTTATGTATCTATGTTAGATGTGCAACATTTAAAAAACTGTTTTTCATTCAAATGTATAATATATTCATTTATTTTTTTCCCAGTGAATTTGGACAGCATGCAGTTGATTTGCTTGACTTGAGTTACAAGGACTCAGCCCTGCATGCCATCGCGTCACTGGATGACAAGCTGCCAGAGTTTGGCAACAAAACGGTCACACAAGTAGCACAGCTTTGCAGAAACAAGTACTTCATTGCACACAAAAGCTGCCAGAAGTGGATGAATCATCGGTGGCATGGAATCTTGCGAATTCGAGAAGTGGATTACAGAATTTTTAAACTTCCCGAATATGTCAAGGTGAATAGATCAACTTCTTATTGACTATTCAATCTTTGCATCTACTTTTAAAAGAGACTTAATGCTTATTTTTCTTTATACACACAGATCTACCTCAGCATTCTGTTTATCATTCCTATGTTCTTTTGGGTCACCTATGACGTTGAGAAAAATGGTGTAGCAGTCAAAGAAGGTATATAGTTATTTCATGCATCATCCATATGATATTTGAAATTTGTGTAGATGACAACACTCACAATGAAACTGCTGTAGCATTAATGTGTACTATGATGAACTTTGATTGGCCGTTGCAGAGGAGGAAGATGAAGAAGAAGACCATTTGGAGGTTACAGAGTCGCAGCCTTTATCAGGAGAGGAAAAATGGGCAAGTAGAATTGATATATATCTATATATCTGTGATAAGCATAATTATGTGATATGTTATAGTATGAGTGTTTGCTTTTATAGAACTATCACATAACATATAAATCTAGAAATGACAGTGACTTGGTTGATATTGTAGAAAAGAAGCAGGAAAGCCAATGTTACTTACCACGTCAAGGAGATGTTGTCATACGGACGTCAGAATCTTAAAGTGCCAATCTTCCTGCAGTTCTACTACTTCTACAGCGCCCCCATTGTCAAATTCTACATCAGTCAGGTATATTTTTTTACATATAAGACATTTTCTACCTCTTGTGATAAAGCTTTTCTCTTCTTGTACATAATCATTCTTATTGCCTCCCTTCTACATTGTATTTTACAGTTTCTCTAATTTATGTATCTGCATGATATAGAAGCCAGTCTGTTTTTCTATTTGATTTCCTTTGTATTGTGCTGCCTTTGTATCATCAATTGTAGTATATTACTTAATTGAATTTCCATTTTTTATCATCCCTGCAGGCTTTTATTTAAATTTTAAAGTCTGATACAGTGAGTGAAACTCCCTTTATATCACTGGTTGCAGTGTTACTTTATGAATTTCAGTTTTTCTACTTCCTGTACCTGATGCTGTTCAGCTTGGCTGTCATCATCCCGTCCTGTGGAGACATTCAGATTGACATCGTCCTCTACTTCTGGACATTCATGTTGTGGATCGAGGTCATCCGGAAAACTATCCTGAAGAAAAGGGTAGGTGGTAGGAATAGAATAAGGAAATTTATCAAGTTTTACCAAAGTTCAATTCACTTTGATTTATTTAATAAGATAAATGGATTATTTTGAATTCTACCTCTGGTGCCATTAAACTTATAAATACTGTATACAGGGTTATTTTTGCCCACGTGTAATTTTCGCCCTTCTACACCTGCAAACAGTTTCACCCCGTCTTGAATTCACCCAGACACAGTATGTATAAAGAGAAATAATTTTAAACATTGATATTCACCCAGTCTAAAATTCACCCACTGACAACAAGGGTGAAAGGGGCGAGAATAAAACGAGGGCGAATATTTCCCTGTATATATAGTAAACCAGCTAACATTTGAACTCAGTCTCGTTATTTCACTATATATTCCTTTTGAAAAGTGAGAATAGTTCAATTTGAATGGCCCGTGAGCCTGATTGCACAGTTAATGCATTTCTGTTAACAGAATCACAAGGAGTTAACCGTCCACTGGACAGTCGTAGAAATCATCCTGATCTTCCTGTACCTGCTGACAATCGGAATCATCCGCATCATCCCCCGCTATCTTCCCTCCATCCAGTACACCACTGCAAAGTTCATCATGAGTCTGGGGCTGATCTACTTCTACTATCGGACCATGAACATCTACTTCCCCATCAGCCCCGTGCTCGGACCGATGTTGATCAGCATCAAGAGAATGGTAAGACTTACCATGATAATCTGTGGATTCAGATTTTAGTATTTTAAAAGTTTTAAATGTATTTTTTAAAACCTTTCCCTTAAGCCAGTGGAAAGAGTTTTTCCCTTTGATTAAAAAAGAAGTGAGATATGTTTTTACATACCAGTAGACATTATTTTTCTTTTTGCATTTTAATAGAGAAAATATATTCCTCCTTAAATCCATACTGTTGTATTTTTAGGGATAATCTTTTTTACTCCATTTTTTTTTGGGGGGAGGGGTTGTTTTGGTATGAATTATTCATTTGCAGGAGTTAACAAAAATTCAGAACATTTCATGATCAAATTTGACATAGAAAAGAAACTTGCATAAAACTGTTTCAGATTTAGATTTACTTCTCTCTTCTTTTTTATTAATTCGACAACCTTTTTGGGAAAAAATGGGTATATATTTATTGGAATGTATGGTTTCTTTTCCAAGGTTCGTTACGACTTCATCACATGGTTCAAGATGTTCATGATCATCATGGTGTCGGGAGGCATTGCTATACAGGCCACGCTGTATCCCAACTACCCCTTCACAGAATATGGAATTACCATGGCCCTCAGTAGAGCCTTGTTTGCAATGTTCCTCACCAAAATCGATGATCTAGATGGAGGTATGTTGAGGGGATTTTTTTGCCTTGAAAGAAACTCACAAAGTATATCAATAATTTGTCTTACTGTAGAGTCATTTCAAAATATGGGGGTTACTTTTTTTTTTTAAGGATTGTCTTTTTTTCACAAGTTCAGGGTGATTTCTTTGATTTTTTTTAATAGGGTTTAATTAAAGACTGTGTCTCATAATTAGAATCATAAAAGAATTCTGTGAGGATGTAAATTTATTGGTTATGATATCAAGTTTATGTCTAAGAATACTATTAAATAAATGAAGGGTATCTAAATGCATTTGATTCTAAAGTTATCGTATCTTTTAATATAATCCTATTTGTATGTACATGTACCGTACATGTATTTTGCTAATTATTTTTGTTTTCTATTACATAGGGTCAGAAAAATGCCATAAGTTTTATCACAGTCAGACTAACAGAGTGTGCCACGGTAAGATTTAATATCGACATTTAAAATTGATGGATTTTTTTAAAACTAGGTATTGTAAATATTGATATATATTTTACAAGAGGGTATGAGGTCAAATGAAAGTAGTTTTTAGAAGTAAAGGATTTAAATTCCTATCTCCATCCAAGTTTCTGAATTGATGGGTAGATATAACTGCAGTAACTGTTATTCATGGAAAATCATTTCGGTCATTGTGAGATTTGCAAAACCTGTGTTACATTTATTTGCGTATTCGATGGATATAATAATATGAGGAAACTTTCTTTATAGATGCTGCTGCTTCATTTTGGAATCGAAATATAAGTGAGTTTTTATGGAAAACATATTTGGAATCTTGTGCAATTATATAGTAATCATACTGTAGCAGATGAAATTTCAGACGTGAAACTCAAACTTAAGTTCATCGTATTGAATTTCTTTTTGCAGCCAAAGTCAGATTCTCTGAAGAATATGCAGTTTGCCCACACAGAAGTTTTGGAGGATATGCAATCACTATCCAATATCTTCTTCTCACTAAACTCATCTTCATAACCTTGCTGTATGCTCTCTTTAGGTATGATATTTATTTTATTTTGTTTATTATCGTAAGTATCATATTTTACAATATATCATGATGATACTAGATATATCATGATGATACTATTATTCTCATATGTAAACCAGTACAGCGGTATATTAGACTGTATAATTTGTCTTTTCATCTAGACTTTAAACTCAAACTCCTTCCTTTTTATTTGAATACATTGATAAAAAAATAATTATTTTTTTATTTGACTTATCAAAAAAGGCACAATATAATAAAGGGTTTTTTAAAATTGAGAAAATCAAAAGAAATTTTTTTTGCATTCATCAAACAGTTCATAACATATTTAAAAGCGAATTCACCTGACATTTTTTAGTACCACCACAACAAAAATACAGGCTGAATCGGAGAAAATTTGGAAGTTCCAGCTGCACGACCTGATCGTGGACTTCGAGACTCGCCTCCGGCTGCCCGCACCTTTTAATTTCATCAGTTACATCTTCATGCTCTTTGAGGTGATCTACAAGATCGGGAAAAAGCTGTATAAATGGATCTGTCGCTCAGGCTGTTGTGTGAAGCACCAAGATTTGCCAACGGTATAAAACCCATCTATTAGTAACTTTTTTTTTAAAAAGAATTAACTTTATTTTTCATGTTAATGCAAATACCGGTACCCATGATTTTATGAACCAATATCTCGGCTTTGAAGAGTCAATCTAAAGTTTTTAATTGTACAAGAAGAAAGATACCTCTTTTAACAATTTAATAGGGTCGGAACCTTTCAAAATAGTGATTGGGCAGCAAAATGATTGGAAATTAATCCCGACATTCTCTCATTGGATGATTACATATGTACATTTTATGATTATATATATGTATACCTTACCTTGGTAAATATTTGTGGAAATCAATGGTTGTTTTTGCAGGATAAACCAAGTACTGTTAAAACGAAGCATCATTCTGATTTTACATTTTGGAAGACGCTAATGAAGAATCTTAAAAAGCAGCAGAAACAAGGCGAAATCAATGCACTTAGGCCTCTAGAGATGGAGCAAAAGTATGTAACTTAGTCATAATATATTGATTCATAATCAAATGTGAAATTCTAAATCTTTATAATCCTTATATTTTCCAACCAATGGTATTTTAAATGTTGAGATAACTTAACATGCTTGAATTAATGCTAGAAATGAAATTTCCTGAATTTTCTAGTAATATAATTAATTTACACTATCCATTGAAAAATACATGTATTTATATTCAGTGTATATTTCCCCTTATGTTTGCATTGAAAATCTGCGACGTTCAATTTCTTGTGAATACACTTAGCCTATTCATGTGCCATGAGCACAAATATAAACGCCATCACGCGTTTTGAGTATATTTATTATTGTAAAATTAAAGGAAATGTTCAAACTTACATAACCAATTTGATATATACTTTGAAAAATAATCATTAAATCATATCTACTCATTTATACAAAGATTTTTCTCTACAAAGTTTCTGGCACTATATTTTTAGTCGCGGAAGCGAACTAAATAACATGTTAATATGGCTGTTCCATGTACGTTCATATCCCTGACTAAGAGCATACAGTACTGTAAATTGGCAAATAATCACAATGGTTTTAATTTCACTATGTTCGCGATTTATCATTTTCCCGCGAAATTAAACCCATCGTTAATATTAACATAATTTAAGTTTTGAAAGTGTGTTAATGCTTATACTTTGATCAACTGTTTTTCTTGGAGCGTGAAATTAAAACCATAGCGATTGGTACTTTTTGAGAAATCGTGAAATTTTAACACCGTGGAATTAAAACGACTTACAGTATATAAAAGCTTTTAAGCGACGATACACAAATACTTCATACAAACAAACATCAATATGAATATAAATATAAGCATTGAATGCTTATTTTTAGATGTCGCTGGTCCCATAACACACCAAGGGCCTAAAGGCTGTGCAGACAAATTATCATACTGCGCTAACACACGGTATTCAATTTGTCTGCATAGTCTTGGTGTGTTATAGGACTGACAACATCCAAAAATTAGCATTCAATGCTTAAATGCTTTAATTACAAGTTTTTTTTATAGATTTTAATTCGCTAATTTTATGATTTAATTCTAACAGTCATGTAAATTATTACCAAATTTTATTCAAGAATGCAACAGCTGTTGAGCCAGTCCTTGGTCCAGATGCAGTTCAATGACAAGTTGACAGAACAGCTGTGTAACCTAGAGAGGAGCATAATGACCTGTCAGATGGCTCTAGAACAGGTCCACCACAAAATCGACACCATGGGTAAGTTCCGCGATTGCCTCATCTGTTCAAGGCATGGAATTTTGTATTTTGCTTAGAAACTGTCTTCGTACAAGTTGACAAAAGAATCAAATTCAGATTTCTTAGTATGTTGAAGAGTGATCAGGATGTTCTTCCTTTGTAATTATTTATTTGTTGATCCAGCTCGTTGCATGGCCATTGTATTTAATTGGTTGATTTGATCTCAATAGATCCCAAGAAACTTCCAGACATAGAGAAGACCACCACCCTCCACATGGCAAGTCGGGAATCCCCGTACCCAGGTACCACTGTGGAGAGGTTCCCAGTCTTTGACAAGTACATCAACTGGGAGGTAAGGAGGTTTTTTAAAAAGTCTTGAAAAAATCCAATGATATTGCTCAAAATGAAAAAAGTTTTGACTCTTTTAATCTTTATGTGAACAGTCTTGAAAAGAAAAGCTACAGAAAATTAAATTCAGATTTTGAGATTCATTTCACATCTTTTTCATAAATGTTTTAATCTTTTTTTTAAGGAGGCCTATGCTGCCTATGACCCTGTGTTGTACACCAAACCAGTAGAGGAATATCCAGCGGAAGTCCGGTTATTGATTGACCTGGACTACATAGAGTGAGTACCATTGTCAGTTGTTGAATAGTCAAATCATGATCAGGTTTATTTAAATATATCATTGCAAAATGAAAGGCTTCTTCTTTCATGGTGTCACATGAATGTTTCTACATGTATTTCTTAATCAGCTGGCAATATTTACCACATCAGTCATTGTTTGAGTTTCCAAATAAGGACATGAAATATATTCTTAAACAATCTAATTAAAAATAGATCTTTGATCCGCTCCTAATAGATCAATCTATTAGGAGTGGATCAAAGAGATTGAATCTAAGTCTTCTTTAAAATAATTTTAATTTCATCCATTTCTTTAAAGATTTTTTTCAAAATGTTTATGTTAGTCATGCAGTTTTTGATGTACTGGTATATGCATATAAAAATGTGGTAAAATTAAAGGTAACAAACTAATGTTTACTGTTTCTATGGTAATAGGTTGATACACAAGCTGGAGGATGTCAGTCTTGACCAGGATGATCGTAACAGCATTTTATCGACCCAGACTCTTCATCGACCACTGTGGAATGTCGTAGCTGGATACAGCATTAACGATATCAACATGGAAATCAATCGCATGTCCTGGATTGACAAAGATGGAGTCCCAATCAAATATGCCTTGGATTCATACAATATTCCAATGTAAGTGAGGTCAACCTAAAAAAAAATTTTGCATTAATATCTAAAGTCAACTAAGGAAGAAAAATCAGAATACTATTTAGGAAAAGAGTATTCTTTAATGAAAATGTATTTAAAGCCAGAATTAAATTACAAGGATCTAAGTAATATACTGGTTGCATAATTGCATGACTGACTTTAACCTTTGACCTTGAAGGAATCCCAATGGTCGTACAGGACTCCGTGGCAGGGGCAAGCTGTGGAGGTGGGGACCTAATCACAGTGTGAAAGTGGTCATCTCCAGGTGGAAGCGGTACAAGTCAAACAGCTTCATCAAGGTCAACGATAAGCGGGTCATGGAGGCCATTGTCATTCAGAAGAAGGAGACAGGGGAACTAACTCTTCCAGAGGCAAGCTCAGTTTAAATTTTTTTTTTCTTCAAAATATACTTTCATTATCTGAAATAATTTTCATTATGTTTAAATTGGCTTTATCTATCCATACACTGATAACCAACATGCTTCGATCACTCTATGAGGGAAATGTCATTGCATGGGGTTAATTTTCAAATTGCTGTAAAATATTGTAAACATTGGTGAACTATTCATCTAGATGCTTTATTAGTTGGAGGAATGGTGTTCAAAGCTCTACTATAATATAAAAAGATCTAGCCTTGATTTGAGATGTCTTTTCCATTGTTGATAATTTTTGCTTGGCTTGGTAGGGGAAGGAATATGGACACCTCTCTCTGTACTCAGCTGTGTGTAAGAAATTCTTGGACAAGGTGCTGGGCCAGAAAAATGCTGAAATCGATGAACAAATGTCGGAAAATCAGATGGTCGAGGTGAGGGATGTTTATGTGCTATAATTCTGTGGTTTAGACATACAAAACCTTTATTTCAGTTTTTCAAGTTAAAATACTTGGTAATCAAATAAGGAGAATTTACTTGAATGAATTTGTTCCCATCTGAATTTGGTGCAGTTTGATATTTGCACAATTCAAAATTTTCAGTCTTGATTGACTTACTGTAAGCCAAGTACTCTTATGAAGTACCAGTTCTCGCCATTGCAATGAAACACACTTGATGCACTTTGTTTTCATATTCTGCATGTGCTACAGATGATGTCATCTTTGCCTTTTTCTGTTGCAGTTTTTCGAGCAGTTTGTGGAGCCCCATCAGGGCCCCTTCACTGGATTTACCTCAGGGATAATATACAAAGGCTACATGGATGACCCCTCTAACACAGATAATGCGTGGAGAGAGGCGGAGGTCTGGAACTTCCATTATCACGTTCCGGATAACCTGGATTCCAGGATTGTTCATGTAAGTTTGATCTGTATGAGTTCAGTGCTAAAACTCAAGTAAATGTGCTCCAAAACAAGGTGCCAAGACCTCCTGCATTTCCTTTTAATAATTATTCAGTTTTAATTTTTCATGTACTAATAATCCTAATAAGCTTTTTTACAATGAAAAATCTTGCTAATAGGTTGTTTATGAATATTTTTTGTAATTTTTTGCATATCAATATTTTCTAGCTGAAAATTTTACACTATTTGCAATGTTTCAAATTGTTTCATATTGTGATTATGACAAGGGCAATTTCTATAATTCTATCCTATTCTTCAGGTGAAGCATTCTTCACATTGCAATTCAACAGTAAATTTTATCATTCAAATTAACCCTTGCATTGCTATAATTCATAATAATCAAATTTTTGAATTTTGTAGAAGGAGAAAAGATGGAAGGAAGTCTCGTCTTATCTTCACTTGGCTGGAAATCAAAACCTCATCCTCCAAGAAACCGCTCGTATCAATGGCGCTTATTATGTCTAAACCAATCAGTGTCCTTTATTGTTGACCATGACTATGTGATTTGGGGTTTCTCTATGTAACTATATAACTGCCTTTACAATGGGTCATTATTGAATCTTTATTTCCCAGTTCCTTGGTGCTGAATTTTTTGCCTTTAATGAATGTTAATTTGCATATACATACAAACCAACTACAGTACTTAAAATATGATGAGGTTTTTTTTTTATTTCATATCTTTTGAGTTTGAAATTAGATTTACGGTTATTATCTCGTCTTCATTGGCTAGAAAAACAAACACTAAATGCTTTTGAAATATAATTGATTTGTTTGTTTTTTGGAAGTGCAGCTATATGCATGAGTTGTTCATTTAGTTCTAAAATTTTTATATGTATTATTGTTTTGTACATTTTATAGGGAAAAAAATTGTTTGCTATTGTTTTTAAACTGAACATTTTATGTAAAGTTTGCTTAGAAAAACGAAGAAAATTCCCAGAAATAGGAAATACTGGGACATATTGTTTTTATTGTGCTGTTAGTCCTAAAAACTCTTTTGCCCAAGTTTTTGGTTACAGTGGTTGTGATGAGGCACTTGACGTATATAATAGTTGCTGACAAACAGCAAATGAATAATCAATTCCTAATGTCTGCCAAAATGAAATTGCATGTTTACAATTTCCAACCTATTGAAATGGCACTTTAAATAAACGGGTATATTTTTAAAGATATATAAACTTTTGTTTTGAATGTCCTTTGTAGGGGATTTCCCCTCTGTTTTAATCAGGTTCACCAATACCTCACTGTGTCACATTTTAAATACATGGGTATGTTTTTAAATACCTTTGTTTTTTTATTGCCTTTTGTCAAGGATTTTTCCTCTGTTTGTATCAGGTTCACCCATATATGTATACCTCAATGAGTTACAATTTAGCCCTTATGATATTATTTGATCATTTTTTTCATTTGTCACTTGATATTATTTTGAATAATGTCATTTTTTTCACCAAAAGTGAGCATGGCATGTTTAATATTTTAGACTTCTGAAACGGGTATATATACATACATGCTCTTTGTTATACTATTTCCTTGTCTTTATCTTTGTGCACTTGCATGGTTTTAGTTTAAAAGAACATAATTATGTTTTAATTCATTACTCTGCTTTACATTAATTATAATTGCATGGTCCATGCTTTTTTATCAGTTTCCCTTTATAAATTTCCATTTTAGTCACTAAAATGAAGAGTTTTTATGTCTTTTTTTGTAATGGGTAAATATATTTTCCCTATTATAGATTGTATATAGCTTATGAAAAGCTGTCATTTATCTTGCATAGTTGTGTGATAATTTTATTGGGAATATATTATTAATTTAATCACAATGGATTTGTGAGACAGTATGCTAACGAAATCAAGAGATTTGCACTTCATTATCATTTTTTGTGTTATTTGGAACATCCTCAGCATGATTTTTATTTTAGTCTGCCATATTTACGTAGCAGAACAAATTCATCCACTAGTGTGTGTACATTGAAGAACTGCATTGACTCTAAGGGAGATAAATGCTGTTAACTATATTATCATGCAAGTATAGAAAAGGCAGATTATATTGTCATATTTTTGGTAGATTTATAACATATATTTGCTAGTAGATGTATATCTGTAATACACATTTATACAGTAGTTTTTATATATTGTAGTTTTGTGTGTTTATTTTGTGTTATAGGATTTTGTTGTCGATGTTTTTTTTTTTCATTTTTTTTTTTTGTTTTTTTTTTGTGGTAGTCTTATGATTTCCATTGATCAAATTGTCCACTGAATTTAGATTTTTATGAAATCAATCTGAAAAAAAAAAAATTCACCAAAATGTGTGCTATTTATCATTTGTATCATAATAATATATAATATGTCTAAAATGACATATATATAAAGATTTCATGATCAAACTTCAGTAGGCAAATATTTCTGAAGATTGATCGAAAACCAATTTTTTCTTTTTTCACACATTATGATTTTTATGCACGTATGAAGATGTACATTGTGTACTTAATACCATGAAGAAAATGAATTCATGTTTTGGTAGTCTCTTTTATTACAATTACCAATATTCTTGGTGTACATGTGGTAGTCGGCATGAATGTTTAGAAATTAAAAGTATAGACAATGTTGTGTCAGAAAATTCAATTTCAAACATAACCGTTTGTTTTACCTCAAAAATATTTTGCACTTACAATAACAAAAATGTTTTTGTAGATTGCAGCTGTTGAAAATAACAAATCTACTGCTTTACTTGAACCATTTACCCTTGTTTACAACGAATATGAATAGTGTATAAATAAACATTATTCTCTCTCTGTGGGTAGTTTTGTTAATTAAATGTGAAGACTGGCCTTTAAGGTACGGTACATCTGTATTTACTCTTAACTAAGCTGTTTTGCACGGAGAACTCTGATGTGGGATCGGTTTTTCATCTAATAATGTACACCTTAACTTGCATGTCACACAACCATAGAAGATTCATATTAATTTCAATATCCATACCTGCGTCAACGATTTGCAATGTGCCTGGGCTCCTATGATCTCATATTTTATGGGGTTTTGTTGATTGAAGTATCATGTTTTTGATGAACATATTTTTAAATCAGTTTAACATTCCATGTGCAGTGTATTTGAGAAACCATAAGTTTTGAGATAAGAACCCTTACCTACAGGCATTCTTTTAGTTTAATCTGCAATATTGGGCCAATGGAAGAGAATTATAAATGGTCCTAAAACAGATTTTAAAGAGATCTGCTATGACCTTCACATTAAACCTAGGAAAGTGGTTAAAGATTACTGCACACTCTTTACACAAAAGCACTCTATATGTGAAGTATGAACAGATAGGGCTAAGGGGAGAGTATCAATGGTATTGTCAAAGGATTTTAATGAGGTCTGGTATGACCTTGACTCTTGACCTAAAAACTGTGTTCAATGTCACTGCATGCACACCCTTTGACCAAAGGCACTGTGGGGGTGAAGTATGAGCCGAGATTGGACCAAGGGGAGAGAATACTTGATCCTGTTTGATCTGGACAATGATTTTTCATATAATTCTGCAGATTTCTGCTATGACCATAACTTTAGACCTAGAAAAATCACTGTAATCCCTTTACCCGAAAGCACCCAGTGGGTGAAATATCAGCCAGATGGAGCCAATGGGAGAAAAAATATGCCCTGGACAGGTTATCTTGGACAGATGTGTGGAGCAACAGATCACAAAAAGCCCACAAAGAGTGGCCCTAATAAAAACTGTGGAATCATTTAAATTTGTGGGGGCCAATGTTAATGGATTGTGGGTTTTATGCTTATTCGTGGGGATGTAATTTCGTGGATGCGTCAATTTTCAGTTTCAGTAAGAAAGATAACTCTTTCTAAATTTGCTTTCATGGAGGATGTAAATTCGTGGGGGAGGGCTACCCATGAATACAACGAAAAATTGAGCCACCACGAATTCTAATGATTCCACATTATTGGATTATATTGTCCCAATACTCATCCAGCAATGGTTTTAATGACAATATGAAGACGAATATAACAGATGTGTATTCAGTTGTGAAAATCTAATATGCATTGCAAAATGAATATCTAGGGAAATACAGATGTATTGCAAAATTGTGAAAGAAATTTTAAGAAGCTTAATGAGGCTGTAAGGTCATGTCCATTTTACAGGAAAGTTTGAAGAATTTTATCAATTTAAAGGATGTTGAATTTTATCATTCATTTAATTAACATAATACACAAAATAATTTATAAGTAATTACTGTGCTAATTAAGATGTCTACTGAAGTTAGGCGAATAAAAACAAATGTTTTTGTTTTTAGACACCGCTGCATTGCCATGAAAAGGGGAATAACTCAAATTTTTTATTTTAAGTTAAAATAAGTGAAAATTGAGTTACATATAAATTCTCCTTTGCAAATCGTGCAATAAAAATAGAATACTATACTTTGAAATTTTTGGCCTGAGAACCCCAAGTGAAGCAGTTTATAATTTGGTACATGTATATCGGGCAATTTTAGCGATGATCTAATTTTAGCTTTTTTTGCAATCACTTTTACATTGCAGAATATTCAATGCACAGAGATTATATTAGGTATTGTTTGCTTAGCCTATAAGAAACAATTAAAATTGCATAAAATGACACAAATAAAAAAAGTGACACATTTTCCCCATTTTCGCAAATTTTGTGACATGCGAAAAGTTAGGGATACGTTGTATAAGGTAATTTATTAAGATTATAAATAATTTTAAAGACTGAATGTTGACCATGCAGCCACCCTCTTTAACTGACATAAAAACAAGATCAACACTCGTATACTGATGCAATTTAATTGCAAGCAAATTGAAAAGTACAGGCACAAAAAATTTGGCATTCTAATAATAATATATATATATAAGTAATAATTATATATCAATTCACAGAAGTGAATAAAACTTGAATAAAGCACAACACTGCTAGAGCTAGGTGATCAAGAGCACCAGTAACCACTAATAGTTTATCATTATACAAAGTGAAAACGAGATTTACCAAAAATGGTAGTCCACGCAGTGGCAACAACAGTCAAGACCTTGTACACATGAACTACAGTTAGAAGCAAGTTATACTTGCTGTCAACGAATGAGGAATGAGAACTTCTATATACACATGGGGGGGGGGGGGGGGCAAGGACTTGGTGGTTTGGGGGGGGGGTTAAGAGAAGGAAAAGAGCTACATTAATCAAAGTTTACAGACAGGCAGACAGTACTAGTAACTTGTATTGATGTTTCCATGCATGTTAATTTAGATTCAATGTTAAATGGAACTCTGGTGTTTTCCTTCGAGACAGGGGAACATAACAGTATAATGTGGGGGAATAGAAATGATTGAATTAACAAACATCAAAGCTGATACAGATTTACACGCACATGCCCTGATTCAACTTTGTACATAATGTGTTCTTGGTTGAATAGCCAGTTGAAATTTCAAATAATCGACAATGGAAAATGGCAAACACAAAACATTTAACACAGATATTGCTGTAAATTATAGTTATAACAACAAATAAACAAAATACAACAAATGTTGAACTTTTAAATCTGTACACTGTTTTGGCAAAGTTTGCTTAATTAATTAGGGATCTGTACTTTCTTCTTTGAATACCTTTATTATTATAAATGCATTTAAATGGCTTTAAAGCGTCCACTACGTGTAAATCTAAATGATTTGAATTTTGAAAAAATCTTACTTGTTTAGATCATTCTCAGAAAAAAAAATTCAAAACAATTATCACTGAGGAACGTGCGAGACATGAAACTTTAGCAATTATTGAGCTGAACTTCAAAGCAAGCTGCTCTAGAATTATATAAGATCTAATTTCAGCCTATTTTTTACATGCACTAGTTCAGTTTGATTTGTTTTTCAAGAAAATAACAAGTAGTGTCAATATCTAAAGGAAAATTTAGTTCAGAACTATAATAAAACTGAATTGACTCTACAAGGTTGATCACAAGAGAGAAAAAGAGGGGAGGGAGGGGAGGGAGGATTTAGGCCCTATTGGGTGCAAGCAGTACATTGAATGCTAGAAAAACTATATATATATATATATATATATATATATATATATATATATATATAAAAAATATATATATGTACACCTGTATAACTTGTCACTGAGTGACATATGTCTGAAATCACGTAACTTTCAAATTTACATCTCTGTTATTCCATGCAGGTAATCTTTAATGCATGCTGTACTTGTAAACATACACTGTACATTAATTCTATGAACATAGTGGTAGATATGAAAGCAATTCTCAATAATTCTCTATTGAAGACATACGTGTACCATAAAACATTATCACATGGACCTTCTTGGAATTCATGAATTGATTTCACAAAAACAAATATTTATCATGACTTTTCACATGCGCTTGAAAGCATATACACACTTAGGTAAAATTTATATACAGTTCCTTTCTTTCAAGGAAAAAATGCATTTTATACATGCTGTACTAATTATATTTCTGGTATGCAGACAATTCATGGTTATATCACAACTATAAATTTTAACAAGAGTGCGGTAGTCTTTTTCATCTCGTTAGCAAAACTTAAATGATCAGAATTAAATGGCAAGAGCTATTAGTCATGCGACACCAAAAGTATATATGGGCATTAAAATACACTATTTAATCATCTTGGCCTTTAGTATTGGATCATCTTGTATTAAAGTTATGCAAGCATTTATCATCCTTTGACATGAATATTTATTACAAAATACCTTCTCTGCCCATGCTTGACTTTTTTGATTCATTTTAAAATACAACTATGATAAAACTCAGAAACAATGATTTTTCAATAGCTTATCTCTAATGCAAGACTTCAAATTTCCTTTAACTTAAATACATCAGTTCCATTTTAATATATTAGTTGGTGTCCCAAATTTACAATGTTTGAAAAAATCAATCCAGATTCTTGCTTTGAATGTACAAGTTCAGCAATTCAAATGTAAACAAATGGAGATAGAAAATTCAAGCCAGAATTTCAACCAATGCTGCAGAAAAACTATTCACGATTCACCTCTTAATACATGTAAAAGTATGAACAATCTAAGATTACAATCCATCAGAGTGTATGTTAAATTCAGAATTTATCCAAAATGAGGCTGCTTTAAACAGCTTTTAGAATGTTGAATAATTTGGGATTGATCTTCTGTGACTTTTGTTCTAATTTTAAGTTTTTCATGCTTTCTTAGAATAAATGATACTTTGAGGCTTTGACCTTAATTAAATGATCTCGACAGGGTTATGACGCACATAAGGCGAAGGGCAACTTTTATTTCAATTTTTCTACTTTTCTTTTTAAGAGAAGTGCACCCTCTGATAGACATACAAATATGTATTATAATCTACAAACTTTTGATATCTATGGAATAAGTACAATGAACATGTATATATACGGTACTACATGTATTTATTTTGAACATCTCCATGTGTTGTTTCTATTAATTATCTGAGCAAGAAACAAACAATATGCACCAATGCTTGCCATGTGTTAGTCATCACTGAATAATGTGAACAGTATAATGACATATGATATTTTGAATGGACAGTTTGCTAGTCCTACAAAAGGATTTGTGTATAATGATGAGAGAGAGAGAGAGAGAGAGAGAGAGAGAGAGAGAGAGAGAGTGAGTTACCTTCCAGTTTGACACGTGTCAACTTATCTGAATAAAAAATATGCTAAATCTTGAAACAATTTACAAGGTAAAAAAATTATAAATCCAAGTTGCCGGGTTCTTCAGATTAAAAAAGGAGTTGTTAGTAAAATATTAAAGGTATCCCCTATCCCCCTAAGTACACAGCCTGTGATTTTTTTTTTTATAACATTAAAAATAATTAAATTGTCCAGTAGATTTGATTTGTATAGAGGCACTACATACATCTGCACAGTAAAAACAATAGTATCAACTGTAAGCATTACCATACATAGCAGTTAAATCCAACTGTTTTTACATTCCAACAGGATCTAACAAAAGGAGTAGCACTACTTGTTTGTAATATGGCCGTATAAGGCAGGGAAAACAAGAAAGGGTAATATATGTGTATGAGCACCAAATAGTTTACAGTATGTGCAAAGATGAAAATACATCAACAAAATAATTCATAAACACAACTTTAAAAGTTTGTTCACATGTAAACTAACAATCAGCGTTTTGAATCTTAACATTTAGGGAAATATTCGCCCGTTTTATTTTTGCCCCTTTTGCCCTTGTTGTCAGAGGAAAAATTTAAGACTGGGGGAATTCTAATGTCTCAAATTGTCTCTCTTTAAACACAACTCTGTCTGGGCGAATTTAAGATGGGGCAAAACCGTTTGCAAGTAGAAAAGGGCGAAAATAACATGGTGCAAAAATAACCCTGTATACAGTAATAACGAGAACAGATTACACGTCTATCCATTTCATGGCCCTGTTAGGACTATAAATGATTTGCTGATTTCCAGTGCAATTGTAATTAGGAAGAAAACTAAGAGCAAGGTCAGTACTGCCTAAAACAAGCACAATACTGAGAAGTGAGTGTGTGTTACAGCATCAACTGGTATACATATCACAAATTGGGGACAAAAATAAGACAAAAAACAAAAAATATATTCAGGCCATTGCTTTCACAGACAAAAAAAATTAACAAGTGCACAGACATCCTTATCTCTACAAATGTTACATTAACAGCTCTGCTCTGTGGTGATAACATAATTACTGTCCATGTTATCTGCCAATAGTTTGTAGCCTTTTATGGGCTCCTGGGTGAATTCAGGAGAGTTTAAAATATAGTGCGCCATCAGGCGATCGTCGTACAGAGACAGCCGAGCCTGGGGCACGTTGACGGGGGTCTTGACCCGCTTCTTGATCTTCTCCGACGAATCCTCCCTTTGAAGCTGACAGTTCTCCTCTGAGTCTTTTACCAGGAGGGTAAAACTCTCACAAGTGTTTGATTTGGGAGGGGACTTCACTTTGTAGTTGTGTCCTCGTAGAGACAGAGAATTAGGCCTCCTTCTCTTAGAGAACATGTCATGAAGTTCCGTAACGCTCGAGAATTGACTTAACTCTCTTTGAGGACTCAAGTCCGACACACTCTTTGAATGCCTCCCTGGTCTAGTAATCAAGATGGCTGACCTAGGACTTGGGTTCTCTACTTTTGCTTTCCCTATCTCTGCCATGCAGATGATATTGCTCTGTTTTTTTGCCGATGGTTGAACCGATGGCCTACCGTTCTTCATCTTTACCTCTGTTTGTACTGGGCTTGTGGACATCTCATGTCCAGGATTGCACCAGCTTGAGGCACTCTGACTAGCCTCCTCTCGATACAGATTGACATTTTGCACTTGTTCTGGTATCAACTTGCTAATTTCTGATGCACTCTCAGGACCATTTTTTCCTGCTTTTTTGTGCACATTCCTTCCTTTCTTCTTGAAAAATGACAGTTTATTACCAATATCTTTCACTTTAACCAGGTTTTTGAATCGGCTTTGATGAGATTTTTCTTGTTCAGAATTGTGTATTGCTTGAGGTACGTTGGCCACTTTGGGCCTCGCAATGTGACAGTCATGAACTTGATTTTGTAGATATGGGATGGGTGGATTTCTGTGTTGGCCTAACACATCATTTTGAACCAGCGACGAATCTAAGCTATCACTGAATGAGTGCAGAAGATTGTCTAAAAGCGGGGGTCCTCTCTGCCCACTGTCCACATCAAATCTCTCATTGTTGTACACGAGTTTGTTCCCGGACACACTGAGTTCTTCATCACTTCGCTTATGAGTGTTCCTTTCGGCGATTGGGTTGCGACCTTGATGTACAGGAAGCACCGTGTTGTTTTTTGCCAGGTTGACGTTTAACAGCTTGACAGGGGGCGGGGCCTCATCTTCAGACGGCGACATGAGGACAAAGGTCTCTGTTGTTGACCCCGAGGTGGTCATGCCTGGACGATTGCCCCAGGAAGTGGGTCGGGAAGTGATGTATCCATTGGGTGGAGAGTTGATCACCATGCTTGCTGTGCTGTTGTCCGCTGTTCCAGTTTCCTCCCTTGTAGGGGCCATTGCTGTAGTTTCTGGATGAGTTCTCTCAGGTTCCGAGGAAATTTGGAATGAGTTACTCGTCGTTGTAATTGTTGGGGTTGTACCTTAACAGTAACAAAGAGCATGAGATACTAAGCAAATATACAGGGTACAACACTGATAAACAATATTCTTAATGTATATCAAACAACCAATATCAAATATCACATACATTTATGCACGACATTAAGTAATTTATCTGATTTAGCAGAAGCCACTTTCTACTTAAGAGGGCTTGATAGTCATGACCATTTTTAGACTGTGTTAATCTCCTTTACATGAAGAACTCCATATAATAATTTAGTAAAATACTAAATTTAACAAGTAAAATATATGGATTTTTTCTTTGCCAAATAAAATTTATAGTTAAACAAATGATATCTTAAAATTTTAGGTAGATCAGATGGTTAATTTGTTGACCTTTGAGCCTTCTTAAATCACCAAAAAAAATACATAGCCAAATGCAATACATTTACAGTACCTTTCTGCTTGCTGTCCTGTGCCCACAGAGCGACCATGTCTAGGACCCGCTCCTCTACACACACTGCGGTCAGGCGGGCCTCTGAGTCGTGGTCCCAGCATTCCTCCATCGTCTCCTTCAGGATGCCCACCGCCTGGTAACCAAGCATGAAATGCGTTCCATCAGAGTGAGGTAAAACTTTGGTTCATGATACAATTTCCAAGAGAAACGAATGCTAATCTCCTCTTATAGGCAAAACATGCCATCAAAAATATTAACGAAATTCAGTTTCACCCGTACAATCTTTTTAATGTCAATTTGGAAATTCGCAAAAACAACATTGGTATAGAGTGAAACAGAACTTCATTTTATCCGTTTGTTAGTCATTTTTTATCAGAAGGACAACTTAAAACTACTACCCCATTCACTCATAAAATATATGTATCAATATACAGTAAAACATGCTTTATAGAAAAGTGCCTGATATTAATAATTTCGATTCTTCATAAAGTAATTCCTTATATCCAATAAATCCAAAATATTCTTAGACAAGGGGGAGAATGAAACTGATAGCAGGAAATCATTTCAAGAATTTTTTGCTGTAACTGTAACTACCGGTATTTTCCAAGACCGTGAAAATCGTACCTGATTGTGGCTCGGCCAGACGTCCGGGAACTTTGGTCTGACTTTGTTTCTGGACACCAGGATCTGCATCTCCTCAAACGTTGGCTGCAAGCCAGCCTCTTGTTGGTACGGCATTTGATAGTCAGGAACCGGGCAACCTTCAACATCAACAATGAAAACGTTAAAATGACAGAGATTTCAGAAAAGGCTGTATATGTAGAATGAGTTGTAAAGGTATATTGCACCCATAATTGCTTATTCTCATTAATTTTTACTTAATATGCAATTGCACCAATGATGTTCAATTTAATAGGGTTGATTGGTTATGGCCATTGTAATAATCTCCTTGAAATAAAGATCTGAATGGAGATATAGGAAAGTGTTCAAATTTTAATAGAACTTTCTTTACAAAATTTTAGTTTATTGCCAAAATTACTATTTTTAAAATTCAAAGGCAGAGATCTAATGGGTAATTTGTTGACAATCCATTGCAGCTACCTTAATAAGGGGAAGTAAGCAATTTTTTTTAAGATTTACATCTGATTGAAATTATTCAATTTTGGTAATGAATCCAATTAAAAAGAAATTAGTAACTCAATCAATGAATGAAACAAGAAATTTCTTTGATAGTTATAAATCAAAATATTATTAAAAAAATATATTACGATTACAATGATTGTAATAATCAAATATTTTGTGTGTTATCACCATAATAATGAATATTGTGGTTGACCGTTTCATCAATATCTATTGAATAACGATTTTCATGGATTCTTTTGTTGATTAAATGTTCATTGAAGTGCAATTTCTAATAATTAAACATATTGTATTAATATGATCAATGACCAGGAAATTTGTGTATCCTTGAAACTGTGATTTTCACTAAATCCACAAATTTCTCAAATTGATGCCCATTAAATGTTATTGAAACCATAGTAGATCAGAGCATCTGTTGACTTATACCGTGATACAGGTCTTCACATCTGGTGGCCAGTTCCCACAGTACTAGACCCAGGGAGTACACATCTATCTGCTTCAGGGATGCCTCCGACTGTCTCAGGTTAGCAGCGCCATCTAGCAGCTCGGGAGCCATGTACCGTAAAGTTCCAACCTAAAAAAAAATTCTTACTTTGTTATACCCTTAAAGATACTCTTCTTTATAGTTTTTGCCAACAAAAATATACATGTAAGTCGAACAAAATGAATGCTTATGCAAACAGTCCAACAAATACAATCTTGACCGGTCTGCCCATCCAACATGAAAATTGTTAGACTGCTACATCACAGCTAACTGATATTCGTCCGATCTCAGAGGTACAGGAATTTTTAGATGTGTGAGTTTTAAATTTTTTCTGCAGCTGGATTGCTGCGCTAAATCTAAGTCTGTGGAGTTAAATCAAAATGCTAATAATCATGTGTTACTTAATCAAAATATTTATAATTCTGAGGGGTTTTTTAAAATTAAATTAAGAGATTTCACTTTTATTTTATTCTTTACTCTCTATTTCTTTAGCAACACAAAATGACTTTTAAAAGCTGAATTTATTTCTTCAAAGAAATCATATTCAAGATCATATATTTTAAGGTTTTATTTGTTATTTTAGAGATGTTGCCAGGTGTGAATTACTCAATGTATTTTTAATAATCTCATTAAATGTCAAAAACAATGCTCAGTACTTTGTTAAAAAAAGGTTCTTGTTAATTATCACATAAGACACAGGTATAACTTATTGAATGCGAGCTACACTATAAAATTCAACACTCTTTATCATTACATGTATTAATTGCAACAGAAAGTATGAAAACAACATTTACTAAAATGACTATGCAATGACAATGTTTTGATTTAATAAAGAAATAAAGTGTGGTTAATAAAATTTGTTTGCTTTACGTATTTCACATCAAGGTTATGGAAAAATGATTCACTGCCCCTGTTAAGAAAGATGAAAACAATACCTCCCAGGGAAGAAAACATAGAATATCTCGACTGAGTCACACTGTTCCCTTTAAGAATAAACATCCGTTTACGTATACTGTCGAGAATTTCGTGTAAATTACAACCTTGTTGTAATAAGCAAATATCATCATACATGTCATATGTTTACATCTACCAAGTATTGTCTCCTTTATTTATTAGGAAAACTTATCATGATTCATACCGTAGTTCTATAGAAAACTGACAGGACTGAAATCTGCAAGACCCAGTTCTAACCAGTTAATCTATTGACTAAAACCTTCAGCAAATTACGTCAAACAGGACTTACATCTTGAAGTGAGGCCTGCTCAGCATATTCGTATTGGCCATTCCGTATCAACTTTGACCCCATAGTAGTTATAGCATAGCCAAGGTCACCAATAACACAGGTAAGGTCATTTTGTACCAAGATGTTTCTGGTGTTTAGGTCTCTGTGAGCAATCGTGGGCTTGAACTGATCTGAAGTAGAAATGATAACCATAATAATTATTAAATCATTCCAATACCAACCGATACCAATTTTCATACATGCATGTTGTTACAGACTCATGGAAAATAAATGACCTGCATACATCTGAAATCCTGCAAGCAAATATGATGCATCCTTACCCCCAATTCTCATATCTGTGTGGAGATGGACCATCCCTTTGACAATACTATGACACATATTACAGAAGGTTTCCCAGTCAATCGTATTATGCTGCAAGTAGCCGTAAAGACTTCCTTTCGGAACGTAGGACAGAACTATCATATACTGCCAGAAACCCTCCGCATTCTGCCTCTCATCGATCCCATAAAACTTCAGTAAATTCTCGTGCTCGATGAACGGCAGAGAGTATATGTATTTCTCGTTCTGATACAAATGCTTGTGGTTCTGAAGAAACACTTTCACAGCTACGGGAATCTCGCCCAGCTGCCCTCGCCACACCTCGCCGTTCTTCGTTTTACAGATCAGCGACATAATCTTGAGATCTTCTGAGCGGAACCCAGCGAGGGGCGGAGCTTCCACTGCATCGTGAGGACTGGGCGGATGTTTACGTGAGGACAGACAGAGGCGGTACAGAAGGAAGCTGCCCAGGATCACCAGAGAAACAGAAAAGATGGAGACGAGGGAGATGATGATGGTCTTCTCCTTGTACAGGCGATAGGAGTCTACAGACAGATAACTGGAGGCTGGAAGAGAAAAAATCACACATTAATACAAGAAGAAGATGATGGCCTTCTCCTTGTACAGGCCTAAGAGTCTACAGTTAGATAGCTGGAGTCTGGAAGAGAAAAAATCACAATTATAGAGGGAGATTCCTTGTACGGGCGATAGGGGTCTATGGACAGACAGCTGGAGGCAGGAAGATTATAACAATTTTGTAAACAATCTTCCAACCTTAGTTCAGAACAATTAAAATCCTTCACCATACCTGTTTTAAACCTCTTTTCTTTCTATTTTGTAGGTAACACTAGGTAACTCTTGGTAGTTTAGAAAAAATCACTTGCTGATTCTGATCGAACATGTTAAAATTGGTACATGTATTTGCATGCTTTCTCTTTCTCTTTCCCCCATTCTTTCCAAACAGTCATTACAAATACAGTGTAGATTTAAAGTACAATTAGTGTGACTGCACATACAAAATTTTAGGGGATGACAATGTCTTTTCATAGGTTGTGAATGAATACACTATTTCACAAATATGTATAACTTTTAAATTTTATCAAAAGAGAGATTTCTGTTTCAGGATTATAACAACGAAATCAATTTTGTTCCGGACAACTATTTCCAGAAAATATGTTTGCTTCAATCAGAAATATTTTAACAAAACTTTGGTTAAAAAACAATATTTTTTTTAATTACCAGTACTGAAAAAGTAAATTTTTCAAAAACAAAAATGGCAGTTCATCTTGATCTATGCAGCTATTAACTTATGTAAATATAACTACATAGAGTCGGAGCAAGATTTTGTAGAAATGTATTTTCAGAAAGATTTACTGTATTTTAAAGACACTAACTGTGGGAATGTACAATGCAAGATTCCATAAAATGTAAGATTGAAATTGCTCTAACTTATAAAAGTAGAGGAAAATCATACATTATTTATATAATTACCGATAACCATATTTACCATAATCTAGAATGATGGAAGATGCTAAGGGATATAATACAATAGATGTTTAAAGTGTCACTACAGTATTAACTTTTGCTAATATTCTTACCAAAATTGTGCAAAATTAGGTTATGAATTTAAAGCAAACTTTTGGGAAATCCTTCTTTAAACCTTTTAAAAAAAAACACTTCAATTACAATTTGCAAAAAACACAGGGGCATCCAGTAAGGCAAGAGAGTTTGTTAATTTCAAAGTTCCACATGTGCTTAAAAAATCAAGCTGGAACTTTTCACACCCCCACCCCCCCACAACTGTGGAAACAACATGCATAAAAAATTCAAATGACCTCGGATTGAAATAGTCAGATATCTTAAACATTGTTTTTTATCTCATAAAAAAACTCTGCTGCTCTCCTGCTCTTGCAGGTGGAAATGCCCCATAATTCAAAGGGAAACTCAGGAATTATTTTGCCTCAGCCATGTTTTGATGTAAATCTTCAGGAAAATACTGTTGTGACAGTTGCAAGCAGACAGTTGCTTCCGTTTAATTTAATAAAAGATGCCACAAAAGATGATTAATTCTAAGCTGAAAACTTTAATTACAATACAGTTACTAATACTTTTATTTTAATAATTCAAAATCAGAGGATGTTGACATTTGGAGGCATATCAAGCACAATTAACTGACTTTAACCATTTATCCATTATGATGTCAAACGTGCCTCAAGCTGTATTTTTCCCTTACTATACGGCTCCAAAGTAGTCATTTTCACAACATGAGTTGGGAAAAATTTAACATGTTCAATTTTAGAAATGTAAATGTACAAAATCATAAGCGGTAAAGATAATCATATACATATTCTGATTATTATTTTATTATCAATAAATCTAAAGAATGTATTACTTTTTTGATGGTTCAAAACAGAAATTGTCACAAAAAGTCATAATTCCAGAATAAGGGGTAGGGGTGATTCCTATTGTAGTATCTCCCTTGAATGCCAAGAAAGTGGCCATGAAAATTTTATAAGTTATAAAGCAGATGTTAAGGTTGATATATGATATTTTTTTTTAAATTTCATAGAGAATTATTTATGTGCCATCACATTTTGTTAAAATTTAGAATAAAAATCTACAAAATTTGAAGTGCTGATTTTAGCAATGTTTTGATAAAATTATGATACATGTATTGCTATGTAAAAAAGCCATTGATGTTAATAGTTTTGAAATTTGTTTCCGTTCTTAAAATTAATGAATATATTAATTTGCAAAATAATTCCATCAAATAAAATAATTATTGCAGAAAATTGAAATTGTCAAAAAAATTCATAATGTCAGAAAAAGAGGATAATTCCTATCAAAATATCTCCCTTGCAAGGTAAGAAAGTAGTCATGAAATGATATATGTTGTAGAGGACATCTTCAGTTAATGTGTTTTAAAAAAAAAATTCATTGACAAAAATTTTTACACTGCAATGCCCTGTTCCCCCTTGAAGCAGCTGCAAATTAATGTTGAAAAAAAAACGGGGGGAGAGTGTGTCCGATTTACCGGTATAAGAGCCAGTAAATGTGTTTGTGAATTACCGTGAATTATGGACACTGGTGGTCAATATAGCCATTGTAATAGCATTTGGGATAAATTTCATTTTATTTTAGAATGTACACTTTTTGCAAACGATGGAAAAATGTTTTTGTCCAAGAGATACTATGTAAATCCAAATATTATAAGTTTAACGAGCTGATGAATATTTATGATGTATTAAAGCTAAAAACATTGTCAAAATTAATCAAGAAATTTTTCAAAGTCTTCTCTTCCTATATAAATAACTAACAGCCTACTATATTTCCACTTTATACAATTTTTTATAACATTTTCATGTAATTGTTATCCTTGCCTGTTTTTGTGTTCATTTGTATACATTTATGTTGAACATGAAACTTATATACCAGTGAACTTGTCTTGAGTGAATAAAGAATGAAATTGAATTGGAAGATTTAGTGAAACTGAGCAAATATGTCTGTCTGCTGAAATAACCAACCATTTATATGAAAACTTAATAAGTAAAAAAAAAATGATTACTACCAGAAATATGAATATTTTCCACTGCAGTGCACTACTAATAAATTATGAAATTTTTTTCGTACATACATTATAATGTAAAAAAAAAATACTGTGAAATAAATACACATCAAAATAAAAATTAACTGAAATGAAGCAATACTTACAATTTCCAATTGGCATTGAAAAGTTTTCCATAGTTGAACAGAAAAAATGAAGGGATGGGGGGGGGGCTTTTATAAACTCAGCTAAGTGTGAATATTTTCCCTCCTCATAAAAGGTATAAGCTGTCTGTGTGCATTATCAGAATTTTATTACCTCCGCAATTACCTGCAAATGACTATTGACCAATCAAATCCTCAGTACTGAGTTCCTATCAGTTTATATATTTTTACAAACATCTTATCTGTAATCTAGGATAATGCCATAATGACATAATACTACTGCCTTTTGTGTGTATGTAGACTCACTTATCTATTATCTCGTATCCCTGATAAATACTTTTTGTTGTTGCGCTAATTGATGTGATTAAGAAAAAAAAAAACAACAAGGAATGGAACAACTGGGAGAAATTCTTGATGAAACTAACATACCATTAAAATTAAAAAGCAAAATGAAATCTTTACTGAACAAAATGCATCTGTGAATATAAGTAAATTTAAGTCATGATATCTTTTTACATAACCTATTACACTCTATGGTTTCCAATCTAACTAAAATTAAAATTGATCATAAAAAAATATGCCATAATTACTTTAAAAATTTTGGTCAGGTAGCACTTGCGTGCATTTGCAACTACATAATCTGTTATACACATAGACTCAAGTCCATTTTCATGGTCCATGTCATAGTAAATAAAAAATACTTTGAAGTATAATGACTGAAGATTTTTGTCTACAACGAAGAAATACGACATTACACCGATCAAAACACAGACAGATTAAAACATGGTGTTTGTGATGTCAAGGTCTTTACATAAATGATAGCAATTCAAGAAATAACCTGGGGTGACAGTATCCTCTGTTGATGAGACACTTGTGTTGACATCTGTTATGTTGTTATTGCACAGGTCCCCAAAGCAGCAGCAGAATTTGGCCCTCTTGTGGGTGCCCAAAATCTTGTAGGGGCTGCTGGACTGGCAAACCTCACGGCTACACAGACCGTCCTCTGGTTTGAACCGGAAACATCCTGCAAGGATATAAAATCTATGAGTGAAATAAGGCTGGAAATGGGAGGGTGGTGGGGGAAGGTTAATTTCAGTGAGATTTGTTGAGACTGAAAATTTTTGACGAATCGATGACACTTCTGGAAGAGATGTCTGTCAAAATCTTTCAGTCTCGAGGAATCTCACCGAGATTAGGGGAAAGTAAAAACCAAAGAGCATAATGTTAAAGAATTGAGCAAGGAGATGTATAAATCTACGAAAGGATATATACAATCATGTAGATATTTAAGAAATTTTAATTAAGGCAGAAAGGAATCAAGGAATTAGGCCAATCATGTTAAATAAATGATTAGTTTCTCAGACAGTCCCCTGCATTTTGTGTAATGCTGTCAAAGTTTTTAGTTTTATCGCATTTGAAAGGGTAAGAAAAAAATATTATGGTAAAATTGAGTTATCCCCCTTTTTAAACATTGCATTTAAAATATATAATACCTGCCTGGAGATTTAAATTTTGATTGCTTGGTCTGAGAAACTGAAGATTAAATTTATTGTTAAGCCACACCAATATAATTTCTTGTTCATCTGACCCCCTGTGCGCTCGTATTTAAATAAAACTATACAAATAATATTATTATTAACTTCCTGAATCCAGGAAATTCTGCGCTGTTTTCTGTTCTATTTCCCCTCTATTTTTCCACATTTTTATTTAATAGTTTTAATTTATTAATCAGAAAAAAGTAGAAAAAATATAACCGTCCACACAAATTTATGTACAGCCTAAAAATTTTGTCTACAAGAAATAATAATTTTATTATTTAATTGCTCGCCCACTCGTACCTTTTTTTCAGTAGATGTCCGACGAACAAGAAATTATATTGGTGTGGCCTAACCTTATTGTTGGAAAAAAATGTTTTTCATTCCTCAAACTCGTAAACACATAAATGACATTACCAATTGATCTTATCAATGTGTCAAATACATGTAATTTGTGAATTGTGTTCATTATTTCACGTTCACCTTACCTAATAATTAATCCTGGAATTCTCAATTATCACAATCTACAGAGTGGAGTTCACATATAGGCTTTGCCTGTTTCCCAATCCATTTGAATTCCCAATTAAACATGTTTAAGGTTAGGTTTGCAGATTGCATTTTTTAAAAATTGTACCAAAGTTACATACCATTTTGTTCACTATACTAAAGTCTTTTTTTCTCATGAAATTCAAATGATTTTGCCGGACCCGTTTTATAACTACAAAAGGTTAAAGTTCATGATTTCAAATTTTCATTTTGATGAAATGTAAGTAATTTCGTGAAAATATATAAATTTTATATGTGACTATTTGGGGGTTATTTATGCTTAAAATGTTCGAAAAATAAAGTCACTATTTAAAAAACGATTTATTTTTTAAAATTTCTGATGAACTATTTAAAAAAAGAATAAAATGCAACAAAAGTCATAGTTTTGGAGTACTGTTTTATAAACGAAAACATCTTATTTAATATTTGAAACCTTTGCAAGTCCACCGATTTCAGGAAAAACGTATCTTTGTATTTTTGTAATCTGCATGGTGTTTCTAAAACACTATTCAAAACTATATGATGCAGACTTCGTTTTTGTGGAAATTGATAAAATGCTTGTGTTCTGTTACTTTTTCAATGAAACTACAAAACTCCGGGAAATAACAAAAACCTTATAGGTTTGTTGGTGCTACGTCACAATGGAAATCTGTGAGTTATCTCCCTGTAACCGCAAACCTTACCTTAAATTAATCTACAGAGTCAAAATTATTCCATCTCATCACAATTAAATGCTGAAATTATAGATCTTTGAAATTTGATATTAGTGCACTGCACTTTTCAAATTCTACTGTGGTACATACTTTTTTCATTATATTTATTTAAGGAAGATATTCAGTAAACAATTAAGAAGACTGGCCATTCTTAAACTACATTGACCTCCTAGAGACAAAGAGTTCTGTATACCGTAGATATTGGAAAATGTTCAAACTTTAAACTAAAAATATTTGGATTTTTTCTTTAATACCAAATAATAATAATTATTACCAATTGCAAATATAAAAAAAAAATGCAGGTAGCTCTGATGGTTAATCTGTTGAGCACCCAGCCTCTTTAAGCATGTACAAAGGAACTTTCATATCCCCATCATCGACTTCTCTAGCTGTTACCATGGATATGCTGAGAAGAGGTGGAATTCCCAATCTAAGCTTTTTATTGTGCTTAAGTTTGGATACTTCTAATTACCAAATATCAATAATGACGTACATGTATGCCTTTACCTGCCCCTATGGAGTTCAAATGTTAACAAGATTTGTTTGTACATGAACAATTGTCTTGGACAAGTCTTTTCAGGTAAACATTCATTGACATTTATTTCATATTTTTGTTAACTTTCTATGAATGCTGGTATTTACCTGGTAATGAATAAACAAAGCAAGTTTCAGATATACGAAGAGTCAGATTAAAGAATTATTACATGATATATCATGTGGCATAAAGCGAACCAACTGCCGGTACAACATAAAACAAATAACAGAGGCTTCCGTAAATACTCTTCAATTTTTTGAAAATAAATTCCACCATGTTTTTTGCTTTATTTGCTTTCTGACTGAGTGTCTATAATCACTAATTATGGTGACTGACTTAAAATTTCATTGCGCATGCTTTTGCGCATTCTAATAAAATCTGTGGTACATCTTTAAAGAAATTAAACACAATTTAACAAACAAAATACAGATAAAAATATTTTATTAGATTTTTCAAGAAAATTTTAATTTTTCCAACAATTTTTCCATTGTTTGGTAGGAATAAATTGCCATTGTGATTTTAAAATAATGAACGTTTGTAAGAGTACAAAATTAAAATGGACATAAAAAGAAAAAGTTAAAAGTGTACACCTTAGAAATGTTGCACACAGAAATATGCTATCCTTAGGGTTTATATTTTTCCTAATTTTGAAGGAATCCATTGTACCAATCTATGCTTTTAATAGGTTCTCCATATAAATAGCAAAATTTGGTACATTTTGATATCTTGAGATGACCCCTTTTTAAAACCAGATGGTAGAAAATTGGTTCAAGGTCACAACCCTTTTACCTGCAGTGGCGTCGGAAGCAAATTGAAAGTGGGGGGCTAGACTTATCAAAAATCTTGACAAGCAAAAAAAAAGGTCTTTGGTTATGGCTATGTATAACTTTGCAAAACAATTGAGAGGGGGGGGGGGGCTAAGCCCCACCCCCCTAGCCCCTCGGTTCTGACGACGCCTATGACCTACTTGTACTGTATGAATGGTATCAGTCAGATTGGGCCAAGGTGAGAGAAAAATCACATCAGACAAATAGTATTATTGGATAGACAGGTGGACACACAGATGGGCAAACAAACTGATCACTAAGGGTCTCATAAGGCACCCCAAATTGTTCTACAGTCACATGACATCACACTGACCTTGCTTGATAATGGTCATGGTTTCTGTGTTGTTCTCTCCATCATACGACCAGATAGTAAAGCAAGAATCCTCCCCACTATCACACCTCTTTATCTGTTTCCCTGCTTCCTGGGTGGTAGAATCTCTGTCCCCCAACAGTTTGGGAGAGACTCTGGATGTCTTAAAGTTGCTGGGGTCATCATAAAAGGCACAAGAAACAGGTGGTCCTGAAACAGACAGTTCTCCCCATAAAGAAACATTTGAAACGTACACCCTATCAAAATGAAATATGCAATAAAAAGGGGAGACCAACTTCAACTTGTAATGAAACACTAAAATAAAACTCCTATTACAGTGGGTTCCGCTTACTCCGACTCTCTAGATTCCTAATTAAACGTGAGGAATTAATATCCACATATAATTGCGAGAAGCAGATCTCGCAAATTTTAAAATCTCGCTTTTATTTTTCGAACATATGCAAATTACATGAAACTATACATGTATGATATAAATTCAGTTTTCGCGATTTTATGTTCTCACGATTTGATGGAAAACGGCTGAATAGCGGAATTAAGTACTCGAGTAAAATAAGGAATCTACAGTAGTGGTTAAACAGATATTTCGGTTATTCTGATATTATATTATATAACAATATTATATTATATAACACCAGTCTTGCTATGTGGTAAAAAATAAATCCCTGTCTGATTTCCAATCCTCATTTATATATTCTTTAGTTCATAGGATTGACATCTGTGTTGTGTAGGCAATTCTGAATTTTGAGAATGCATGTTCAATATACATGTACATGTATTTACCGGTCCTAACCTTTTTTGTCTTGCTCTGATTCTTGTTCACTTTCCGAGTAAAATGGCCAGCGCGACTCTATCGATTTGTAAGGCTGAAAAACAATGAAGTCTATGTAGCATCTTCTAAAAATGTTGGCTTTCATTTTCTCATAAGTTTGATTATCAGATTTTTCTTACTAAGAAAACACAAAATGACAAATAACATAAATTATGCAGTTATATTTTAAATAGCAGTGACCAAAAAATGGCCATTCGATACCATCTTTTAAGGTTGCTCAACACACCAATATATTACATGTACTTAATAGACTGATAATGTATCTTTTTTAAACATGATTTCTTAAATAAAAGACCAATATCTTCTTTTAATAATACATATATCATATGAATTTTTAAAATTTTTTCCGAAAAATTGGAACAACTATTTTGGCTACAAACAGGAACAAAATGATTAAACACTGATATTGACCTCTCCTTTGTGAAATTATATAAGTTTAAAAAAAGATACATGATTGATCCATCAAAAATATTTTGGTGTGTCGAGCCACCTTTAATTTAGACATGATTTGAGCTCAAATTTTCAAATTTTATTTTTCCGTTTTTGTTGTTTAGAATGGTTAATATGGGTTTTTTGAATGCCTCTCATACTTGCCAACTGACCCGATTTCATCGGGTCACACCCGATTTTTCAACCCTTCACCCGATTATTTTTTATGACCCGGCGGGTCATGCTTTTCACCCGATTTTTGTCGAACAACCCGTAAATCTCCCGATTTCCGGATTTGGTTCGTAAATTACCTTGCGCGGTAGACTTCCAGTTATGAACCCACCCAAGCTGAGCTTGGATTTACGTAAACAATGCCGATGGCTATAACAGGAAAATGTTTAGTTAATTATAAGGTGAGAGTTAATTATTATTGTGAGTTGTTTTGACAAACCGAGGGTTTAAATCATTAAGTGCTATGGCTTCCAATAGGCAGAGGTCATTATCAGGGCAAGCGGAATCAAAACCAACAAAAAGAAAACGATATCTTTGTACTTATTAACATATCTGGGAGAAGAAATTCCCATGGGTAAAACAAAGTAATCAAGGGAAAAACGAGGCTTTTTGTTTTCTATGTAATGCGCATTTGAATATTGGACCTGGTTCAAAAAAATGATCTAACTAAACATTCTAAAACGCAAAGTCATGTAAAATATGCTCATGCACAAAAGTTTTTCAAGTCACTTGAAAATTTTATGCCATCGTTTTCAGGGTTCAAAAGCAAGGTTAATGTAGCAGAAACTCTTTTTTGCAAATTTTTTAGCTGAACACAACATATCATTTTCTGTGTCAGATCACTTTACAAAATTCAAAATCAGCAAAAGTTTGTTACAATGCTTCTTTGTGATAAAATAATACACATACATTTTTCTTTTATATAAACATCATAATACACATATATATTTCTGTTGTATATACCTTTGAAATGCAATGGTAAATATGTCGTGAATGTCGTTACGCGCTATGACCAGATTTTTTACTTTCCAAATCTGGTCATGACCAGATTTTCACATGTTGGAGGTTGGCAAGTATGATGCCTCTTCAAAATTTGAAAGTCAAATAGTTATAAGCAAGATAAAGAGTTTGAAATTCTTTGTTCTGTAAACAAAGCTCATGCCTTGTTATTGTTTACGTATGTATTTTATTGGTATAAGTTTAAATCAAATGTTGTGTTTTCTTTTGATGATCTTATTTATGAACAAAGGACTATATAGATTGTTTGAGCCTAAAATGGCCCCCTGAAATGAATACAGTCATTTTACTGTTATTCTTCGTTTTCTCTGTACAGATATACATTTAAAGTTTTTTCATAACTTTCATTTTGATTTATATGTACATGTAAGTGCCCAAAATTTAAAAATATGACATCATAAAGTTTACCTTTTCCTGCCATTTTCGCATTTTTGGCATAAAACGGTTTGCTTTGAAGCAGTTTTTCTTTAAGAAAACATTGAGCGATTGCTTGAACAACCAAAATATTTTCACCAAAGTTGTATCTATCCAGTACTTATAAGTGACAAAAAGTTCGTTCTTGTTCAAAGCGTCGCTCTTTATTTCCCATTTGAAACAAGATTAGAAAAATGTCAAATTTTCACTGATTTTGATTGAATTATAAAAATAGCGTCACTTCTAACGTCATATACTGCCAGTAAGTGCAAAAAAATCAAATAAATAGGCCAAAAATATATTTTATATCAACTCTTCTGAAAAATGACACAACAATTTAATGTACCTGAAACACTTAAAAAAATTGCAAATTATGGGGGGCCAAATTTGACCAATATCATATATAGTTCTTTAATCAGTTTATCTTGTTTACCACAAGTCTTTTTGTCAAAAAAATTGTATTTTTCTTTACATTACACTATTTGTAAACAAATATAAGACTTGAGCTTTGATTACCTAACAATGAATTCTTACCTAGTTTGTATCTCTCTTATTACTTGACTTCTAACATTTAAATTTTTGTCAGATATTCAAAATGCACAAGTAAACCATTTTATACATAAAAAATAAAAAATGGATCTCAAGTCGTGTCTAGGTCCCTTAATGATGGATTTGTTCTTGGACTCTACGTAACTTACAGGCACCTGCTGGACATAATCGTCCGACTTGCGACTGATTGAGGTGGGAAGCTTGGCTGTGTTGTATGTCTTGTACTTGACAATGACTCCCCGAGTCTGGACCACGTTACATTTATCGGTACTACAGCAGCAGAACTTGTGAGCCTGACTTGACTTCACATTCTCCTGGCAGCTCGTCACCACACACTCCGTCTTGTGACTCCCCATGCAACCTGACGGAGATTTATCATCCTTTTATTTTAATAAAGAATTTTTTTTTTTTTATTCAAGTTTTCATACATGAATAACATAAATCATAATAAATTGCATATGAACTTGATAAATATGACAGAGAGAGAGAGAGAGAGAGCATAATGATTTAAAATGAAAACAAAAACCCTTAATCAGAATAACTGAAATGTACATGATATTATCAACCAACATTTTTATTGGCAATGACTTGAATTTTCTTTGACAGCCCTTGTGAAAAGTTTTAAACAAATACAATGGACATTTAAGAAAACAATTGTTAACACTAGGTTATAAACATTGCCAATCTTACTGGCACATGAGTTTATTTTATTAAGTTGGTTTATTATGAAAAAAAAAATTATAGATTCCCATGAATATTCAAAATCATTGTTTTTGTTGTAATAATTTAAAGACTTGGAGCAGTATATAAACTAAATTCTGTGAGTGAGATGCACAATCTGCTTCTAAGAGAAGATGGGCAAGTTTAGAAATATTCTGGACTGTGAATAATATGTCATGACTCAGGAGTATTAACAAATTACACACATTTGTTGTCAAGATTTTAACAACAAGAGTTCAAGTTCTTTATTTAGAATGTTCTCTCCAATATTTCAGTATATGATATAAATCTAACGTCAACTAAAAATGTAATAAACTTTAAAATTTACGGTAATATATTTTAACTGTCAGACTTTACATGACAAAGTATAAATACTATTCTAAAATCTTTTATCCTAGCTATGCAAAAGTTATGTCTGGTTGGGAATATAAATTTGATGCTGCATCATGCAGTCATCAAATTTTGCCAAATTAGCCATATAAAATGTCTCATTTCTCCGAGTGACTCACCTTGCTGTAGAACCACCCAATGGTCGGGCTCTTCCTGTCGCCATGACGCAAAGCAGGCAAAGGGGCAGTCGACAGTCTGGTTGTCATGGGAACTTCCCGGCAATGATTCTAATGATACATATCGATGACATAGGATACCAGCTGAGTAACCTGTTGAAAGGACGCAATAAAAAAGAATTAAAAGTTACTTTTTATATTCGAATTGGTAGCCTTGTAGAAAAAAAATTACAAATAGCAATGGTTTAATGACTTTGTCCTAAAGTTTTTGTACTGCTTTGATCTATAGCTCCAATGTAAAAACGAGTGGTTTCTTATTTTAACTATAAAAAAAAATCAATATCTATTTACATAGAAGAATCATTAAATGGCATTTCAGTCTGCATTATAGTCCATGTACACCAGTGAAAAAGGCACTAATTATGCTTAATATTTAGGTTACCACTACAAATGGATTTTCAAAGCATTTGTTACGGCGTAGAGGAGTACATGTACCGGTACATGCCATAAGACAACAAGACATCTAATGCATGAATCTTTGACAGGAAGAAAAATACCAAATCAATAAGTACAGTAAAAGTCAATCCTGTATGAAAAAGATATTTCATTATCACAAAAAAAAAAAAAATAATAAGAATGTACTTTGTTAAGCAAAATACCCTCATCAGAATGTCATAACCTTTCAAGCTGCTCAATTCAGCTTCAGTTGAGAGTTAATGTTTCACACCTTAACAATAATGCAATATGCTGATAGTACATTCAAAGCACTGCAGACAAAGAAATGTCAAAGAAAATCTATGCAAGAAAACCTATGGATTTTATTTTTATACAGAAAGGGCACACTTAGACACACACTGGGTACAAAAGAATCAATGACGCACTGCAATTTTTGTATAAATACCCTGGAAAGCACTGCTTGATACTTTGATATATATGAGCCAGTGTCTTATATGTGCTTAATTGTCTACTAAAATGCCATTTAGCTACTTTATTTCTATATATCTCCATTCCTTCCAAATTCTGAACAACTTGAATTAGTTAAATATAAACATCCCATCCTATTATTATTCTAGGCTAATTCTTTCTTCTTGTCTATAGTACCCAGAAATTGGTGCAAAAAGGAGTCTTGAATTCTCTTTTAGAAATTGAATGGCTAACTTGCACACAAACATTACATTGATGTGACAGAGATTTCAGTAAAGTATAAACAAACCTGAGAACAAATCTGAGAAATCATTATTAGTTGTGGGTGCCAATTTTCGTGAACATGCAGTATTTCATGGGTCCATTGGGATGTAGTTTTGTGGATTTTAATTATTGCGTGGTTATCGTTATTTATTAATTAATACTGTATTTCATGACAAGTTGAGGATGTAAATTCATTGGTGACAGGGACCCATGGAATCCACGGGCACTGGAAGTTATTGTTTAAATTGTACTGTATGTGCATGTATAAATGCACATACAATATATTTTATACAATAACTTCCAGTGTCCGTGAGGAAATCTGTGATGAAAATTCAGCCAACAAAAATTCTAATAATTCCAAAGTTTGTGTACTTCTAACTCGTATTAAAAAAAAAAAGTTTTATACACAAGATCAGACAATTTGTCTACGATTCAAAGTAAAATTTGAATCCCAAGTCACAGCTTCAAGACTCTGAGCAACTTATCATATAAAAAGCCATGGCAAAAAAATGAAGAAAAAAAAAATCCTTAATGTGAAAAGTGTCAATGTTGACACAATCATGCATCCCTGCGGCAGGTCAAAATAAGGTTTGCTGACTGTTTGCATAATTGGATGTTTTATTCATTCAACACAGATTCGTTTGAACTGGGGAATATGGGTGACCGAGCCAGGATCAATAATCTGAAACTCTGAATAGAGGAAATATTCAAACACCTGAATGTGTGGGACTGATCTGCTTCCTTCAAACACCGTCACATGTCCCGATCTTGTAACCAAGTCTCAAGTATAAAAATACAATAACTTTTAATCAGAATGTGCATGGATGACATGCATGCTTTTCTTTAAAATTCCAATTGAATTTGAATAAATTTACAAGCTTATCATGAACAAAATTCTGCTGGTTTTCAAAAATGATGTCAGTGATTTCGTAGCTTAATATTAATAAAGCAATACGTAACCTTTTTTGAGTCATAAATTTTTGTTGCAAGATCTTAATTTTACTTTAAAATTACAATATGAAAATGATTCTGGTCTATTTACTTATGTTAGTCTTGTTTTTGTAGTAAAGGTATCTAGAGGATGATATTAAAGCAAACTTGCATTATTGTCATCCTGTTCAAAAAATTAATATGTTTGCTATCATCCATTGTGCAGAAATCTTTCTCCTGATAAAATTTTATTATAAAAAATTAAGCTATACTTCAAAATTATATAAGTATAGCACGTATTTGCAACAAATTAAAAAATTTTGATTTTTTTTTTTTTAACCCAGCTCATACTGCTTTCACCAAACTCATTTGTTCATAATCTCTAAATATATTGTGAAATATAAGGAATTTCAGTATTTCTCATACAAGTATAATGCTTATCTAAAATAGCTTTATTTCACAGACAAGATTTATCCCCCCCCCTTCCCACCCCACACCCATTCAACTGATCAGTCACTTTTATTTTATAAATAATTATTATTTCGAACAAAGGACTAATTAGTCTGGGGGAGGTTTTATAGTCAATAATGAAAAGTTTATTACAGTGCACTCAACCCCCTCACAGAGCATGTCTGTATTTTTCACAGTTTTCATCAACACGTTATGATTTTTAATATTAATAAAGAATACAGAGACACTATATTATTTCCTAAAATATTCTCATTTTTCTGATCACCACGCGTAAACTATAATCTTCACCAATCGACAGTGTCCTTCTTTTCCAACGCAAATGTTAAAACTTTTGTGTATTGCAAATTAGGGCAAGTCTAGAGGTGTTCCAAAAAGCCGTCTAGACAAGCGACATAACATGACCTTTGGTACATTTCACTGGGGGGGTTAGTGCGAGTATCAGTCTGTCTGTCTGACAGTCTGAACAACATACTACATCTAAAATCCTCTGCAATAAATGAAATATTCACTGGTTTTCACAAAAATCACAATATTCATAGGACTGGGCTCTACACGAGTTGTAGAACTCTTCATGCATTTATGATAATTATTTCAATGCAGCGCTTCGGCGTCTACCATCAAATATTATACCGTGTTTCTCCGTTTACGCGAGAATTTCGATAGAAATACAAAGTTTGGCTGTCTTACCTGTGAATGATGACAGAATCAAAAGTATGCAGCCGATGATAGGTTGGAATATAGACATACTTCTCCCCTACTTCTAACCCAGACATCGGCCATACTATTCCTGCTTCACCGATATTCTAATCTTACGGAATCTCGTTCGCGTCTTTAGCTATAGGTCAGAGGCGAACTGGCTTTCCCTCACTAAGTTTCTAAACTGATTTAAAAGTGAAAGTTGTTGGTTTATTTTGCTTTAGTGATAGTTTAATTGCTATGTTTATTTATTTTTTTATTTATTCGTCTATTTATTTTTGGTTTTGATTTTTTTAAGAAGCCTGGTATAGTCAATAAGATCTACCTAAAATTTTAAGATATGACTTTTGTTAAGCTATATAAACTATTATTAATTAAAGAAAAAATCCATACATTCTATCTTTTAGATTTTGGTATTTTCCCTATATTTTCATTAAAAATGCCCCCCCCCCCCCAGAGAGCCTGTAAACAAATTTAACATTGAAAGTATTAGGTACTTGGCACCCACCAACACCCCGCCCCCTCCTTCGGGCTAGGATTTCGAATAATTGAATATCGGCGAATTAGGTTTTGAATATCAACAAATAAGGTGTTTTTTTGGGGGTTTTTTGGTTTGCTAGTCAAGATATTTCGAATAAGTCTGCCCCCCCTTTTTTCTTCAAAACAATCAATGCTACGTGTCTGCAACTGAATTGAGTTGAATACATTTTATTGTAGAAAAGATATACAAAGGGATCAGAAACAATTTCCTACAATTTATGAGTCCTTTTTCTTAAAATGTAATATATTGATACACAACTGTCATTGAAAAATGCTACTAAAGAGCATGCACAATCGTTCGTATTCTTCAGTAAGATAATACCAGTTTAATCAACAGCTAAACTTATTAAGTTTCATGAATATACATGTACGCCTGAACAAAGGAAAAAATACAATAATTATCTGGGTATTTCATTTACCAAACACAATTAAGTGGTACTAATGAAACATAATTATTAAACCATGCAAAAGCCCACGTGGTTGAAAATGTGCATCATGTCAGTAAAAATATCAAACGTCCGTAGGCATACTTTCACTCAAAGTGTACCCGTGATTTTAAATTAAAACTACTTACCGGTAGCTATGAATACATGTACATGTATTACACATGATTCATCCAATTCGTATGAATGAGCTCCACTTTGCAAGATCATATCTATGAGTGGAAAATACATAAATATCTCTCTCTCTCTCTCTCTCTCTCTCTCTCTCTCTCTCTCTCTCTCTCTCTCTCTCTCTCTCCTATAAAAAATTGATATATATTCTCCAAAAAGATAATTTGAAAATAAGGTGCTGTCTCAAAAAAAAAATCATATTTTAATTAAAAACATTTATCTATCTGATAATCGTTCAGTAATAGTATAATTGACTAATATACAAATATGCTCGCTTCTTATAATTACCACTTTTGCGATCGAACCGAGTTCGATTCCCAGCGGTTGTACATGAACATGTATGTGAGAAGGTACGGTGTCGTTAGGCCACACGTACACGTGGGTTCTCTTTTAGTACACCCCCACCCCCATCATTAACCCTATCGCGCCAACATCTTCATATTACTTGTAGAACTTGTTAATAGCAATCGTTGTAAAATAAATATGGTTTAATGATAAATACGGTCCTAAAATTTAATCTGTAGACCCTAGCTAATTAAGACACCGAACAGTAAATTAAAACGAAGCACATTTATGCAATATAACGGAAAATTATTAACAAGAGGCTCAAAGGCCCTAACGCTCACATGAGTATAGATACAGCAATGTACAAAGTATCAACTGAACGAGCGGTCATATGATAGCAAAATGATCTGACAGAGAACAATAATAGCTTAACACAAAATCCCCAGAGGGTTCGAGGATCAATAGGACAGTTATATAAGGCTTGAAAAGTTTTTGAAATACATGTATAAGACCCATTCAATTACAAATAAATAAATATACAAAGTAACAATAGTGGGCAATTAAATGGGAGAGAGAGAGAGAGAGAGAGAGAGAGAGAGAGAGAGAGAGAGAGAGAGAGAGAGAGAGAGAGAGAGAGAGAGAATAGCTATGGGATTGGGCGTTGATCGGAGTCAACAATTCAGCCATAACCTTCAAAATTTTCCTTTGACGTATGTTTTTATGATATTTTGATAAATACTCAGTAAGTTGTGCATCACTTGAATTTCACTTAACGTAAAACCACAACATATCTGGTATTTCTATCAAAAATTCCTTCCATATGCTGTTTATTTAAGAAATAAAGTCTAGTTTTTGTGAATGTTGCAGAATAACCTCCGAGGTCGAGATATGTTGTTTTGAAATATAAAAGCCGAGGCGTTAACCAAGGCTTTTATATTTCAAACAACATTTCGAGACCGAGGAGAATATCCTGCAACATTCACGATAACAAGAACTTTATTTCTATTCTACTAACAGCCCAGTATTTCTACAGATCGTTTTTCCTATAGAGAGACGATCTAGGTCATTTTGACGGCTGTTCCCTGTAACCCCAACGGTTTTGTTAGTAATGTTTACATGTGTATCGATCAAAGGAATCACATGCAGACGACATAATTTTTCTTTGGATTTTTAATACTCTTCACTTATTTATAAAATATATTTGAATCATGTTCCTAATATTTTAAGGGCATTTTACTACGATTATTATATATACGTTATATATTTTATGTAAAAACACGCAGTGAAAATGTGTTAGTGAGGTCCTAGGAACAGCCGCATTGATCTCTTAGAAATAAACATTTGAGGCAATACACATCGTTTTGACTGGAACTAACACGTGAAATTGACATAGTTTTAAAACTTTTTACAGTTTAAAGTTGTACTTTCATGATCAGTGCGAGACAAATAGGTATTTCTGATCTGATAATTTACTGATGACGTTCGTGGTATATTGGAGAATAATTTCCGCGGCATCTCTTTGATCTCGGCAATAGCTGTAGTAGAATTAGCATGATATAAATTTTAGCGCTTATGTAAGTTCATTATTTGATTTATTAATACAAACTGGTGCATTGTATATGCATACCGAACTCTTAAAAGAGTGGCATAATGCAATCTATATTTTTGTCACGGTTAAATATAAGTATAAAGAAAAAAATTAAACCTCGATAAACAAGACCATGAATATATAGAGACGATCAAATATATACATTAAAATAATTATCGTTTTGTGATATTTTAATGTTTAGGGGGAAAGTAGTAAGTATTTTATACTATTCAAATACATATACCATTAATTGCTGTACTCAGAGACATAATATATAAATAGTGCCTGTTTGGGAGGGTAACCGTTGAAATTGACACCCCGAGAAAACCATTGTCAACCGACGCTATTTATTATATTATACTGAATGTCTTAATTTTAGAGAAAATTTTACTGCTTTTATATAGAAACGACGTAAATTTAACGGCGAACCGTACGCGCATAATTTACGCGCATGTAACAATTCGTTCTATCGGCCCGTTGCCAAGCGTGTTGCTAACGTTGGGGGTAAGGGAACGGATTATCAACTGCGTCTAAACCAATCAGATTTCAGTATTTAACATGAAAGTATAATAAATAACATTGTTTATGTCTCTGCTGTACTGTGACATAAATTGCACAGGGTTAAAATGTAAGACTTACAATGTAACATACCGGCGTTCTTCAAGATTTGGGCCACTTTTGATGGTTGGCTCGGGTTATGTATTTTTTCTGTAAGGCCCACTTCCTTTATACCTGCAGGTACTACATGCAAAAAAAAGCATGCTATTTCATGCTATTTTTAACATGCAATGGGGCGGGGGTGGTGGTGTTTGTTTGCCGGTTTTAACATGGTCTCTCATTTACAAAATAATATCATATATCGGACCCCCCCCCCCCCCCCGTCCGATATATGATATTATTTTGTTTGCCGGAGGGTGATGGTGGAGGGGCTGTTTCGGTAATTTTACAATGTGAATTTAATAAGATTGCATTTTCCAGGATACGATTTAAAAAAATGGGGGGTATCAAAGTCGTTTTCAAAATACATGATATATCCCAAATTGATGGGAAGGTTTTTTCAAAAGCTGTTCGTTTTGCATTAACGTCTTTTTTTACCCTTTCCGCCGCCCATACAGGAGACCAGAATTTTAAACAACGAGGCTATTGGATGTAACTTGTAGTTCACTCAAGTCGTACATGTGCCCTTTCCGATATATTTCATTTTATCAAATAAAATATACAACATGACGACTCAAAATGTTGTATATTTTATTTGATAAAATGAACTATATCGGAAAGGACACATGTACATGTATAAAACATATCAGCTATCAGACCTATATATCTATTCTTAACACCGGATTAACTTTCTAATTTCAAAATATGCTTTTAAATCACTGGAGAATATTTAGACTAAAAGGTGGAAAATTGCTTTAGGAAGAAAATGCGTTAACTACTGCAGGAGGATGCGGTGGTGCCGTGGAATCTGCTTTTTCGTTGAAGGGGGTCATACTCTGTTGATAAATCACCAGTAATTTGTACCAGTTTTTAAAACAAAAATTTCATGGAAATCCTATCCTGAAGCCAGTTTTGGGGAATTCCAAAGGGTGAGAAGCCCTTAGTCGATTAGACCGGGGTTTGGGCTGGATTCTACTTGGGGATTAGTTTCTTAAACTCATTTCCGGTTTAAGTGCAAAGGCAGGCAAAGCCAATCTGCCAAAGAAAATTTTCTTCAGGTATGACGATTTTTTAACCATGTGATGTAGTGAATTTCTTTGAATGGTCTTGCATTTTATATTTAAAAAAATTACTTCATTTATTTCAATACGCAATGTTGAGTATTTAATCCAGGTGTATATAAGATAGCCTAAGATAGGGTATATGATCTCTCTCTTCCCATACATTAACCAGTAAATAAATACAGAATTTGTCTGCTTATTCACTACAACAGAACTGTTAGCCTTTCACAACGAGAATCTTTCCTCATGACGATTGATTGAAAAAATCACCAGCATTTATGTGAAATTAAAAATGTTCTTTGATTAAAATATAAACCTTATGAAAACTTCATAAATTTACATGACTATTTACCATTTTAATACTTCTACTTCTACCAGATTGCGGCCACCATCAGTCACTGATGACTGTTTAGTGCGCATCCCAAATTTTAGAAAGTAAAAATAAGTGCTGTATAGTATTAAAAAAAAAAAGGTACAAGTAAAAACAACCTGATTAATTAGTCAGGTACTTAGACGAGCCTTGAATATTTCGAGGCTCGGGGATGAAGCAGTGTCAGTGGGCAGAGCATTCCAGTCCCTGATGGTACGAGGGTAGAATCATTCCTTCCTTGCTTCTGTATTACTCAATAGTATTTGGAAGGAATGTACTCCCATGTTTTGGCTAAGTCTTGATGGTATCACTAGTTTGTCTGATGTTTCGATTTTCACTAGACCGTTTTTGATCTTATACATGAGAGTCAGCCTGGCTCACTTTCTCCTCTCCTCCAGAGTTTGCCAGTCTAGGGAATGAATTATGTCTGTTACCAATGAGGTGTTGTGATATCTGTTGGTCACATATCTGGCAGCCCGACATTGAACCATCTGGATCTTGTGTTTATCATCCTTCAAGTATGGGTCCCAGGTGGTGCTGGCATATTCTAGCATAGGTCTTACAAGTGTCTTATAAGCTTTCTCTTTTATATTTGCATTTCTGATGTTGAGGTTTCGTTTTAGAAAGCTTAGGTGTTGTTAGCTTTCTTGCAGATGTTCGATATATGTGCTGGTTACACTTAATATCTGATGTTATTGAAACACCTAGATATTTTGCTGTTGTAACCTGTTCGAGTTGGTGGCCTACCTCATGGATCCAAATATCTCTGCTTCAAATTTTAGGATTTGCAACAGCTTTCTAAAAGTGATTGGTATATCTACACCACCATTCATAATATGGATAATGATACATATGTATCTTAATCACGGTAAAAAAAGATTGTTTTTCTTCACCTCGGTATGAAAGCTTTAAGTCTGAAGACTTCAACTGCAAATATATTATCCAAATTATATATAAAAATTAAGGCATCATTTCCACGGGAAAATTGGTCACTTTTCATGTTTTCCATTGTAAATGGGTCTGGTATTCTGTCCAAATTTGGGAGTAGCCCTGCATGTACACACACAAAACATGTTTGATGCAGAGAGTATTTTTATGTACAATATCATGAATATGTATTGGGTATTTTTCAATTGGTACAATAGAATAGGAAAATCTGTCTTTTTTATATGACAAACTAAAAAGGTTTCTGTAAACGATGGACATGTAAAAAGTAGGTACAACGGCAAAAACTTGCCAACAAAACTTTGTTGAAGATTTGATTGATTTATGAGGAACATAAAATAAAATATTTAGAGTCAACATCAATGATGTAAACATTTTTTTAAATTCCATGTGATGTGTCTTAAAACTTTGCATTATTTTTAATAATAAATTATGATAAAATAATTTAAATAAAATTAATGTAGACTAAAATTTAAGATAAAATTTATTGGAAGATTAGTTCACATTGACATAAATATAAAATATTGGAACTAATATGTCAGATATTTTTGGGACGAGGAAACACCAGTCTCATAGTCTGCAGAAAGGTTGCCCATGACCTTAGATTGTTTGAGCCATGAGCCTGGCTTAATTGTTTAATATGAAAACAAAGGTCATGGTCATTTCAACATGCTATTTTCATGTCTAGTCTATAATGCTAGTACCGGTACTCTTATATTAAAAATAATTATAAACAAGTATTCCTTTTCAAGGAATGATCAGCATGTTATATCATTGGTCAGCTCTGTTAATGTAATATGAAAAAAAGCATTAGATTACATGCAATAAACTATATATAGCACCATTTTGTTGATTTCTGAAATAGCAAGGCATGAATAAGCTTTACTTTTAGTGGGCGAATTATTTTAGTAATCTACGTGTAATTAAAGATTTAAATGAGGTTGTCATTGCATAGTAAATGAAGTTGTGCAAGGAGCAATGCATGCGCAAATAGTAAATTTTGCCGGATGCCTCATATGGACACAACTGTGATCGACTGAAGCCGATCTCAAAAAAGAAATAATAGATTTCATACTCTGCTAAATTTGAGTTTGCTCATAAGCTAGGGATGTGTTGTGACCTTAACCCAAGTAATTTGAGCAAGGTCAAGGTCTCGTCATCACCAACATGGCATTTATTAAGCAGGGGGTTTAATAGTTCTTTGCTAAAAAGCTCTGGCTTCTTTGTTTTGCACACACTCATCACATATTGATGACTCACTGACCTGGAATGCTTGACCCCTTGTTTTGACATGGTCATTAAGTTAGTGTTGTACCAGTCCCTCCTTGATCTCTCTAATGATGCTACAGCTCGCTTTCTCTTCTCTATCCCACTGCCACAGGGCTGAGGCTCTTCCCAAGTCAAGTGCATTAATTTGAGCTGTTAGGAGAGAGGGCAGTAATTATCTTCATTAACCTGGCTATCAAACCTTGCCCCCAGTTTGTTACCTTGATGGTGAATAATTGCAACAGTTTTGAGACGGGTGATTGTGTATGTTTTGATGGAATGTTAAGTTTTGTTTTTTATACCACTGTCTTACAGGTGTGTAGTGTACCTGATATTATCAAAGTGAAAGTACCCGTTTGTTTTTATACTATATTAGAATCGGAGGAATTACCGTTAGTTTCCATGGTTGGGAACTAGGACATCGACTTATAGATGTTATAGGAAATAACAGTCAGTGAGAATAATATGACTTAGAAGTGAATATATTGAGTTATTTTTATATGCTGGACATTCTTGTAACTTTGTAAGTATATAGTCGTAGTTTTATCTTTACAGAAATATGTATGTTACTCACCTTGTATCATGTGAAAATTTGATAAAAGTATAAAATGCACTCAAATACATTAACAATTCCTTGTTAATGTACTTGAAATGTGTAAAGTATATACCATTTACTATCTATCTGGTGAATCAACATATAAATATTGTTGGATACAGGTACATTTTCCCTCTGTATTATGCATTGTTTAAAAAGAAATAAGGTATATTTAACAATCAAAAAAGACCCTGATGTTTTTAACTTATCTCTTAATGAAAACTAAAATCCTTGTTTGTTATTACATGTATTATAATACAAGAAATTTTCATTAAGAGATAAGTTTATATGCCAGGTACTTGTGGCGTATTTATAAATGATAAAAGTGCAATCCCTGCGGTATGAATATGAGCCAGATTTTCCTCAAGGTTTTGTTGGGTGGGTGTGTAACGTCACATTTTTGTTCATAGATAATTATGTCAGAAACACTTTGTAACAGAAGACATTGTCAATTTGAGAGAATATACATGTGTGTTACATAATGGAACCAGACTGAGAGAGGTGTGAGTGGATAATGAAGAAGGAGTTATTACAGAACACATTACATTAATTACTAGTGTCTGTGAGTACAGCAAACTACTGATCTATATTTACAGGTGCAAGAACAGTAACTGTATCTCGTGGTATTCTGCCTCCACTGTCATTATGTGATTGTTAAAGAGAGAAGATCCCAACAAACTTCAGTCACATTCCAGTTGAAACAGATTCCATTCGACTACTATTCCTTAGGTAAGGAGAGAGAGAGAGAGAGAGAGAGAGAGAGAGAGAGGGAGGGAGGGAGGGTTCATCTTGCTACTCTAGAGGATGAGAAAGACTATTTTTGTTAAGATAGATTTAATGAAGTTAACTGTGATTTTCCCTCAGTTAAGTTATAATTTGGAGGCTGTTTTGATTAACCCATAGGGGTCAGTTTTAGACATGTTAGAACAATGACCTAAATAATTAACAATTGATCCTCAAGAGTTGAATCTTAACAAAATTAACAAAGATTTCATTTTTGAAACTCCAAAATCTTTGGGTCATGAAATGTTGTTTGCTGCAATGTCTGACAACTTTATGGTAAGAAAACACATTAAGATTGTTACAAAAAATTGTCTGGTCTTCATGTTTTTTATTACATACCTGGTATTTCATATTTCAGAAGCATTTTATCATGTGTTTGCCATAGAATGCATGCCCAGTGGATAAGGAGAAAACCTCACTACCATATGGATAAAAATCATTTGCCATTACAAAGAGAGATGCTTTTAAATTACCAAAATCATATTCATTTGACTGTATTTTAGCATATATTGGCAATAAGCAGCTTCATCTTAATCAATTACTTTGCTAGGTGTCAATCATGTTTGTACATATGCTTATATATATTCACTCAATTACCTAAATTAAGCTAACTTGTTGGGAAGTTCATTATTTAATATGCACCCTATTAAAATATGATATATTGACAGTTTTTATGATTGCAATTTTTACTATGAAGCTGGTTCATGATCTAAGGGCTTGGTCAGAAAAATATTAAGTTGAAACGTGTAAGATATGAACTCTTTTTTTAGCTGGTTCAATAGAGATTCGGATACTGGGCTGGAAGTTAGATTCTTTATGCCTTTGTTTCACCGCCTGTCTTCACTCAAGTGGAACAAGTTCCATCAAAAGGCTCTGTCTATCATATAAAGTTTGAATTCACGCTGAAAATGTTACCCTGTTTCTTTGTTTGCTTCAGTATAAAAAATCTTTTAAGTCAGAACTTTGGGCAATCTTTAAAACTCATCAAATGTAATCAAATACTAGGGTAGGTAATGATAACTTTTACTTACTAATATTACCCCTTTGAAGTGACCAAAATCTGAAATTTGAGAGGTCTGTAAGTTGCCTGGGTAATTTATATATGATTAGTTAATCTTCTGACAAAGAGACCTTATCTCCTAATCATTTTTTCATTCAGCTCAGTGGAGTTAGCAGAGGGTGGATTCTGACATTTTGAGATCTAGAGTCGTAAAGGTAAGTGCATTGTATAAAGGTAGATATATAATCTTTGGGAGTCCAGGTGATTAAATAACCTCATTATGGAATTTAGGCAGAATTTTTCATTATCTTATTTATCAGAATGTTGGATTAATGATTTTATGATAGATTTTCTATGGTCAGATTCCTGGGTTATGTTTTTACTACTATGGTTAATATACAGACAAGAGTTCAACTCAAAGATAGCACTAACTAGGGTTTCCATATCAATGTCCACACTATAGATCAGTGTGCTAGTGTGTGCTTGTAAATGATGAGTGCAAATGCCAGTAATTTTTTGGCAGTTACTATGGATGCTGTTTTGTAATGTGTTGGTCAAGACAGCTCAGTGCGCACCCCCCCCCTTCTCACTTTTATGAGTCTAAGATTGTAATGCAGTAGTGGTACTTTCATTTTAAAACTATGCTTAAATGTAGAATGGGACATATAAAAGATAAATATTTCTTTGTGGTTTCTAATCTTTAAATGCTGAAATAGAATTGTACATTGACTGAGGGGAGGTGTAATACTGTACTGCGGTATGCATTTCATGGTGTTGATTAACCAGCATATATGAATATTTAGGATATTCCAGTTCATCAAAGCCTAGTGCCTGTCTGACATGCCTGCTGACAGTGTGACCTTGGCAAGTGTGTAATACAACCCATCAAGTGTCCAATGATACTATTTATGAACTTTTCAAATTTTAGTACTGTGGTACTCTTTCAGTGTTACATGGTACTCTAGTCGCCAGTACCTGGAAATCATTTCTGAGAAAGTTATATATATAAAAAAAATCCCACCAGGTATACATACATCCCATATTGTTTTGGAGGATTCCACATTGTAATAGTGCAATTATATTGTGATTTACTTATCCCTAAGTGTAAGTGAAGATTTTGATCAATTTTACTGTTACAGCAGTAAATATTCATGGGCATTCATTTTCAAAGATTAACCAAATTTCACAGTTTTGATGATACTTAACAATGTTTTCAGATACTCTGTATCTTGTTTCAATCATTATTTTATTTCCTTGATCAACTCTACAAAAATTTGTGTGCAATGAATATTAATTGATGAATCTGTGTAAGAAATCATAGTAAGGATTCAGATATTCCTGATTTTTGAAAGAGGTTCAGTTCAGTCACACTCCACTATAGTGTCATATGAATTATTGGCATGGAATTTATGACATTTAAAGATTCCTGGTGTATATTACCCAGGTACATGTACCTGTAATACTGCTCATAAATACATTCAATAAGTTGAATGTATATTTTTTAATGTATCATTTACAAAAAGAAATGGAAAGAAACTATGTTAATATATAGTATTAATAGTCTTAAAAAGATTTTTTAAAGAATATTTACTGTAAATTCCTTATATTACGCGAGTACTTAATTCTGCGATCCCACTGGTTTGTATCAAATCACGAGAATATAAAATAGCGAACGTGGGACTTTTCTCCTTATTTCTTATAGTTTTCAACTCTCAGAAAATAATGGCGAGATTTTAAAATCCGTGAAGGTTGCTTCTCGCGATTTTACGCAGATATTAATTCCTCGCTTTTAATTAGGAATCTACAGTATACCTGGTATATGTTGTTAGAGAGAGAGAGAGAGAGAGAGAGAGAGAGAGAGAGAGAGAGAGAGAGAGTTTTGTGGTAGTGGTCAGTCAGATGTCATCACTGTAAACATCTGAGAGTAAAAACAACAGGAGTTGTCTGACCTCCATCACTAGCATCAGGTAGTATTATTATTTTGCCATTGGGCTGCACATGACAGATAGTAATGTTAACTCGTTCTTGCTTGCAGCATTAATTCTCCTTTCACCATGATGAATGGTCAGCCCAGAAACCGGAGGAAAAACCAAGAGCTTTGTGGCAAGAATTTCCTCAAGTTTGTGGTGTATGTCTTCACATTTATCTTCTGGGTAAGTCTCCAGCTCTTGATATAAGAATAGTCATTTTAAATTGCTTTTTTACTATTTACAAATTTTAATATTTAAATGAAGAAGGTGGAAGAGAGAGAGAGAGAGAAAGAGAGAGAGAGAGAGAGAGAGAGAGAGAGAGGAGAGAGAGAGGGGGAGAGATAAAAGTGACTTCATTCATTCAAAATTGTTATTCCTGTTTGAGAAATGTTGGTGTAACATTATGACATTGAAGTTTTATTTGTTAAAGCTGACAGGCTGTGCTTTCCTTGCCATTGGTCTATGGATACTATTTGTTAAACATTCCTTTGCTAGTCTTCTGGGAAACTCCACCTTCCCTATAGCGACATACCTGATGATCGGCATCGGGGGCTTCATCGTTGTGGCAGGAATCATGGGATGCGCGGGGGCGCGGGTCGAAAATAGATGTCTGCTGGTTTTAGTAAGTTACCTTTTCTTCAATAATCCAATGCAGATCTTGTATTCAAATATTATGGTATATTTCACACAAACACTGTTAACTGAATAAAAAAAAAATGTTTGTGCTCGTCTGAACATGCATAGGACATGTACACTGTTGTCCTTTTAAATAGAATAAGAGTGTTAGATTACATTCCAGATAATTGTTCATGTGTAACTTGTCTTAATGAGGAACTAGCAGAAAGCAACATTTAAGAACTTTTTTGTTTGTATGTTTCAGTATTCTGTGTTTTTGCTACTCATTTTCTTGCTGGAAGCCATCAGTGGAGTTCTAGCCTACATGTATGAGGGAATTGTAAGTAACCAATCAGCAGGGAAAAAAATTTAACCAGTAGACATCAACTAAAGGATTCAAAGTTTAGATAACTTTGGAGACTCATAATGATTTTGATATTGGTGTAAGGAAATGATTTTACCACAAATTTTGGGGACATATTGTACATGTAATTAACAGTGACATTTTTGTAAAGGCACAGAGAGATTTTAATCCCATACCAAATGCATTTTTGTTTTCTGTATTTACAGATCCGAGAGGAATTATCGCGTAGTCTGAATGACACTATGATGAAGAACTACAATTACGATGCTCACTTAACTACTGCAATAGATGACATGCAACAGAGGGTGATTATCTGAATCCAGTCCTCCATATTACAGAGGGAGTGACATTAGTCTCGATGGAATATCAGAAAAAATAACTATTATAATTACCTACATTATGAAAAAATCTCTTGCATATTTTATACCTGACAAGAAAAATAAGACAGGATGCAATGGTTTAAAATGATCAATTTCTTCATTTGAAGGGATACCGGTAGATGTTTTTAAAGATATTTTTCATTTTTCCTTTAACATCTTTGGTAATACTCGATAAACAGAGTTATCTTTCTTTTGATAGTCCAAATCATCGATATAGATAATTAATTCTAATAAGACAACTTTGTAAAGATGACTATGGTAGGTGGCGAAACAACAGTACATGTATTGTTCATAGTCCTCATGGATATTGGGTGGTCAACAAATTAACCGTCAGATCTACCTTAAAATTTTAGACATGTTATTTAGAAAAGAAAAGTTCTTCATATTGTAGATTTAAAATTTTAATATTTTCCTGTATCTTTATACAAAAATCTTCTTCTAAAGGAGGCTAATATAGTCTAAAAATGACCACGACCATCCAGCCCTCTTAATTGTGATGAGTTTCTTCAGAAAACACAATGATGAGTGATTGCCTCATTGGTTTCAGTTTTTGTGTTGTGGGGCCTTGTCCTTCAAGGACTGGCAGAAGTCACAGTGGCTGCGCGAGGACAGGAACACAACCAACAAGGCCCCTGACTCCTGCTGCATGTCCTACTCCCAGGGCTGTGCCGTCAGTGACCACCCCTCCAATATATACTACAGGGTACTACAACCCTCTCATTTTTATCTGTAATAGATAGATTCTATATTCTGCCAAAATTAAGCAATGTCAAGAAATGTGTAAAATCATAACATTGAACTTGTGTCATTCTTGTATTTTTGATGTAGAACCTTCTTAATTTTTACAAATGCTTGGCTTCAATTCAAATAACAAAGTTCTTTTGCCAATGTAATATTGTAACCATGCAACAGATCAATTTAATTTTCATGATTAAGTCTCCCAAACGAAGTTTGGAGACTTATTGTTTTTGTACGGTTCTTCTTCTTCTTCTTTCTCGCTCTGAACTTGTCCGTCGTGTTTCTCAGAGATGGCTGAACAGAATTGTACAAAACTCTAGGATACTGTAGGCCTGCATATCTAGATGTGCACGCTGGTTTGATTTTTCTCATTTGGGGTTGGTCAACCACTTTTCTGGGGGGTCAAAAGGGTGTGGGGTCTAACATTGAACCTTATGGGAAAAATCGACGACTCTATTGTAAATGGTTATAACTTAAAAACGGACAAAGATAATAATATAAGGTTTTCAGAATCATATATTGACTGTTACAGGCAATATTTTGGGTTTATAAGATCTGACCCCTGGGGTCATCCCTACCTCCCAGGAATTGGAAATGACCATATATCTCAGAAACTGTTAGAATCCTGACCCCTAAACCATACATATTCTTAGTTTCATGTGTTAAGGAGCATCAAATGGTATGTAGATCATGGGCCCCGGAGGTGGTCCTGACCCCCTTAAACTGGAAGGGCCCAAATATCTTGAAAACGGTCGAGATCCCAACCCCTAAACTATATATATTCTTGTTCCTTGTGTTAAGTGGCATCAAATAGTATGTAGGTCATGGGCCACGGGGGTGGTCCTGTCCCACGTCAAACAGAAAGTGCCAGAATATCTTGAAAACGGTTAAGAATCCTACCCCTAAACCATATATATTCTTGTTCCCTGTGTTAAGGGCCATCAAATGGTATGAAGGTCATGGACCCTGGGGCTGGTCTTGACCCCCTTTCAAACAGGAAGTGCACAAATATCTTGAAAACGGTTAATATCCCCACCCTAACCCATATATATTCTTGTTCCTTGTGTTAAGGGCCATCAAATGGTATGTAGGTCATGGGCCTCAAGGGTGGTCCTGACCCCCCTCAAACAGGAAGTGCACAAATAACTTGAAAACGGTTGAGATCCCCACCCCTAAACCATATATATTCTTGTTCCTTGTGTCAAGGGGCATCATATGGTATGTAGGTCATGGGCCCCGGGGACAGTCCTGACCCCCCTCAAACAGGAAGTGCACAAATAACTTGAAAACGGTTAAGATCCCCACCTAAACCATACATATTCTTGTTCCTTGTGTCAAGGGGCATCATATGGTATGTAGGTCATGGGCCCTGGGGGTGGTCCTGACCCCCCTCAAACAGGTTGTGCCTGAATATCTTGAAAACGGTTAATATCCCCACCCCTAAACCATATATATTCTTGTTCCTTGGGTCATGTTAGTTCACCTGATATATAGTAAAGGACCCATGGGAACATCATGAAACTTTACTCTATATGATAGCATTGTTCGTTTGGGAGACTTTATAATCACCCCTATTATAATTACATCTTGTTTATATTTGAATTGTAATTGCTTAATGTTTGCTGTATGTGTTTTTATGATGTTGTTTAATTGACAGGGATGTAGCCCGCGGCTGGCCCAGTATACCAAGGAATCTCTGATGATAATAGGTGGTGTGGGGCTAGGACTGTGCTGTGTACAGGTCTGTGTGTAGGGATATAATAAGTCAGTAATTATATGTTTATATGGGTAATAACCCTGTTATAAGTGGGGGTTTAGGAATAGTGATGCAATAATTCAGTATTATTATGTGGTTATATGGGAATTAAACATTTTGTCAGAGTAAATGGACACAATGGAAAAACCATGTTGTCAGTATGTAGGGCGCAAGGAGTGACTGCAATATACATGTAAGTCAGTGGACAAAATGATTTACCCATGCATGTCTCAGCAGAAAATTACTTGATTATGATAGATATCATAATGGATAAGAAGTATTTAAGTCAAATAGGCAAAAAAAATATGCAATTTTTAATGAAAAATAACATTTTCGAAAATTTAATTCAATAAACACAAACAAAAGCTCCATGCGGACTTGAACTCATGATCTGCGGGTCAGAAGCCCAATACTTTATCCACTGAGCTACGATGATATACAACCTAATCGAATTATATAAACAGTTTAACAGAACATTTAAATTGCCATCTTGTGACGTAGTGTCTTAAAAAGTATAAGTTTAGGTGTAGTGAGGTACCTTAAATGCCCTCACCTACCTTTGAAAGTCAGAGAGATTTCTGTTTGATTAACGTGCTGATTGCAGAGTTGACCATTTTCACTTGTCAACAAAACCACTCTATTTCACTTTACTGGGTTACTGAGGGTGTTTGAGAAAATATTTAGATGCATGAGCAAAGTGATGTCAGCAGTTGGAAAAAATCTTTATGAAATTACAGAAAGATGGGGAAGTGTGCATTATGTGGCAATTCTTGTAGCAAAATTTGCCTATTGATTTAATCATAAAACATACCAATATTTTAAAAACTTTTTTAATAACTATATCTCTTCAACAGAATAACTGTGATTCTTTCTGGTTGCAGATTTTTGGAGTTATATTCTCTTGCTGTCTAGTCAGAAAAATTAAAGACAAAGTATATAAATACTGAAAGCAAAGCAAGCTTTCCAAACTGCCACGAGGGCCTTCATTCATCAAATCATAGGACTGTGCATGCCACATTCAAAATGACAGGCCTTGAAATTTTGTTGCAATAAAACGTTTTGTTCAGTTCATTTATGATGCCATGTTCGCTAATCTGTTCTCTTTATGGGTGCTGTCAGAATGTGTCATTTTAATTTTCTCATTGCCATTTTTTATTAAACAGAATATGTGTCATGTGACTAATGTCTCGAGAAGAACTTACGTGTATCTTGTATTCGGTTAAAAGGATTTTGAGATTTTATGATGTTTATGATAAAAGACAATTAAATTTTTGCAATAACTTGAACATTTGTATTTTTTTTTTCGTTATATCAAATCCATGTCATAATGTAGACTTTTTATTGAGTGTTGACTCTGTGTTGTTTAGATTTTTTGTGTGTGTGTATTTGTATTATTAGAATCTGTGATAGTAAAAAAAAAAATAATAGATGTACATGTATTTGTTGTATTTTTCCAATATTAGATTTTTACAAAGCCAATTGAGCTTCACATGATTTTCCCTGAATGTGTAGTTGTGAATTTATGTTAATATGTGTACCTTGTATCTTACAATGTTCTTGGTTTCAGAATTGTCTCTTTTTCCATAACAATCCTTTAACATTCCTACAGGGGTAATTTTTTTCCATTTCATATTTGACATTTGCTATTCCATGTACTTTTATGAGGTTCATTTACTGGTACTGTCAACCAACTTTTATTCACAATGACTTCATTTACCTGGGGTAATCTGATTCGCGGTGACTAATTTTCACGATCAAGATGTAGATTATCTTGAAAAAAACATCCCAGAGACATTTAAGGACTGGTTGGCGCCAAGAAATATTTGCAATAACGAGGCTCTCGCGAACGTTGCAAAATTTACCCACGCAGGAATAAAATTTGGTATACAGTTATTAGTATGTTTATTAATTATATTATATATTTTTTTTATTGTATTCCTTTTCATTAGGTAGAAATTAAGTTTAATGGGAGATTATAATTTATTAGTTTGACGTGTATACATGTAGTTTAAACCTTTGTGTTGTTATCAATAACATTAAAGCAATATTTCTTGGTGCAGAGAAATTTCAACTCTGTTTATTGTAATCAAGAGCTTTCATTTCCAAATCAAAAATTTATTAAGTATTATGTAATGTGTGCACTGAAAACACATGTATAATTTGGTTTAGCAGGGGGAATCCTTTTGTGTGCAGATATTATTCTGTACTAGATTTATAGGATCTAGATAAATTATCAGTTTCAAAAAGAATTTTGTGAATTTATTAAAAAAAAAAAAAAAGCAATATGAGCTGTATTTTTCTATAGAAGAGAAATCTTTTTACTGCCAAGAATGAATGATTTTTTTTCAAATCTTATTTATTATAAAAGTTTAAGTTACATGCAGACTTATCATACTAGCAGGGTTTTGCAGCAAAAAAAAAATCTAAAAAATACAGCTCATATTGCTTTAAGTTTATAATGACAAGTTGATATTTATCTGCTTAAAATATTATTTACTGATATGAAAAAAATAAACTAAACTTAAACACATTACCTATTTTCCCAGGGGTTTTTTTAAATAAATTCACAAAATTCTTTTTGAAACTGATAACATTTTATTGGTGAAGATTGCATATCACACAAACACATTGAAGAAACAATTTTTTTGCAAAATATGTTTTCTTCATATGCATGTAAACTAATGTTCACATATCATGAAATTTTACTATTGAAATGTGTGCTTGTTCAAGTTCATAATATTCACTTGAATGGAGACTTTGTAGGCAAAGATGTAAATTATTATGTGTAATTAAACTTTCAATCAATATTTCATCTAATTATACCCCCGCTCCAAAGGAGAAGGGGGTATACTGTTTTACCCTTGTGTGTCTATCTGTCCTTCTGTCTGTCCGTCCGTAACAAAAATTTCTGTCGCA